>SPJY01015775.1:2757073-2868019 GCA_005191435.1 Raddia distichophylla
ACACTATAAATAGACCCTCTCTCCTCACTTGTAACACAACACACTTCACTTCCACATTTTCATTCCACTTATTAGAGTAGCTCTTAGTTAGTAGAAGTTGGGAGTTAGAGTCAAGTCGAGCCGACGCTCGGAGTTCCGGAAGTGTCTTCGGGAATTCGGGTAATAGCTCTTGTACCCTTTCCTAATTGTTTCAATTAGTGAGATTACTTCATTCATTGCTATAGTGTTGAACTTTATTTGAGCTGAGTATATCTGCATAAATGAGTTGTGTAGATTTGCTTTACCGGTAGCTTATATTCGTCTGGAATCAGTTTAGGTTCTCACTCATATACTGTTAGAGCCAGGCATTGAACCTAGATCAACTTCTTTTAGTACTGAGGAAGATTGATTAGGAATAGTCGCAGACGTGGTGTCTGAGACTAGGACTAACTCGGTTTACACCCGGGCCCACGTATATGTGGTAGGTGGTAGGTGGTGACAGCCCTATCCATCCGTAGATACTAAGTATCTCGTGCGTAACCCACAGCGTCTGGCTTTGGACCAGTAGAGCCAAATCGGAACGATCATAACCATTCGGGATTCCAATTCAGGATAGCGGGTGGTAGTGAGTGTCCGAGCTCCGACGACGAATACCAAGCGGACCACTATTAGAATACCCTAAGCTCGCTCAGCAAACTGAATCACACAACTTTGTGAACTTATTAAACTTGTCTCGTTGTCCTCCCAACTGTCTATCTAGCTAGTGTAGCTTTCTCTTTATTTGTGTGAATATTTATCTCGCGTGTGTGTGTGTCCCGGTCTTTTCATTTATCCTAACCCCCGTTACCTAGACTGGCTGGTATTTTAAATAATTAAGATATAGAGGTTATCTCTTTAAACCCTCGTTCCATGTGGATTCGATAACTCTAGGAATACTCCTGGTGAAAACTACAAGCGATATCCGTCCGCTTGCGGATTAATTTCTTTGAGCGTAAGAATCACCAACAAGCCTTAACCGGGAAGCTTCCTCCAATCGTGCGGACGCCCGCTGAGTGGGGCTGGCGCCACGCGTCCTGCGCTTCCTAGCCGTGGGGGTCTGATCGCCCGCTCTACGCCGAGCTACCACACATCCTGTCCTGGCTCGACGTGGGGTCTGATCGCCCGCTCTACGCCGAGTTGCCACGTGTCCTGCTTTGGCTCAGCGTGGGGGTCTGATCGCCCACTCTATACGCCGAGATGCCATGCGTCCTGCCTTTGCTTAGCGTGGGGGTCTGATCGCCCGCTCTACGCCGAGCTGCCACGCGTCCTGCTTTGGCTCGGCGTGGGGGTCTGATCGCCCGCTCTACGCCGGGCTGCCACTCATCCTGCTCGGGCTCGGCGTGGAGGTCTGATATCCCTCTCTACGCCGAGCTGCCGCACGTCCGGCTCTTCCTTGGCGTGGGTACCCCGGTGCACAGTGCACCGACACCATATGACCCTAATATGAGATGAAGTAAGCACACTAGTGAAGCAGTCAATCAACGATGTACCTTTGTAGTGCAACAACACCCAATATCTCATATGCTGTACGCAGATTGAGCCATTACACAGCCAATTTGGGTGATAATCACTGGGTTGCCCTACGTAGAGTAGTTAGGTGTCTTAAAGGTACCATGAGGCTTGGAATCCATTATTCTGGCCATCCGGCAGTCTTAGAAGGATTCGGTGATTCGAACTGGATCAGTGACTCGGATGAAATGAAAGCTACTAGTGGATATGTATTCACTATAGCAGGTGGGGCCGTGTCCTGGAAATCTGCCAAGCAGACTATCATTACACGCTCTGATGCACGCACGGGTTCACGATCTTCCGGTGAGAGGATAACTTCAATTTAGGCGGAGGATGACTTTGACGATCCGGCTACAAACCATACAAGGATAAGCGCCTGCAATCGCTAAACCGCACCCCTAATTGTTATCAACCGTGCCAAAGCTCGGATGACCTGACCACGAAGGTCTATCCTTGCAAGCAATCGAAGAACTCGCAAGAACAAGGATAAAGCACACACTCTTACTGAGGTTCTGAAGCTCGGAATCGATAGGTCAACCGACACTAGGGATTTCGAGAGTGTTTCTCCAATCTGGAAGACAACAACAAATGAAGAAAACCTCAGAGGAAAAGGGAGAGGCTTGTCCTATATATAGAGCAGGGAGATGACTCTAGAAGGTGCTCTCACGCAGCAGGAATACATGGGGACTCAGCCCAAATTAATGGTGACGCAGCACCCAAGAAGAGCAAAAGACTGGTTCTGTCCACGAGATGTTTTTGACTGCTGCGGCTAGCTTGCTTGGAATTTGAAGGTGCGGCCATATCCGTTGGAAAGATGGCGAAGTTATCTTTCCAAAGAATGCTCACACGTTCCAATCGGAGTCTGTTTGCATTCTCTATGTCATTTTTAAGTCAGAGGGGTCATTGAATGCCGAGTGGAATCCCTTTGCATTCCCACCATGCTTTATTGCCTTGATTAGTGTGTTGATGACTTGTAGCTGGTGTTTCTTCAAGTTTCTATACATAATATTGTTATTAGGTAGCAGTCTATTCTCCAAAGTATAATTATTTAACCCAAGAAACGAGTTTACCTGATAATTGACTTGTCGCGCACTGTCTCGTGTGTTTGGTCCTTGCATGATGATCAAAGGTCGTGGGTCACTTGGAAGGATTTTGGTCATTGATCCCATGGGTGTATCCGATGTAGCGATGTTCTCACCACGCTCTATCGTGGAGGCTGAATTAGTAGCGCTAGATTCAGCAGCAGCAGAGGTAGAATGACTCAAAGAGCTTGAAAGGATCGCTATGCTGCCTAGAGGGGGGTGAATAGGCGAATAACAATGAAATTGCAGAATTAACAAACTCAGACAGTGACCAGCGCGTCGGATGATCCGATGCAGGTCGGATGTTCCGATCAGGTCCAGAGAGCCCTGCGTCGGATGTTCTTATCTGGGTCGGATGTTCCGACGGTCGTCGGATTGTCCGATCCTGGGTGTTCTGGAAACGACGAAAAACCTGCAGTAAAACTGATTTCTCGCAAAACCAAGATTAGATCTATTCAATATTATTCAGAACAAGCCAACACCAAGAATAAAAACAACTAATCAAGACTAAGACAAAAACACAGTTATTTTTGTTTACTGATGTTCGGATCTTTGAAGGGAGATCCTACTCAACGTTAGGGAAGGCACAAAGCCCGGATCACCAAGACCCTAATCCCCTTCCCAGCGAAGCACACAGCACTCACCGGCGATCACTAGTTGAATCACTTTTCTTGCGGAGGTAGATTCGCACCTTCACAAACTCCGAAGGCGCAGCACACGAAGATCGGCGGCTCACCGGCAACACCTATCCGTCTAGGAGCCGTTCAAGCCTCCAAGAGTAACAAATGCGATGAAGAAAAATAGGAATCACTAAGTGCTCAAGAATTGGATGACTCTAATTCGAGGAGCACTTGGGTGCCTTCATCTCTCTAGGTCTAAATCTCACACGATGAACAAGAGAGAGACAAAGGCTAAAGTTCTTAAGAGATGATGAAGAATATGAGTTAGGTTCAAATTAGGGCATAATCAGAGTGTGTAACCTTTTGGAAGGTATTAGAGAGGGCTTTAAATAGGGATTCTCGAAAAGTAGCCATTGCAACAGAAAATCCCGTATCGGATGTTCCGACAGCCATCGGATGTTCAGACCTACGTCGGATGTTCCGATGCACTGCTTACTGGATGGCATAAAAACTGGCAAGCTGGCTTCACCATTGGATGTTCCGACCCTCGTCGGATGTTCTGATAGTGTAGGTTCTGTATAGAGTGAATTTTGAGTGAAAAACTCGCACGAACTTCGAGATACCTATTTTGAGCACTTAGGAACCTTTATATGCTTCTCCATTGCATCCCTCTTTATAGTACGACATCCCTATGACTCAATAAATAAAGATTTACAAATAAATACTAGTCTTGATGCATTTTTGCAATATATCCACTTTTGAGGGGTACACCATCACATGTAAACATGTACCTCATAGATTTAACCTGTATAACATCTGTGTACAATTCTCCAATAGAAAATATTAGCTCTATAATTATTACTCATTAATCACCAAAATTACTTAAGGGCCTAGATGCACTTTCAATCTCCACCTTTTTGGTATATTGATGACAACAATTATAGCTCACAGAAGAAATTGTAAACAAGAATATAACCGGAAGCTCCCCCTGAAACTATGGCAAGAATAACAACAAGAGCTCCCCTATATCCTTGGCAAAATTGAATCTAAATGCAATATGACAGAATATATCACACAATATGAATGATAAATGGCTAGCAATTCACCATTACAACGTCATCACAAGATAAGTAGATAAGTCATACAGCCACAGCGTACCACTTAAAACATCGAGTTTAAAACATAGTTTTGCACACACTTAAACATTCAAGTTTCACACCAATATGAATCTAAGAGAGGATAAATGATAAACTTCTCCCCCTTTGGCATCAAGACGCCAAAAAGAAAAAAACTGATGTGGACTACTCAATCCACTATGGATCACTGCTGCTGGAACTGCCACCACCACCCTGAACACCAACACTACCACCACTGGTGACTTCATCATCATCATCGTTGCCGTTGCCGCCACCGGATGGAGGAATCCCAAACAGTCCTCGAGTATAGGAATCAATGGTTGTGTTGGGAGACTCAGAATCATCAGAAGAGAGAGGCATACCAAGATGCTTCTTGATATCCTAGATGTGCTTGTGATTGTCACGAAGACGCACAATGGTGTTCTTGACCCTTTTATTCGTCTTGCGACACATGCAAAAGATGGATTTCAGCATTTTCTTGATGGAGCCTCCAGACGATGACGGGCTAGACTGTGCTGAAGACGAGCCAGCGCTCCCACGAGGAGCAGAAGAAGGACCCGCGCTATCACGAGTAGCAGAACCCCTCCTGGGCGGAGTTGCAGAAGCCCCACTAGGAGAAGCTAGTCCACGGGTGGTGACAAGGTAGGGGGTGTGCTTCACATCCAGTACAAACTTGAGACCAGTAACATGGATGATCATGCTCATCAGATAAGGAGCATAAGGGCAGCTCCTCTTTGGATTACAAGCACAGATCTTGATCTCACCCCAGATGAAATCCACCACATCAAAAGGACGCTCTCACAGACCAATTTTCAGCAGAACGTTGCGGGAGTAATACAGAACACGAGATGCATCACCTTCCTTTGGACAAAGAGTCTTGCGGAGTATGCAATTCAGCACTTGATAGAAAGGCTTCATCGTTTTAGTGGCTCCAGCCTTAGACGGGATAGGTTCATCATAGAGAAACTTCAGCTCATGATTCTTCAGAGCATCCACATTGTGGATCTGCTCCATGTTCCCTCTGGTGGAGAGCTTCAGATGATGGCCAAACTCTCTCTACGAGAAGTGGTAGAATTCTCCATCGCACATAAACCAGAGTACATCGCCAGCGACATCTCCAGCAAAGTACAACATAGCATAGAACTGGCAAATAACTTCATCGTTCCAGTCATGATGAAAACTCAAGATATTGGTCAATCCCATGGTGTCACATGCAGAGATAACTTCATTAATGACTGGATTGACTGTCAGCGCCATGCCTTCCCAATCAGTGAATTTCATGCGCATGACTAGGCTCTTCTTTCTCATAAAAGCAGCATCATAAAAATCTTGACGAATGAAATTCCAAAATCTTTCATCAGTCCCTTCTTCCTTCTCATACTGCAGGGGATCCTTAGCCCTGCGGTATTGAATTTCCTTGACGTCCGCAACATAATAGCCAGGAAGCTTCGGAGTGACATTCTGAGTGAAGGTCCTGGTTGACTTCTTTATCAACAGCGGACCAATTGGATACCGGACATTTGCTCGCTTCCATTGAGCCATTCTCTCATGATAGTCCGTGGGATGCTCATTGGGTGAGGCAGAAGGAGGAACGACAGACAAACTTGAGGTTCTTTGCCGTTTCGAAGGATTGGCAATGCCCTTGCCTTTGGGATCATGCTGAGAAGAAGACATCTGCGTGATAAACAGAATGGAATCAAATAATTGCAAAGACAAAGCTCAGGATTGCCAGAAATATGATCCACACAGTATACCCCACGTCGGAACATCCGACAAGCGTCGGAACATCCGATGGACTGCACTGTAGCAGATCAGAAATTTTGACAGCACTGAGTTCGAAACAATGGAATTTGGACGAGTTTTGATGTGAGAAATACAATGGTGAAATTTGATAAATCAACTGAGGTGTGGAAAAAACAAAACCCAATCAGGTCAGTGAGTACCAAGTCGGAACATCCGACGGGTACAGAAATTGCAAAAATAGGGTTTGTCACATCTCTCATCAAAAGAACGAATCCGAGGCATCAATAGGTAGGAAATACTTCTATGAACAAGATAGAAGCATATTTAGCCTCGAACTCGAACTAAAACGGCGCACATTGCACGTTTTAGAGGTTTCCAAGATTTGGGGCTTTTACCTTCAATGGAGGAGGAGGGAGACGAGCAGGGAAGAGGCGGATGCGGAGGAGGAGGCAAGCAAGTCGCAAGATCCGCCGCCGCAAGGTCCACCGCAACCGGAAGAGCCGTCGCCATAGGAAGATCCGCTGCCGCCGGAACTTCCTGTGCTGCCGCCGCCCGAGAGGAGAGGGAGGGTAAAAGCTCTAGGGTAAAACCCGTGGAGTAAAAAGAGAATAGGGGCCCACGCGGTTAAGATAAATAGGTGGCAGAACTAGGCCGAGTCGGAACATCCGATGGGACCCCTGCTGAACTGCACCGGAAGTTCCGACGCTGGTCGGAACATCCGACGGGAATGCTTCTGCACCACATTGGAAGTTCCGACGCAGACCGGAACATCCGATCCCTCTCTTGCTGGAAAAGAAAGTTTTAGACCCCAGACACCTCGAGATTAGATAAGATCGCTCTGGGAGGATAGAAGGGAGTTCTAAGAGTTGAATTTACCCATGAATGACCCGTAAGCATATCAATCAATCAAACTAAGGTCATCCATGAATAAATAGGATAGAAATATCCAAAGAGCCAAATCAATCAATTTATTTTTATAGACCTATATTACTATAGAAAAATAGATGACAAGATAAAGAAAAACCTTTTCAATCACCAAACAATATGTGCAATATGTCAAGCAACATTCCGAGAGTCAAGGATATTCAATTCACTTCTCAACTCGCAGAACTTTCTTTCATCAAGAGGTTTGGTGAAAATATCAGCTAGTTGGTTTTCGGTTCTCACATGGGTAATATCGATATCACCTTTGGTTGAATAGTCACTTAGAAAGTGGTGGCGAATATCGATATGTTTGGTTCGGGAGTGTTGAATAGGATTGTTGACTATTTTTATGACACTCTCATTGTCACACAAAAGTAGGATGTGGTTGAGGTTAAGGCCATAATCTCTCAATGTTTACCTCATCCAAAGTAGTTGGGCACAACAATGTCTTGCGGCAATATATTCAGCTTCGGCTGTGGATAGGACTACAGAATGTTGTTTCTTGGACGCCCACGAAATAAGCGACCTTCCAAGAAATTGGCAAGTACCGAAAGTACTCTTCCTATCCACTTTACAACCGGCATAATCCGCATCCGAATAGCCGATTAGGTCAAGTTTGACCCTTTAGGATACCAAAGGCCAAAGTTGGGAGTGTGTATCAAATATCTTAATATTGTCTTGGCTGCCACTAAGTGGCAATCCTTGGGTGCAGCTTGAAATCTTGCACACATGCACACACTAAGCATAATATCATGCCTAGATGCACAAACATAAAGGAGAGAACCAATGATAGAACGATATACCTTTTGATCGACGTCCTTACCATGTAAATTCAAATCAAGGTGACCATTTGTTGGCATAGGAGTTTTGATTGGCTTGGCGTCGCTCGTCTCAAACTTCTTGAGCATATCTTTCACGTACTTTGATTGGCTAATGAAAGTTCCTTCCTTCATTTGTTTCACTTGTAGTCAAGGAAGAACTTCAGCTCTCCCATCATTGACATCTCAAATCGTTTAGTCATTAAACGACTAAACTCCTCGTAAAAACTCTCATTAGTAGATCCAAATATAATATCATCAACATAAACTTGGCAGATAAAAATATCACCATCTACTAGCTTAGTAAGGAGTGTAGGATCAGATTTACCTATTTAGAAACCTTTTCTTACCAAAAAATCCTTCAAACACTCATACCATGCACGTGGTGCTTGCTTCAACCCATAAAGCGCCTTATTTAGTTTGTAGACGTGATTTGGATATTTTAGATCTTCGAATCCCGGTGGTTTCTCAATGTAGACAAGCTCAGAAAGTGAACCGTTAAGAAAAGCGCTCTTGACATCCATTTGTCACAACTTAAAACCATGGAGAGTAGCAAAAGCAATTAAAATTCTATTAACATCTACTCTTGCTACGGAGCGTAAGTCTCACCACAATCCAAACCTTCGATTTGCGTAAAGCCTTGTGCAACCAACCGTGCTTTGTTTCTTATCACTACACCATGTTCATCTTGTTTGTTGCGGAAGACCCATTTTGTACCGATATATTTTGCTTCGGTCTTTCCACCAACTCCCATACTTCATTCCTAGTGAAGTTGTTTAACTCCTCTTGCAAGGCAATAATCCAATCGGGATCCTTGATAGCTTGATCTATATTCAGTGGCTCAAGAGAGGAGACAAACAAGTAAAATGCATAAAAATTTGAAAGATGAGATCTAGTAATTACTCCCTTGTGTATATCACCGATGATGTTTTCGACGGGATGATCTCATTGAACACTTTGGCGTACTCGTGGATGTGCATTCGGTGGATTAGGATCTTCATCATCACTTTTACTTGAATTGTCATTCTCATCTTCTTCAATTGTTGTTGGAGGTTCGACTTCAGTCGATAAAGGGAATGAATCATCGTCTCCGACACTTTCTTTTGGTTTGACGTTACTGATAGCCATTTTCTTGATAGCCTCACTTGGTGGTTCTTCTTCATCTAGCTAGCACATGTTGATCAACTTGCTCTACTTGAGAGCCGTTAGTCTCATCAAATGTTACGTCACGCGAGATTTCAACCACACCGGTGGTATTGTTGAAAACTCCATAGGCGTAAGCATTTGATCCATAACCATGTAAGAAACCTTCATCAACCTTAGGAGCAAACTTAGAGCTTCTATATTTCTTATTCAAGATATAACACTTATTGTCAAAAACTCTAAAGTAGAAAATATTTGGCTTGTTACCGGTAAGAAGCTCATATGAAGTTTTCTTCAATAATTTGTGCAGATAAAGTCGGTTGATGGCGTGACAGGCGGTGTTCACAGCTTCCGCCCAATAAATGTCCGATACCTTGTATTCATTTAGCATGGTTCTTGCCATCTCGATGAGGATTCGACTCTTCCTCTCGACCACCCCGTTTTGTTGAGGGGAGTTGGGAGCCGAGAACTCATGCTTAATACCTTCCACATCAAGATATTCTTCAACATCAGTGTTCTTGAATTTTTTACCATTATCACTTCTAATCTTCTTAATCTTCACTTCATACTCGTTTTGAGATCTTCTCATAAACTTCTTTAGTATTTCTTTTACTTCTGACTTATCATGCAGAAAGAATACCCACGTGAAGCGTGAAAAATCATAGACAATAACAAGACTGTATTTGTTACCTCCTATACTTACGTATGCAATTGGTCCAAAAAGGTCTATATGTAGAAATTGAAGAGGTCTTGTCATGGTCATCACATTCCTCGAAGAATGGGGTTCTCCAATTTGTTTTCCCGCTTAACATGTGCTACAAGGCATGTCTTTCTCAAACTTCACATTTGTTAGGCCAATGATGTGATTCCCTTTCAAGAGTTTGTGAAGATTTCTCATACCAACATGGGCTAGTCGGCGATGCCAAAGCCAACCCATGCTAGATTTAGCCAGTAGGAATATCTCAGGGCTAGGCCTATCTGTGGAGAAGTCCAAAAGATAGAGCTTTTCCTTTCGATGACCCTTAAAGTCTATTAAACCATCAATCCTTCGAACGACATTCACACCATCACAAGAAAAGATACAATCGTAACCGGTAGCACAAAATTGTTGTACCGATAATAGATTGTATTTCAATGAATCCACAAGTAAGACATTTGTAAGAAAAAGATCTTCGGAAATAGCAATCTTAACAAGACCAAGTACATCACCTTTACTGTCATCTTCAAAAGTAATGCTCTCACTTGGTTGATTGTAGCAATTAATTTGAGAGAACATTGCCTTCTTTTCGGTCATATGATGAGTGCAACCGCTATCAAGTACCCAACTAGGGCCACCGGAGAGATATTCCTACAAAGTTTAAACTTTGGTCTTAGGTACCCAAATTTCATTGGATCTTTTGAGGTTACTTATGAGAGCATTTGGGACCCAAATGTATCTCACCAAAAGTGCATTATTACGCTTTGGTCCAACATGATAAGCAAGCACTATACCAAGATTATTCTTTCTAAGAATGTAAGAAGCATTAAAGTAGAGTGAGAAACGTGAGCCTTTGAGCTTTGCTCTCTCATAAAATGAATTGGCTTAGTGACCGGAGTCACCATAACATGCGCCTTCTTGCCTTTAGGTGGAGCATAGTCAAGTCCGGCCTTCTTGAAGTTTCCTCTTCTCTTCTGTAGGATCTCATCAAGTCCCTTACTTGACTTGTAAGATTTTTGAATACCATCCTCAAGTAGACCCTTCAACTTCTCATTCTCACTAGTAAGAACTTGTAAAGTGGCGAAGTTTGTTGCACAAGCATTCACATTAACATTGTAGCATCTTGCACAACTGTTGCTCGTGGAAGGAGGTGAGTCACAAGTTGCATTAGGAAGAGTAGAGGTGCTCTTCAAAAGATCATCAAACTTCACTCTGAGAGTCTCATGTGCTTCCTTTGCACAAATGAGTTCTTCTTTAAGTAAAACGTTGTTGATCTCGAGAGAGCTTGTTTTGGATTTGACCTCAGAAAATTCTTTGGTCATCTCCTCAACTCTCTTCTTTTCCAATGCAAGTTCCTTCTCAATTTGAAGGTTTCTCTCCTTTTTAAGGATGAGCAAGTTTTCTCCTTTCTCAAGAAGGTCCTCTTGTTGCTCAACCCTCTCCATGAGCTCGGTCAACTTACCCATATCAAACTTTCTCATCATCTTGACCAAACTAGCATGGCTCATATCATCCTCATCATCACTAGAATTATTAGTATAAAAATTGATTAGAGATTTAGAAGATCTTGACGATACCTTAGGGCCCTTGGTCCTGAAGCACATTGAAGGTTCATCATTGTCATCCATCAGTTCACCAAATAGAGATTTTGCCGGTTTTAGAAAGGCCATTCGAATGCATGCGACACTCTCACCATCAGACTTGGAGTAGGATTCGGAGTCCCACTCCTCACCAATGTGAGCTTACCTCTTTAACTCTTCTTGTTTCATTTGCTCTTCTCCTTGTCCTTCTTGTAAATCTTTTCTTTTCTCTTTTCTTCCCTTTCTTTATCCTTCTTGTGTGGGTAATCGACAATGAAGTGTCCGGCTTCTCCCCACTCATAGCATTTTCTTCTTGAGTACCTTGATGATTTGGATTTGCCAGAGTCCTTCTTGCCTTTGCTATTGTAGCCATTATTTTTGAAAAATTTATTGAATCTCCTCACAAAGAATGCCATCTCTTCCATGTTCATTTGCCCATCTTCTTCATCACTGCTTGAACTATCATCCTTTGTCTTTGATACTTTACTTGCCTTCAAAGCTATGCTCTTCTTCTTTGTAGATTGAGCCATCTCTTTAATGTTTCAAGCCTCTTGGTCCATTAACTCATCACTAAGAATTCTTTCAAGTACTTTATGCGGTGTGATTGAGTGATAGTTCTCTCTATCTCGGATCATTTGCACCAAGTGGCGATTGGTTGGAGTGGTAGCCCTGAGTAGAATCTTGACCACCTCATGATCAGTGAGAGACTTGCATCCAAATCCCTTGGCCTCATTTACCAACACCATGAGCCGATCAAACATTGTCTTGTAGTCTTCTCCTTCCTCTAAGATAAACCTTCCTAACTTGCCATTGATAAGCTCTATCTTGGTCTCCCTCACACTTGATTGCCTTCATGAACAACCTTGAGGGTATCCCAAATTATCTAGGCTTCTTCAAGTCCGTCAACTCGGTTGAACTCACTTGGCCTCAAAACACCAAACAATGCATTGACGGCTTGACAGTTGCGGAAGGAGTCTCTTTCCTCATCAGCAGTGAGATTCTCCGGTTCCTTGGGCTTGAAACCTGTTTCTACAATTCTCCAAATAGAAGGACGAATAGACGTTAGATACATCTTCATCTTATGCCTCCATTGTGGGTAGTATGTGCCATCAAAGTGTGGCGCATGCCCCGTTGAAATAGAGACATGAGATGAAGATGTTGTATCACGATAAACATAAGGGATAGCAGCCTTTTTGTTTCCTTCACTTGAAGTCTCGATCTCCGTAACGTCTTTGCTGTTCGGCATGATTCTCCAAGCTGTTAAGCTCAAAACAGGAGGTTAGGCTCTGACACCAATTGAAAGGATCGTTATGCTGTCTAGAGGGGTTGAATAAGCGAATAAAAATGAAATTGCGGAATTAACAAACTCAAACAGTGACCAGCGCGTCGGATGTTCCGATGCAGGTCGGATGTTCCTATCTGGTCCAGAGAGCCCTGCGTCAGATGTTCTTATCTGGGTCGGATGTTCTGACGGTCATCGGATGTTCCGATCCTGGGTGTTCTGGAAACGACGAAAAACCTACAGTAAAACTGATTTCTCGCAAAACCAAGATTAGATCTACTCAAGATTATTCAGAACAAGCCAACACCAAGAATAATAACAACTAATCAAGACCAAGACAAAAACACAGTGATTTTTGTTTACCGATGTTCGGATCTTTGAAGGGAGATCCTACTCACCGTTAGGTAAGGCACAAAGCCCGGATCACCAAGACCCTAATCCCCTTCCCGGCGAAGCACACAGCACTCACCGACGATCACTAGTTGAATCCTTTTCCTTGCAGAGGTAGATTCCCACCTTTACAAACTCCGGAGGCACACCACACGAAGATCGGCGGCTCACCGGCGACACCTAGCCGTCTAGGAGCCCTTCAAGCCTCCAAGAGTAACAAATGCGATAAAGAAAAATAGGAATCACTAAGTGCTCAAGAATTGGATGACTCTAATTCGAGGAGCACTTGGGTGCCTTGATCTCTCTAGGTCGAAATCTCACAAGATGAACAAGAGAGACAAAGGCTAAAGTTCTTGAGAGATGATGAAGAATATGAGTTAGGTTCAAATCAGGGCATAATTAGAGTGTGTAACCTTGTGGCAGGTATTAGAGAGGGCTTTAAGTTGGGATTCTTGAAAAGTAGCCATTGCAACAGAAAATCCCGTATCGGATGTTCCGACAGCCATCAGATGTTCCGACCTACGTCAGATGTTCCGATGCACTGCTTACTGGATGGCATGAAAAACTGGCAGGCTGGCTTCACCATCGGATGTTCCGACCCTCGTCGGATGTTCTGATGGTGTAGGTTCTGTATAGAGTGAATTTTGCGTGGAAAACTCGCACGAACTTCGAGATACCTATTTTGAGCACTTAGGAACCTTTATATGCTTCTCCATTCCATCTCTCTTTATAGTACGGCATCCCTATGACTCAATAAATAAAAACTTACAAATAAATACTAGTCTTGATGCCTTCTTGCAATATATCCACTTTTGAGGGGTACACCATCACATGTAAACATGTATCTCATGGATTTAACCTGTATAACATCTTTGTACAATTCTCCAATAGAAAATATTAGCTCTATAATTGTTACTCATTAATTACCAAAATTACTTAAGGGCCTAGATGCACTTTCAGAGCTCCTCTCTGACCTAGCAGTGCTAGAAAAATCGATACCAGCAGTCTTAGTATACTATGATAACCAGACTGTTATAGTCAAGGTTAATAGTAGAAAAGATAATATGAAATCCTCGAGGCATATTAAGAGATGGATTAAATCCACTCGGCATGCAAGAGAGATTGGTGTTATTGTTGTAGAATACATCAAGTCTGAGAGCAACCTAGCCGATCCTTTTACAAAGGGTTTGTCTAGGACAACTATCGAAGCAGCATCTAGAGTAATGAGGCTTATACCTTGCTAGTGGTAACCCATCCTGAATGAGCGGAGATCCTATGAAATAAGCTCTGGGACAACGAAGCTGTGTGGTACTGCAAAGCACATCTCTTATTGGTCCCATTTGCTGATGTGCTTATTCTGTTAGGAAGGATGAGGCTCAAAACACTTAATGAGTTTCGGAGTCTTATAAAAGACTAGTGAATTGTCCTATAGGATTCCCTTGAAGAAACAAAACTATATGAGATGACTATGTGGTTGCGGTTCGTGAGAGATATTGGGTATACTCCGGCGTGACAACATGACGGCATACTACCAGGAGGTTTGAAAATTGGAGGACAGATTCGACGGGATGGAATTAACTCATGTACTCCTGCGTGACAACGAAGCAGCGGACGAACTGGCGTGGATGGGATCCAGTCGGGCGCAAGTCCCAACTGGTGTTTTCGTCGAGGAGCTGCGCAAGCCTTCCATCAGGCTACCAACCGCACCAGAGGAGCAGCTGGATCAGCAGGACGAATTGGAGGTACATTCAATTAACCCTGGGTGGACGCAGCCATACTTGAATTATCTTCTACACGACAAATTGCCGGAGGATCGAAGCCTCGCCGAGTGCATTACACACTGAAGCAAGAATTACACGGTAGTCGGGGACGTACTTTTTCGCAAAAGTAGCTTCGGGGTACTAAGGCGTTGCATATCCGAGCAAGAGGGCAGAGACCTACTCAATGATATCCACTCGGGGGAATGTGGACACCACGCGGCAGCAAGTTTCCTCGTCAGTAAAGCTTACCGGCAGGGGTTTTTCTGGCCGATAGCAGTAACAGATGCGGAAGACATAGTATGCAGATGCGAAGGCTGTCAATTCTTTGCACGGCAGATTCATATGCCGGCCCAAGATCTTCAGACAATTCCAATTTCTTGGCTGTTCGCCGTCTGGAATCTGGACATGGTGGGACCTCTCAGGCGAGCGCAAGGCGGATTTACCCATCTCTTCGTCGCCATCGACAAGTTCACCAAGTGGATTGAAGCCAAGCCAGTCGCTGATATCACAGCTATCAAGGCGAGCGAGTTCTTCCGGGACATCGTTGTTCGTTTTGGCTTGCCTAATCGTATCATCACCGACAATGGCGTTCAGTTCAAAAGCAGTGAGTTTCAAGACTGGGGCGAAGAGCTGGGTATCAAGATTTGCTATGCCTCCGTGACCCACCCAAGGAGCAACTGGCAGGTCTAGCGTGCCAACGGATTAATCTTGCAAGGGCTCAAAGCGAGGATTTTGGATCGCCTAAAGCCGTACGCCAAGCGATGGGTCAAGGAGTTGCCTTCGGTTCTCTGGGGGCTTGGAACAACCCCAAGTCGAGCGACCGGGCAGACACCCTTTTTCCTAGTCTACGACTCGGAAGCGGTCCTCCCGACAGAATTAAAGTTTCGCTCTCCACGAGTGCGCAACTACGACAGTAACCAATCGGACGAAGGTAGAATGGAAGACCTCGACAGGCCTGAAGAAACCAAGGAAGCAGCAGTGATCCAGTCGGCAAAGTACCAACAGGGCATACGTCGCTATCATCAGTGCAACGTACGGGGCCGTGCGTCCTATAAAGGAGAGATCATCCTCCGAAGGAATCAAAAGCACGAGCATAAATTCTCCCCACTCTGTGAAGGCCCCTATGTGATCAATGTAGTGGCTCGCCCGGGGGCTTACCGGCTAAAGCGCAAAGACGGATCGGAAGTGCCTAATACCTGGAACATCGAACAGCTACGTCGTTTTTATTCTTAAAGTCTTGTATTCAAGCATCGCGTAATTAGTCTCTTTTTGACTTGCTACTTAGCCGTAAACGACTAAGCAGTAAGTCGGGGGCTACACTAAATAGTGTGCGGAGTCAACCGCACCCTATCTTATCAATAAAAAGTTGTTTTCTCTTTACATATATTGATTGAATTTGTATATTATGAAAATTCTTGAGTAATGGCTCTCGTACTTGTCAAAGACAGCGTTTAGCCATTCGGTATGTGCACGGGGAGAAAGCCAAGTGCTTATTTTCGGCACTCGGGGGCTGGACCCGTCGGCACACACGTTACATGAAAGAGGATAAAGCAAAATACTCGGATAAACATGATCAAAAGTATTTAGGAGTTTAAAGAACTGCATGCCGCGTTTCCCGAGTCGAGAAACGACTCGGCTGAGCGCCACGATACATCCAGTGAGCTTCTGCACATCCTTCTGGCTGGTTGGGGCTTCATCTTCATGATGGCGCCAACCTTTTCTGGGTTGGCTTCAATCCCTCGATGGGAGATAATGAGTCCAAGTTGTTTACTGGATGGAACCCCAAAGACGCACTTCTCGGGATTCAGCTTCATCCGATATGCCCTTAGGCTCTCGAATGTTTCGGCCAAATCTGTTATGAGATCTGACTTTGTTCGTGTTTTTACGACGACGTCGTCGACATAGGCCTCCACGTTGCGGCCGAGCTGAGTGTGAAAACACTGCTGTATGGTACGCTGATAAGTCGCACCAGTGTTTTTCAGCTCGAACGGCATTGTGATATAGCAGAAAGCACCAAAAGGCGTGCACCAAAAGGCGTGATAAACGACGTCTTGATACAATCTTCCTCCTTCAGACTGATCTGATGATAGCCCGAATAAGCGTCCAGAAAACTTAAGAGCTCGCACCCGGCGGTGGAATCCACCACTTGGTCGATGCGGGGGAGCCCAAAAGGATCCTTGGGACATGCTTTGTTGAGGTCAGTATAGTCAACGCACATGCACCATGTCTTGTTCTTCTGCACCAGGACCGGGTTTTTCAACCACTCGGGATGATAGACCTCCATAATGAACCGCGCTGTCAGCAGCTTTTTGATCTCTTCCCGAATGGCGTCCATCCGATCCGGCGCAAATCTTCTGAGACGCTGCTTGATAGGCCGCGCCTTATCGTCGGAACACTAGGCATGTCCGAAGGCTTCTAAGCGAACACGTCCTGGTTTGCCCAGAGGAAAGTGTCGAGCGCGTCTTCCAATTTGGCATCGAGCCCTGTCCCGATCATGCCTGTTTTGGCCGGGTCAGACGGGTTCAACGGTATTTTATTGGTTTCCTCGGCTGCTTGGATGGAAGTCTTGGGCTGCTTCTTGGCGGGTATATCTTCCTCCTGAAGGGAGGCGACCTCTTGACGAATCTTCTCCATCTCGGTCGATGTGTCGAGCTCCTAAAGATTGTTTTACGTCACCAGGGATGGTGATTACACCGTTGGGACCGATGGTGATTGTTCATGATGAGATAGGTGTAATTTGAGACAGCCATGAATTGGCAATCACCGGCCTTCCCAAGATGGGGTGGTATGCCGTCTCGAAATCAGCCACTTCGAAGCTCAGACTCTCGGTCCGATAGTTGTCTTTGGTCCCAAACGTGACAGGCAGGGACACCTGCCCGAGTGGTATCGCGGACGTACCAGGGATCACACCATGGAAAGGTGATGACCCCTGCCGTAGCTCAGGGCGAGGAATCTTCATTTGGTCCAGAGTCTTGGCGAAAAGGACGTTAATCCCGCTCCCGCCGTCGACTAGAACCCTCTTTAACTTATTCCCTCGCTCGACCAGATCTAAAACCAGTGGGTACCTCCCGAGGAAGGGAATCCGATCTGGGTGGTCTGATCGGTCGAAGGTGATGGGTACCTCGGACCAGCGCAAGTATTTGAGGGCCGTGTGCATGATTACGTTGATCTCCCGAGTGGTAAGCTTCTACTTCCGCTTGGACTCATACGCATCGAAGCCCCCGAATATATTGCTGATCTCGCGCTCAGCGTCCTGGTAATCTTCGTCGGGCTTCTTGCCTTGTCCTCCCTTGGCCGCCGACTGCTTTGAGTTATCGGCGACATCTGGAGAATGAGGCAGTCTTTGGCAGCATGCTTTCCACGCGGGTGAAAGGGGCATACTGCGTCCATGGCCTTATTGTAGTCGTTGTCGTTGGGGGGCTTAGGTCGGTTACGCTCCATATTAGCGACCATCTCATCCCCTTTTCGCTTCTTGTCTTTGGGCTTGCCCTGTTCGTCGTTTAGCTTCTTCTTCGGGCCTCCGTCGTGGCCACCACGATGGTTCATGATGGCCTCTTCAGCATTAGCCTCTTGGTCCTCCATTGTGAACATGGCCTTAAGAGTTCTCGGGGGGTCCCGAGTCATCTGCCTGATTAACTCCTCGGATTTGCATCCGGCGAAGAAGGCATCGATGATCGTTTGCTCCGAAACGTCTCGGATCTCATTCTTCTTCTTGGTGAAACGCTTGATGAATTCTCGAAGAGTTTCGTTCTTGCGCCGGTGAAATTGTCCAATCTCCCATCTCCCGGCGGGCCTTTCATAGGTCCCCAGGAAGTTGGCGATAAACTGCTCTTGTAGGTCATCCCAAGACTCGATAGAGTTCTGCGGGAGTCCCGTGAGCCATGTTTGAGCGGTTGGGGTCATAGTGACTGGCAAATAATTTGCCATCACGTTCTGATCTCCTCCTGCTGCGCTAACTGCTAAGGCGTAAACCTACAGCCAGTTCTTAGTTTCCCTCTCGCCATCAAACTTGTCGATGCCTTTGAGGTTGAAACCATCCGGACAAACCACTCAGCGGAGTTCCGAGGTGAAGGCCCGAATCCCCCCAAAGGTCGTGGCCATCGCCGCCGTGGGAATCTGCTACGATGCTCCCGCTGCGTGTCTTGACGATCTTGGCGATGTTTGCACCGACTGGCGGTGCTCTCGGCGTCATCATCGTTGCGCCGACTATGATAGCTACGAGAGTGTCGATCGCCTTCGACACGCTCCCTCCTCTTGGCTTCTATGTCGTGTCGGAGGTCATGGCCTGCCGACGGGTGTGTCCCGCCAGCGGCGGAGGCGCGCGCCTTGTTCCTATTGCGCCCAGAGCGGCTGTGTGCCGTCGTGGTCGGGGCTGGGAGCGCCTCGTTCTGTTGAATAGCCGCCATCTCGACCATGGCTGTTGCGCGGGCCGAGGTCTGGACGAGCGGACTGTCAAGCGAAAGCTGCGGCGTGGTGATAGTCTCAAGAAGAGTCTTCGAGGCAACGATGTTCGCTTGGGGCGTCGTATAGGTGTCTTGATCCCTCAGCTTAATCACGCGAAGCTTGTTCTGGACATTATGCCCACGGATACGAAGTTGATGTAGTCGGTCATGGTCTTCATTGCGGCGCGGGTCCGCATCAACTGCCTCGGTGGCGGCCGCCTCGTACCCGGCTGGTTGAGAGGCTGAGTGGTGGTCGTCCGCGCCGAGGACGAAAACTTCCTGGTAATTGCGGATCTCCGTGCTCTCATCGGACTCTGAGTCGGAAAGAGAGAGGGTGACCTGCTCGCTTTGTCCAATGGGTTGGCCAGTGTTAATGACACCCACGAACATGGCTGGATCTGATCGGATGGGCCCGTCCGGATTAGTAGATTGGTTTCCCGAGTGGTCACCTCCTGTCCCGATTCCGAGGCCGCTAAAGCGAAGGTCGCAGCGGGATTCCTGATACCGGAGGGAGATCCAATCTGGAAGGTTGGGTTTTCATTGGGCCGGATCGGGCCCGTGCCCGTAAGGGTGATTCCGCCGAGTCCTTCCTCGCCCTCTTCGAGGAGAGGTGCAAGGCGGGATCGTGAGAGAATCAATCTATTGAAGGTACATGATGAATTCTCCAAGCCAAAAGGCAATGGGTCCCCTTGAACGCGTGCACCCTCTTGCTGAGAGGTCTCCTCGGGAGGAGAGAGACAAAGATTGCCAATGCCGTCGGCGATGAAGTCGAGTGTGCCGAAGCACAGCATCTGCCCCAGCCTCAAAGCGACGGGCGGCATTCTGGACGAAGCCATCTAGCTTGAGCGATGATATTGATGCTGCCCCCTACCTGGCACGCCAACTGTCGACTAGTGACTAATCGGGGGTCACCGTCGGCAATGAATTTGTACGGGGGGCGTATGCAAGAACCAAATTAGATGTTAGCACAAGACAGGGAATTTATACAGATTCGGGCCCTCAGCACTGAGGTAATACCCTACTCCTGTGCTTTGTTATTATGTTTGATCAAAATGAGAGATGCAAGATGACCAAGATGATGGCGTGTATGCAATGTGATGTTATGTGTCATATTATGCCTATGGCTCCCTACCCCTCCCTTTATATAGTGTAGGGGGGGATAGAGTTACAAGGTGGTACGTGGTACACGGTACCTAATTCGGTTATGCCGACATATGATGTACAGATAAGATCTCCAAATTACATGGAGCTTAGACATATCCTTGGGAACTTCCATGGAGTTCAAGGCGCACGTAACCCGAGTGGTCTCTATCTGTTGACACCCAAATTTGGCAGGAAAATCAGATATTATGAGCAAGTTAATGTCTTCAGAATTATTGGGCTGAATCGGAAAATGGGCTTCAATGTCAGAAGAAAGATGTGTATGTGTAATAATTCCGATAGTTACAAGACTCCGGAAGAATTACGCTCTGATCAGAAGATATCTTCCACGACGAGGTAAATTAGGTTGTGTCGGTTTCGGTTTTGTAACAGTATAAATAGGTCTCAAGTCTCGTGAAAACGATAGACGACATACACAAACACAAACACAAATACTCTTTTCTCGAATCCGATCGACTTCGTCGAAAGGCATCAACTCGCAGGTAGAGCTATCTCGATGGAATAATCGATTCTCATCTTGTAACCCGTATGCATGGCTGTATCATCTTGACCTCATGTATACAAAACATGTTAGACTGTCGTTTACCGATCTTTAACGTGTTCTTGCATGTTACACTGTCTCGTTCAATCGATCTATAACATGTATTTATCTTGCAATGCCGATCGTCAGTTACCTTATATATTTTTCCTGAAGTCGATGTATGCAACTGTCTCGTTCAATCGATCTTGCGTATACTTGTTTTAGGATTTCATATGTTTAGTAATTTGCCTATTAGCTATGTATCTATCCATATTGGTTCTAAACCTTTAATCGATTTATAAGTTTATACCTGGATTTAGATCTGAATACTGCCTTGCCCAGACCAAACTATTTAATCTATTCCCTGGTTTAATCTAATAAATTGATTTAAAGATTTATGACTAAATATATTTATAAAATAACAAAAAGAGATAAAAGAAGTTTATGTTTAAATGTTCATTCATATTAATTGCTGTATCTAATAGAAAGCTGATAGAATCACAATCGGATGCTTTAAAGCCGATTCGTAAAACCTGATCTGGCTGTCCTATAAAGCCGATTGGAGCCATGTCGCTAACAATTTACTCCTTGTCAATTTACAGGTCAAATTGACTGGCACTTTTGGTTTTTCTGTGGTTGCGACACAAATTCTGTTTTGACGCTTCCGTGGTGTGTCCGCAAAATACTGATTTTTCTGCCAACACACTTTTTAGCACGCCTGGTAGGACCCCAATAATCAAAATTGATAAGATGACGCGCACGGATGCTGAGGCGGCCATAGAAGTACTTAAACTTGCTGCTGAAGCCGTGACTTTCGATGAGCTAAGCCCTGACCAGAAAAAGAAAGTTGAAGATAGGCTTGCTGAGATTCATGAAGAAAACAAGAAAAGGATGTTGACCGGCTATCGGAAAACTCGCAGTGGTCAGATCACAAAAACTTTCATTGGAGATCCATTGCTTACTGGAGATTTTTCTGAAGTCATAAGGGATCAAATTAATAGTTCCATTTACCGATAGATGCTGGATCAATCATCGGTTTTAGGGCGGATTGTGCAAGAAGGGACTAGCGCTGCTCTGCATAATATCATGACTGGGCAGACACCTCCAAGGAATCGGAATAACCCATAAGAGATGAATTTGGGGAACCGATATCCACCTTACACCCAGATCGGAAATACCCAGGCAGGAATGTCTCATGCCGGAGCTTTTCAGCCAAATCCTCCGTTGGCGGCTAACCCAAATCAAGTTTTCAATCCAAATCCTGCGCTAGGGGCAATCAATCTAAATCCGATTCCAGCAGTACCGAGTAATCAGGCTATAATCCCAGTACCAGATCCGATATATCATCCAATTAACTCTGGGTTGAATGAAAATCTAGAAGAGATGACAAGGAACCTGGTGTACAACATGATGAAGCAGTGTGGGTTCAACACCCCTAAGATTGCTCCACACTATACCATGCCGTATCCATCGGCTTTTCATGAAATAGAGTTTTCTCACAAATACCGAGTCCCAGATTTCGCAGATGCTAAGTTCAGCGGAAGTGATAATACATCTACACATGAGCACATCGCTAGATTTCTTGCATTATGTGGAGAAGCTGCTTCGAAGGATACACTTAAATGCCGATTGTTCCCTCTGTCGCTATCGGGATTGGCATTTAACTGGTTCACCTCACTCCCTCCAAACAGTATCACTTCCAGGCTAGATCTGGAGAAGAAGTTTCACGAGTATTTTTATTCTGGAGAGAACGAGGCTAGAATTACTGATATTATGATGATTAAACAGAAATTTGGAGAATCGGTAAATGATTATCTACGTCGATTCAGGGAGGTGAGAAACCGATGTTATAGCCTTTCACCGCCTGACAATGAATTAGCAGAATTGGCTTTCAAAGGTTTATTACCTGTCAATCAGAAGAAGGTGGGAAATCAAGAGTTTGCTGGTATTTCTCACCTGGCCCACAAAATCGCGCTGTATGAAAGCCGATTCTTTGATAATTCTTATCTAGGCCAGACGGAGTATCGGAATAATAACAATAATAAGGGTAAGGACAAAGCTATCAATGTTGTTGATAATGGTGAAGTTGAAGATTCATATGATTCCGATACTGTGGAGGTTGGTGCCTATGTTGCTGAATGGGTGACCAATAAGAAAGAATTTGAGCTTGGGTGGATAAAGCCGAAGGGCTCTGAAAAGAGCAAGTATTCTTTTGATACATCCAAGTGTGATCGGATTTTCGATCATTTATTGCAAGAAAAGCAAATTCGGCTTAAACAAGGACATGTGATTCCTCCGGCCGAAGAACTTAAGAAGCGGAAATATTGCAAATGGCATAATTCTTGTTCGCACACTACTAATGAGTGCAATGTTTTCAAGAAGGTTGTGCAAAAAGCGATCGAAAGTGGACAACTTCGGTATCAAGGTAAAAGTTCGCAGATTGATACAGATTCTTTTCCAGTCGGCTTTGATGGAATGGTTGATGCTGCCAAGAGAAAGCCGATGATTCTGGAAACTCTAATCGGTTTAAGGTGCTCGTTGACTCTAAGAGAATTATAGTGGAAGAAAAACCAGAATTGAGATTCCGAGCAGCAAGCCGACGAGGTGGTGAAAGAACTGGCGAGTGGCGCGAGGTAAGGCGTGGAAGAAAGATTCCGATTACAAAGCCAAAACCAAAACCAACTTTCAATCAGCTGTTGGAAAAATATGATCGGATGGCTAAGGATACACCCCGTAAAAGCATCAAATCAAATACTCCTGAGCCTGTTCAAAGGAATTCAAGGAATCAAGATTGGGAGATGGAGCATTGGGAATGTCCCTTTTTCCGATATTGTTGGGAAGAGAGGATGTCATTGCCTACTCTTGAAAATTGCCCAATGAATCACGCGTTTATTTCGCCAGTAAAAAAAAACATCGGTAAAAGATCGTCTGGTGTTTCCTAGTGAGAAATTCGAAAAAATCCGATGAATAAAAATACTGATGTACATCGGCCTCCCAAAGTGTCATTACCGCAATGGTTTCCAAGTGGAATTACAAAATCTCAGAAACAGCGCTTGCAGCGGATGAGAAATACTGAGGCGAAGGAGGCAGAGGCCGAAAAGTTCCGGGATGCTCTGTTAGAGCAAGTAAAGCCGATGAGACCAGCCAGGGGCAAAACAAGAGTGGAGACCTAAGCTGCGATCGGCTGTTATAATTTATGCTAATACAAATTCTGATGAAGTCTCGATTGATACCAACATGGTTTGCATATTGCCTCGGTAATTCATAAGTGATTATGAAGAGGCTACTGCAGAACTGGTAGTTGGAGCTGAGGATGCTATATTTAAGAAGCTTGAGAATTCCCGATTATACATGAAGCCATTGTTCATCATGGGATATGTGAATGGAAAGCCGATATCAAAGATGATGGTGGATAGTGGAGCCATTGTGAATCTCATGCCGTATTCTGTCTGTCAGAAAATTGGGAAGTCTACAGAGGATTTGGTAAAGACCAATATTGTATTAAGCGATTTCAATGGAAATCTGACAGAAGGGATTCTTGTGGTGGAACTCACACTGGGAAGCAAAACAATCCCCACAGCTTTCTTTGTGATTGAAGGAAAAGGAAGTTATAATGTGCTGTTAGGAAGGAATTGGATACACGTCAATTGTTGCATTCCATCAACACTGCATGAGATTTTGATCCAGTGGATTGGCGAATAGATAGAAGTGGTTAGAGGAGAATCTTTAACTGCAGAAACCGATTGTGCTGAAATTTATGACAACCTGGAAGCATTATCGGGAAAACCCTTGGAAGAATGTGATTTTATCAGCTTTAGTAAATCTGGATTTAAGCCGACAACGCTAGAAGCACAATCAGTAACTCAAGGACACGAGGATTTTTTATGGGAACCGCGGCTCTAGAGGAGATCGAGTATAAGATGGGCCAAGGCTTTATATCGGCTGATGAACTTGAGAAAGTCGATATTGGAACCGATGGTAAAGAAAGGCCCACTTACATCAGTAAAAGGTTGCCGCGGGAATACAAAGATCAGCTAATCCAGATTCTTAAAGATCGAGTTGATTGTTTCACTTGGGAATATCATGAAATGCCTGGTCTAAGCCGATCTATTGTTGAACATAAAATTAAAATGAAACCATGGTTTCGGCCAGTGAAACAAGCACCAAGAAGAATAAGCTGGAAGATTTATGATCAAGTGAAGGCTGAAATTCAAAGATTGCTAGATGCAAAGTTTATTCGGCCATGTAAGTATGCCGATTGGATTTCCAATATTGTACCAGTTGGGAAGAAAGAATCTGATAAGATTTGGGTGTGCATCGATTTTTGGGACTTAAACAAGGCAACATACAAAGATGAGTATCCGATGTCGATTGCTGATCGACTAATTGACGCTGCTTCTGGCAATCAGATTATCAGTTTCTGTCGCAACCCCGGCTTCACCGGGATCCACTCACAATCCATTGCTAGTCCCAGAGATCAATGCTAGCAACTTGTGAGCGACAGTTCTTTGAACATCATCACACAATCACAATAACTAAGAGAAATTATATATTATGCACAAGTAATTGTTACACAACTACTTATTACAATTGTTTAATTAAAGATGACATGATATTGTCAATAATATATAAGAGTGCGGAAATTCAAACATGCAGCGAAAAAAGTATGATGATGCTCCAATCCGACCCTTGAGCGCTAGCTAATCCTCATCGAAGTCCGAGACAAGATCTTCCTGATCTTTAAGATAGACCGGACCCAACCCTTCTCCTGAATACAAATTTATCCGTGGTTTTGTACAGTGAGTACACGGCTACCCAGCAAGAATCCTTATAAATGATGCAAGGATATAAACAAGAGTAGGGTGGCTATTCTGCATAAACACCTATACTAGTCAATATTAATTTAAATGTTGTGAAAACATTTGTTGAACAATTAATAAAGATGAACAGCTCCCAAGATAACAAACAGAGCTCGGCTTCGAAAGCCCCTCTGCAAAACTGCACAAGCTTCGAATACTCAAAACCAAAACCAACCCATCAGGTTATTATTAAACACATGAGACTACCATGTACGGCCTACCTCCCCTCCCATAACCGTGGGAACGGCTATCATGATAGTTTTAACTCTGCAGAGTGTAGCACACTTTACCCATAAGCCGAGTGAAACTTTTACGTCTTAGCTCTTCCTTGGGAGCCCAGACCAAGTAACAATACAAGACGATTCATTAGTTCCCTCTGTTAACACCGATACCCTCTCTAAGGTTTAGCACTCGGGCCCCCTCTTGAGCCAACGGACCGCAGCCCGATCTTTTCAAAGTAAAGTGTGTTAACAGTCTTCCCTAACTACTAAGCTAGGACTAGCACATGGTGCACTCATGCTTAAGCTAGCACTTATGGTTGCGCTTGTTTGGTTTGGCGGGATTGGCACACGCCTAAAGTCCTTAGACCAAGGTGACTACCTCCAACAATCCACAGTCCACAAAACCACCCGACTATGCCACATTTAGTCAACACACGCCACGTAGGTTTTAGTTGATTAGGTTATTAAGCAACTCAGCACCTCCAATTATACCAAGTCACTTGATTAATAAAGATGAATAACCTAACAACTAGTAACCCACGAGCACTAGCATCTATGCACAAGGATAGGCTAGGAATAACAAATAAGGCATCAATAAAGGGCTAATTCACAGGGTCAATGACGCAGTGTGAATAATAGGTTTCTACCCTTCCCATCATTTTATGCATGAGAAAAATAAAAACGATAAAGGGTGAGTTTTGCAAACTAGGGACAACAAGATGTAACTATATTGCCTTGGTAGTACTCCGAGTCTTGGGGATCCTCCTTCGAACGGCTCCTGAAATCCCCCCGATCAGCGCGAAAACAGACGATCTACTCATAAAACGGGATGCAAACAAATAAACAATCAACAATATATTTATAATAAAAATATTGAAAAAGTTATGGCCGATGATGCCTCGGTCTTTCAATCATGTATCGGATTTTAGCAAACTCACTTCGGAATATTTTTCTCTTCGCGGGCATCGCTAAACGCTCGCTTGGTGAAGTCGGCGACGACTACACGCAAAGTGAGGCGCTCACAATTAGGCGGCTGCAAAGGGAGTTCCGAAAAATACGAGATTAATACAGGAGGTAATAGGGATCAAACGAGGATCAACGAAATTGGATTGGAAGGAATCCGACTTACTGTTTAAGAGATACGAAATTGCGAAGTTGCACTGTTCACGATGAACAGGGAAAAGCCAGGGCTCAGCCCGGTCAGCATGGTCAAAAGGGGATTCCCCTGCCTCAATCCCCTCACTCCCGTGCAACAAAAAGAGAGAGAGGGAGAGAGAGGGAGGAGGCGGCGGCCATGGCAGAGGGAGGAGAGTGGGGCGGTGGCTCTGGTGGGGGCGGCTCGGTGGCGGCTCGGCTCCGGCGAGGTGGCGGCGGCGCTCCCTGGCGGCGCGGTGGCTGTGCGGCGGCTGCTCGGGGCAGGGGCGGTGGCGGCACAAGGCGGCGGCGCTGGCTCGGGGTGCAGGGGCGCGGCACGGCTCCGGCAGCGCTGGGGCAAAGCGCCGGCGTTGGGGCGGCGGCACGGCCAATGGAGGCGGCGCATCGGCCTGGGGGCGACATGGCACAGGGGCAGGGCTGGGCCAAGGACCAGGGGCGGCGGTGCCTGGTCCAGTGGGACAGGAGCGGCGGTGGCGCCATGGGCATGGGCGGCGGCAACCACTGGGCAGAGGCGCGGTGGTGGCGCGGCTTCACGGGGGCAGCGGCATCCCGGCAGCACGGCTCCTTGGGGGCAGGGCAGGGCACAGGGAAGGGCGGCGCTCGGCCAAGGCCAGGCGGCGGCAGCACGGCGGCTACAGGCGACGGCGCGGCTCGGCTGGGCCAGGAGGGCCAGGGCAGGGCGGCGGCTGCTGCTGGGTGGCACAGCACGGCCAGCGCGGCGGCCGTGGGGTGCTCCAGCGAGGGCACGGCCAGGGGCGGCTCCGGCGACGGCACCTTGGCGGCGCGGCGACGCTAGACGCAGTGCAGGGCAAAGGCGCTCCGGGGCGGCGGGTTGCTTGGCTAGGGCCGGCGCGGCGTGGAGGTGAGGTCGGCCAGAGATTTTGGTTTAGGTTAAACTCATCTGCCGTATTTATAGTGCGGGGATATGGGCTTTGGGTTTGAGTTCAATTGGGCTTGATTCGGGCACAAATTGAGCTGGGCATAGACTTGCCTGAGCCGGCGTGGTCAGCCAGGATGTGGGAGGGACGCTGGCCCGACAAGGATGCGGCCAGGGCGTCGATGGTCTCCGGCAATGGGGATTCGGTGACATGAGGGGTTGGCCGGATGGCGGCATGGAAGGGGACGAGGCACGACAGCGGCGACGACGTGGCACTGTGGTAAAGCGCTCGGCGACGGCGGCTAGGGTTTTTGGGTATTTATACAGAAGCTAGGTCGGTGATTGGGATGGAGTCCGATTGGTGCACTTGTCCGAATGAATTGAAGGGTCCTAGATAGGGCTGAACCAGATTATGATTCATCATAGGCATGACTCATCTCGAACTTACCACCGGTCATGTATACTAGGGTTAACGTCGGGTAGGGTTAGGAGGAGTCCGGAGTAGGGACGGATTAGGAGAGAGAGAATGGTGGACCGGTCTGAGAGATAGGACGGCGCTAATGACAAGGTTAGTTTAGGGTTACAATAGACTGGAGTGGAGTCAGGGTTCTGGACGAGAGAGAGGAGAGTCGACTGAGTGGGGTCCGGGTTGGGTGTAGGGTTTGACCAAGAGAAAGGAGAGTAAGGGTTTCGAGGTTCGTTGGCCGAGAGCCCGAGAGGGAGGGACATTCGACCGGCGAGGGTTACGAATGAGGTTGCTAGGGTTTGATCGGGACACAAGTTCGGACGTGGTCGAGGAAGATTAGGGTTTCGGGGTTTGTCGGTCGAGAGGAGCAGACATTCGACCGGCAAGGGTTATGACAGAGGTCGACCGGAGTTAGGGTTTTGGCCGAGAGTCGAGCTAGGGTTTCAACTGAGAGAGGAAGTTTTCAATGGAGACTCGACCAGGGTTTTGGCTCGACCGAGAGGATTTAGGTTTGGTCGGCCAAGTTTACAAGGAATGTCGATCAGAGTTTAGGGACTTTGTCGACTCGACCGAGAGAGAGAGACAAAGGTTGGCTCGATCATAAGATCAGGGTTTCAGTCGAGCTAGGTTTCAGTTGAGAGGCAAAGTCAGGGTTCCGACCGAGGAACGAATAAAAGCGAGGAGTGAGCTTTTGCATTTAAATTTGTAATTTTGTAAATTAAAATGAAAATAATTAGTAAGATAAATTCTTATATGTAAATATTTGTTTGAAAATTTATGGTTTTTCATATAAGAATCATAGAAAATAAATTTTAAATTGATTTTCTCTTTTTGATAAAACTTGGGACATTCTAATATTTATTAGGATGTCACAAAACCTCCCCCCTTAACGGAATCTCGTCCCCGAGATTCGGAGAAGGGTAAGGCGGGTATTCCTCCCCCCTTAACAGAATCTCGCTCATCCATCTGTCGGAGAAGGGTCCCGAAATAATCTGAAAATCCTGGCCAGTTGGGTCATGACCCATCATGCTTCGAACTGCACACTCTGATGCTTTCATTTACATGGTTCCAATATCCATGATCCTTTCTTTTCTCCTCAATCAGCGATCTAATGTGGTTTTTCATAACACACCTTTCAAAACCTCATACATAAAATCCCTTTTTGTGTATGGTTTTTCATATAAGAATCATAGTAAATAAATTTTAAATTGATTTTCTCTTTTTGATAAAACTTGGGACATTCTAATATTTATTAGGATGTCACAGTTTCTTAGATGGTAATCCTGGTTACAATCAAATTTTTATGGCCGAAGAAGATGTAAACAAGACAGCATTTAGGTGTCCTAGTTATATCGGCTTATTCGAGTGGGTTATGACTTTTGGGCTGATCAGTGCTGGAGCTACATATCAGAGAGGGATGAACTTGATTTGTCATGATTTAATCGGTAAATTGGTTGAAATTTACATTGATGATGTGATAATCAAATCTCAAGAAAAAGAGCAACACTTGGCTGATATTATAACCATGTTGGATCGGTTTCGGAAATATGGCATGAGGATGAACCCAAAGAAGTGTGCTTTTGGAGTATCGACAAGCAAGTTTTTGGGTTTTATGGTGCATGAGAGAGGAATCGAGGTACATCCCGATAGAGTAAAGGCGATTCTAAACACTAAACCTCCAGATTCAAAGGCTCGCCTGCAAGAGCTGATTGGTAAGATTAACTATTTGAGAAGGTTTATTTCAAATTTATCGGAAAGAATCATCCCCTTTTCTCCATTTCTTAAGTTGAAAAATTCCGAGAACTTTGTTTGGGGACCAGAGCAGCAGAAAGCGTTTGATAACATCAAAGAATACTTGATCAATCCACCTGTTCTAGTTGCCCCAAAAGAGAATTTGCCGTTTAAGTTGTATTTATCGGTATTGGAAAATACTATAGGCACAATTCTGGTCCAGGAGGTAGGTGGGAAGGAGCATGCGATTTTTTATCTAAGCAGGAAGTTGCTGGATCCAGAAACCCGATATACGGCGGTGGAGAAGTATTACCTTTGTCTATACTTTGCTTGCACTAAGTTGAGGCATTATTTGTTGGGTGCTGAGTGCAAAGTGGTTTGCCAAACCGATGTGATCAAATACGTGCTTAATGCTCCAATTATCAAAGGACGTCTCGGGAAGTGGGCATATACTCTCATCGAATTTGATTTAACGTATGAATCTCCAAAAGCAGTCAAGGGGCAGGTATTAGCCGATTTCATCACCCACCATCAAGATGTTAATCTGTCGATTCTTTTACCATGGGTAATGTTCTTTGATGGATAGGTTTGTGAGAAGGGATGTGGAATCGGTATTTATATGGTTTCTCCAGGTGATGTTTCTTACCGATTCAGTGTTACCGTAGATTTTGGATTGACCAACAATCAAGTGGAATACGAAGCTTTGATTCAATGGTTGGAGTGGTTGATTCAAGCTGGAGCTATTGTTGTAGAAGTTTATGGAGATTCACAACTGGTGGTTTTCCAGATGATTGGTAAATATGAATGCCATAGTGAACTGCTCCGGGAATATTTAGAAAAGGCTTCAGATTTGGCCAAAACATTTCAGTATATTTACAATTCGACATATTCCGAGATAACAGAATTGTGAGGCCAATGAGTTAGCTGAAGAAGCATCAGGATACAAATTACCGATCATGCAGTTGGAGATTGTTCCAAGTGAGAATTTGATTCCGATGGGCTGGCAGGCAGAGATTATCGGTTATCTTAAAGATCCTCGAGGAAAAACCGATAGAAAGCTTAAAAGAAAAGCTCAGAGGTATGTATTCATCAACAACAAGCTATATTATCGAAGTTTTGATGGATTACTACTTAAGTGCCTGAATGAAGAAGATGCTAAAGTTGCAATCGGAGAAGTTCATGAAGGACTTTGTGGTACACACTAATCAGCATATAAGATGAGATGGATGTTGAAGCGTGTAGGATTTTTCTGGCCAACAATGGTTGAGGATTGTTTCAAATATTACAAAGGCTGCAAAGATTGTCAGAAATTTGGGAATGTTCAGCATGCGCCGACATCTGTTTTGCATCCGATTGTGAAACCGTGGCCATTTAGAGGATGGGGATTGATATGATCGGAGAAATATTTTCTTCATCGTCCAAGGGGCATCGGTATATATTAGTGGCAATGGATTATTTTACTAAATGGGTTGAAGCTGTACCGCTGAAGAAAGTGACGACCACTGAAGCAATCAATTTTGTTAAAGAGCATATAATTTACCGATTTGATATTCCTCAAACAATCACTACAGATAAAGGATCGGTATTTATGTCAGAAGCGTTTCAAGATTATGCTCGAAGTTTAGGGCTCACGACGATCAATTCTTCGCCGTATTATGCTCAAGCCAATGGTCAAGCGGAATCTTCTAACAAAAGTGCTATAAAGCTAATCAAGAGAAAAATCGATGAAAGGCCGCGGGGTTGGCATAATACTTTGGCGGATGCGCTATGGGCGTATCGGATTGCTAAGCATGGGGCTACCAATGTGTCACCTTTTGAATTGGTTTATGGTCAAGAAGTTGTTTTACCAGTTGAAGCTATCGTCGGATCCACGAGGATTGAAGAACAAAATAATGTAAAAGCCGACGATTACAAAAATCTGATGGTGGATAAGCTTGATGATATGGTGGCAATTCGTTTAAAGGCTTTGGAGCATATTGAGCGTGATAAGCAAAGAGTCGCCAGACACTATAATAAGAGAGTTGTGCCGAAAACTTTTGAAGTGGGAGATCTGGTATGGAAAACATTCTTACCGATTGGTTCAAAAGATCCTAAGTATGAAAAGTGGTCACCAAATTGGGAAGGACCGTTCAAAATCAATCGGATTATTCCTGGAAACGCATATATTTTAGAGACAATTGAAGGGCAAGTTTTCGGTAAAGCGATTAATGCTAAGTATTTGAAGAGGTATTATCCAAGTGTTTGGATTGGAGCTTGAATAAAGGAAGATATTTATAAAAGCCAATTCTAAATGGATCGCCTATAGTTTTAAAAGCCGATTCTAAATGGATCACCTATAGTTTAAAAAGTCGATAAAACAATTGATCGAATCGACGTTGATATTTCACTCAATACGCTGTTGTTTAGTAAAAGCCGATTCGGATGAATCGCCTATAGATGGAAATATTGATGAAAGCAAAGGAATATGCATAACATAAATAAAGTTATTACAAAGGCACGAAGGCCTTGAATGTTTGGCGCCTAAGACACGGGCGACAGTGTATATCGGCACATTTGCCAATTCGTCCATAGAGTAAAGTTTAAATTTTTGCTCGTAGGCCATTTACTCGCAAAATTGAAAGATAGCTGCAGCGGCATCAGTGATCGTGCTACGGATCTGGTTGACGGTGGCAGTGCCTTCTTCAACTGACGCGAGCACAATCGGGATCATCTTCTATGTTTCTAGTACTGCCAGGCCGCAAGCTTTCACTATGTCGTGCTGCTCCTTGAAGGCCGATTTAGAATCTTCAAAGCATGAGCGGGCAGACGCTTCGGCTTTCCTTGCCTTCTCCAATTCTTGTTCCAAGGATTTGACCCTTGAAACTGCATTGGAGGCAGTACCTTTTGCCGATTCGACCTCCTGCCTTAGCCTGAGGAGCTTGTCATTTTGGGCGTTGGCGTCTTGGATGAGGGCCTTCAATTCCACTTCGGCATCCTTGAGCGCCTTCCTTTGGTGAAGCCGATCAAGGGCCGCGTCAAATTCGGTTTTCTTCTTCCCAAGAGGCAGCAGCTTTTGGATGGCTGATACCACTTGTTCCGGGAGGATCTCCTGGATGGAATCGGCAATGTCCCGGATAGCAGAGGGATTGGCCAGGAATGCTGATTCGTTGCCGACTACCTCCCACATTTGCTTCAGCTTTGCGAGCGTATTCGGGAGAAGTCGATTGGCCTTAGCTGGCTCTGCGGCAGGTGGCTCAGCAGCGGCGATTGGAGGAGATGATGTCCTGATCGGAGAAGAGAATATTTCTAGGTCGTCGTCGTCGAGCCAATCCTTGCTCGAAGGGTTGAAGTTCAGCTCATCGGTTTTTGTTCCATCGTAGGTGATCACCTGCGTGGATTCTATGGTTACCCGAACTGGGCTGCGGGGTAGAAACATATACTGAAGAAAAGAAATTTTAAAGGTTACAAAGGATCGGAAAGATAAAATTTCGTAAATTGAGTTAAGGAATTTCCGATTACATCTTGGGGGCTGAAGGCTGGTTGTGTTTGCGATGCTGGCGGAGGAGCAGGTGTGGTATCCCTTTTCTTCTGAATGGGAGAGGTGTCCTGAAATTAGAATTCCGATAAGGAGAAAACCGAAGGAAAGTTATGAAAATCTCAGGAAAATCAAGCTCTTACTGTGTCACATACAGACTCCGTGCTATCGGGTGTACGCGCCTTTTGGGCTCTTGGTTTCTTGGTGGCCAATTTCTTCTTCTGGCCGGCGTCACCGTCGGATCTCCCTGTTGATCAAGAATGAGTAAGAAATCGGATTTTAGGGGAAGGTTTATCATAATCCGATCGTATCTCTCTTTTTCGGTTGCTGGGATGATTCTTGGGTGAAAGCCGACGCAGACTTAGCCGTTGAGTGAAGGCATCCGTCTTCGTCCCCAACGAGCTTGGACTTGGGGCGCTTGTCTCCGCTCTGTAAAGGAAATAATGCAGGGTTACTTATCGGAAAAGGAATAATGTGAGTAGGCAAACGCACGCAAGTTAGTGACCTCGTTCTCATAAGACGATGCGTAATATTGGGATTCTCCTCTTTCATCATCTGAATCCGATGAAGAGGGGCCTGACTCAGAAGAATTTTCCTCCTCATCGTTGCTAGAATTATCATCATCGGAATCATCAGAATCGGTATTTTCTTTGCTGCTTTCTTCCGATTCTGATGAAGGTTCTTCTATACCGGCAATCTTTGGCCAGTTGGGCTTGCATACTTCTTTCTTGCCAGTGAATTTTTTGATTAAGGTTGAAGCTCCACCTTCTGTGGCATAGATGTTCTTGGCAACAGAATCCCACCAAGTTCTGAACTTTGGAGAGGTTGCAGACCACATTATAAGTTCCATCAGCATTTCAAAATCGATGTGTAGCAGCTAAGATTCCATATGCCGATTGGGAGTTCAAATTTTCTCTGGCATTTAGGTGATGATAAATGAATAAATCAGGAATATCTTGCCCTAAATTGAACTGCCGAGCAAATATTGCGGGATGATAAAACTCATACGAGGGTATTCTGCTTTGAGTTCTCGTACTGAGAATGGCAAAGAAGATGCTCGGAGAGATGAACTCTTTGAATGCTGGCAAAACTTTGCCACTTATGGTATTAGAAAATCGAAAAAAGAAGGGGACTTTGTATCTGTCCAAATCGGTATACGGGTTGAATTTTTCTGGGCCATATTTCGATTCAGACATGGTGAAGAATGCGACCAGAGAATGGGAGAAATCCTCTTGGTTTAGGCGCCTCTTATTACAGTTGATAGAGGTCATTTCTCCATAAGATCTACAAGGGCATTCGTTGCTATCGGATTCCTCTTCATTCGGAAATTCTAGACCAAAGTCAAGTTCCCCTATGGAGTTGTATATGTGAAGCTTTAATAACAAACAAACAAACCAGAAAGGGCCACCCAAGTTTCCGACTGAATAATCGGATTTTCTGGAACAGAGACCTTCCCTGATCTCATGCATCATCCGATATGTAGCTCCCAGCAAGTATTTTCCGATTGCTAGTTTCTGTCCAGCTGCTAGAGCTTCGGCAACTCCTTGATAAACTTTGCTCGGGCTGAGAGATTGACCACAGAAGAAGAATTTGTCTAACCACATGTTCAAAAAGGCGATGTGTTCTTCGTCCTCAACATCTCCTGTTTGCTGATGGGTGCTGATGTAACGCTGCCAGCTGAAGTTCTTTTCGGGAACTAGCTTGAGGGTAGCAGACAGGTCGAAAGCCGATAGCATCTCTCCATCGGAACTAAGACCGGTTAACATTGCTACGTCCAAAAGTGTAGGGCTTATTGGTCCCGTTGGAAAGAGGAAGGTGTTGGCTGTGGCACACCAAAAATATGCCGATGCTGCCATAAACGGTTCATCCGCTGGAGGAGGATGCAAGGAAAGGAGAATGGCATCAGCAATTCCTAATTCGGTCCACTGATCTTTTTTCTGGCTGTAGACCCGAGAAAGCCAGTCCTTATATCCCTTGAACGGGCTAGGCCAGGAGCGGAATGCCGATTTCCAACTGTTCATGTTAAGTTCATCGGCAAATAACGGAAGCCTTGCTACCGAATGATCTATGAAGGATGATGGGTCTCTTTCCCCTACTGGGCCCAAAGAATATAAAGCCTCAGAATCGGAAAAGTGGAATAGTACCTGAGACATGATTGTCGATCGAGAGTTGCGAAGAAAGTGGCTGTGCGCTGGAAATCCTCAGAGCTCCAGAAATCCGATGCAGGAGGCTTGTGTGTAGAGGGAAACGTGAAAGTCACAGCGAATGGCCGCCTATTTATAGCCGCGGTAAAACTAGGGTTTTTACCGGGGCCTTCGGCGTTACTGTTATGGCCCATGTCGCATAGTGGACTGTCACGTGTTCTCATAATGGGCCATAAGTGAGAAGCGCAAGGTCAAACTGTGAATCCTTCCAAGACAAGCGGGATGGAAAATCCGATTTTTGGTAAAAGTTCGGCTAATGAGAAGATCCCATTGCCAAACTTAGGGGCATATGTTGACACCCTAATTTGGTAGGAAAATCAGATATTATGAGCAAGTTAATGTCATCGGAATTATTGGGCTGAATCAGAAAATGGGCTTCAATGTCAGAAGAAAGATGTGTATGTGAAATAATTCCGATAGTTACAAGACTCCGGAAGAATTACGCTCTGATCAGAAGATATCTTCCACGACGCGGTAAATTAGGTTGTGTCGGTTTCGGTTTTGTAACAGTATAAATAGGTCCCAAGTCTCGTGAAAATGATAGACGGCATACACAAACACAAATACTCTTTTGTCGAATCCGATCGACTTTGTCGAAAGGCTTCAACTCGCAGGTAGAGCTATCTCGATGGAATAATCGATTCTCTTCTTGTAACCCATATGCATGGCTGTATCATCTTGACCTCATGTATACAAAACATGTTAGACTGTCTCGGTTTACCGATCTTTAATGTGTTCTTGCATGTTACACTGTCTCGTTCAATCGATCTGTAACATGTATTTATCTTGCAATGCCGATCGTCAGTTACCTTATATATTTTTCCTGAAGTCGATGTATGCAACTGTCTCGTTCAATCGATCTTGCATATACTTGTTTTAGGGTTTCATATGTTTAGTAACTTGCCGATTAGCTTTGTATCTATCCATATTGGTTCTAAACCTTAATCGATTTATAAGTTTATACCTGGATTTAGATCTGAATAATACCTTGGCCAGACTGATCTATTTAATCTATTCCCTGGTTTAATCTAATAAATTGATTTAAAGATTTATGACTAAATATATTTATAAAATAACAAAAAGAGATAAAAGAAGTTTATGTTTAGATGTTCATTCATATTAATTGCTCTATCGGATAGTAAGCCGATAGAATCACAATCTGGCTGTCCTATAAAGCGATGTCCTATAAAGCCGATTGGGGCCATGTCGCTAACAATTTACTCCTTGTGAATTTACAGGTCAAATTGACTGGCACGTTTGGTTTTTCTGTGGTTGCGACACAAATTCTGTTTTGACGCTTCCGTGGTGTGTTCGCAAAATACTGATTTTTGTGTCAACACTATCCCTAATCAGCCGACTTTGGTCGTCCCCCATCTGCTCCCTCATGGGCCTTCTAGAGCATACCCAGGGCCCATGGAATGGTCAACCTCGAGCATGCGAAGTTGACTAGTGACTCAACATGGAGTATGCCATGAAACATTTTTCATAGTGATGATTCTACCACGTCTTTATTCATGTACATATGATAACGTTGTTTACCGGTTCCCAGAATAAATGTCATGACTTTGTCCATTGGGTACGACTTGATTGTGAAACACATTTTTAAGTGACATTATTCTAAACGGGTCCCTGATCCATATCATTACGAGAGCGGTTATGATTTGATCAGCATACGTATTGGTTGATGGTAATGTTTCACATACCATAGATATAGAGATATAAAACCAATAGTATGGATGCGTGGTAGAGAACATAGGCAGTCGGACAGACCTACTCAAACATGCTGTGAGTTGTTATCTCTTATAGCGCCATGAGCGTATAAGTCTCGAGTGGTATACCTATATGGTCCTTAGACTAGAGATTGTCATTGATGCCCAGCATGTCGACTCGTATACTTTGATATCATCAAACGCTACACCGTAACAGGATAGTTATAAAGGTGCCTACCGGGTATGCCACGATACATAGCCAGGGGTGTGATAATCAAGATGGGATTTGCCCCTCCTCGATAACAAGAGAGATACCTCTGGGGCCCTCGTGTGGATGGATAGGGAAAGCGCACGACCGTGCTAATATGACTAAGGAGTTAGTCATGGTATGTATCCATTCCACTACCGAGTGAAGTGGTCGAGCTATCAACAAGGGTGGCGCGCATCTCGCCTTGAGCTTGACTAGTATCAGGTGGTATGTGAGTGTATCAAGGTTCCGCTGAATATTGATTCTGTGCATTTGGGGGTCAATACGTACTGCTAGGTGCCACTGTTGATCGGTGGATTGGAAACGGGTTTCCGAATCCATGGCCGACTTGCACTAAACCTAACGGGTCACACGCTTAATGAGTTGGAATTGTTTAACGGGTTTGTGCGTGGATATGACCTACATAGGAGATAGAACCCTAGCTGGCCGAAGCCCACTAGCATGACTATATAAGGAGAGGCATAGGGGCGGCGTTAGGAGATGAGTAGAGCCTTCACCACGCCTAGCCGTCGCGCGCCCCTCCTTCTCTCCAGAAACCCTAGCCACACGGCGAGGTGCTAGCACACCCCGTGTGGCGTTCGTGCTCAGTACATGTGGATACCGCTAGAGGCGCTGCCGTACACGGACGCGCTGTTCGGTTGGATCGTTGGCGAGCACAGGTGAGCACTCGGCGACCACCGGCGAGCACCTGGCGAACACCGGCGGGCACTCGGCGGAGACCGGCAAGTACAGGCGAGCACTCGGTGGTGATCGGGACGTGTGCGTCTACTTCCTCTACGCGCGAGAAACTGCTTCCTCTACGTGCACTATTAAGGAACTTTATACTCTTCTCATTGTTCTCCCAACTATCTGCCTAACTTATCTTTTATATTCTTGTGTGTGTGTCACCGGTCTTATTATCCTATTATATTATCCTTAAACCCGTTAACTAGTTGGTTGATATATTATATAATATCGATATTAGAATTATCCTTCTCCCTCGTTCCCTGTGGATTCGATACTCTGGAATACTCCCGGGTGAGAACTACAAGCGATATCCGTCCACTTGCAGATTATTTCTAATTGCTAACACTAGGGCGCGGCATTGGCGTGACGGCATAACGCGGCGGCGGCCTTGCGCAGGAGGGGCGGCCGGCGGCCCGGCAAGGCAGTGGCGTTGGCTTGCGTCTTGGCGAAGCAGCGCACGGAGATCAGTGGCGGCGGCTCGTCCATGGACGGCGGCGGCTTTGGTTTGCTTTAGCTCGGTGCGGCGACGACCGGCGCTAGGGCTCAGCGTGTTGGCTAGCCTCGATACAGCAAGGGGCACCGTGGAGCCGGCCCTTGGCGGCACATCGGTGCGGTGGCCCTAGGGGAGGTATGTTCATCTACTCCACAGCACCATGCTAGTCTATGTTCCTCTTCCCATCGAGTAGTACACAAACAAGAGATCGTGAGGGCTAGAGAGAAATCTAGCCCAGCTCTTTGGTTCCGTGTCCATGGAATCCAAAAGGTTCATGCTACTGCTCGATGAGTCCTAGGTAGAGATCGTCAGAGAAATTAGAGAGCATGAGAGAGAGGTAGAGACCGGATCTGTGAGAAGAAGATAGTGGAGTACAGAGATATGGAGGAGGTTAGTCGGTCCTGTTGGCGGCGGTGGCATGCTCCAGCCTAGTGGGCCCTTGGCGGCGCTGGTGTAGAGGCCAGGCTGGCACGCAGGCATAGATGCAGGGTGGCGCGGCGCCCTGGAGAGTGGCGGCTCTTAGGTTAATAGGTGTGTTCTTACCACGGGCAAAAGGATCCCCTGTTCATGGGAGAGGTGGTGCCCTAGACTCTAGCCAGCACTGGACGGCCAAGATCTCCGTCGTGCTACATAGATACTCGCGGTGGCTCTCTCCGATGACCGATCCCCTGGCTAGACGGCGGGGAGGGTTATGCTAGTGCAAGAGAGATGTTCGATAACATGTTCAAGAGCACAAAGGCCCCGTGTTTGATTAATGCATGCCAAGTGTACGAGGTTATATCCAAACAGGGTCCCTCATGGTTAAAGTCTAGGGTGTTATGGGGCAGCACTCTATGTAATCAAGAAATGTTTGAGAGTTTTTGATGTCATGTTCAAAAGGTCCTTGGGCTGATTGTAATTGAAAAGAGAAAATGTATTGCACACCTATTCACCCCTCCCTCTTGTCGCTGATTCTGGTCCTTCATAAATACTACACTAAATGGCAACCTAAAGAATTTGCAAATACTAACAAGTCAATCAAGAAACTCTAATACTACATTATAACTGACGAAATCACATGCAAAGGAGATGCGCACTTACTTCCTTCGTGAGATATTCTTTCATGCTCACTGAGGAAGCTTGGCAACAAGAGTGTGGTTGCGCAAGGAGGCTAGAACAGAGGTAAATGCGGTCTTTAATGCCAATCAGGATGGGAGTGGCTCAAAAAGTTCAAGGGGGTGAGAAAGTAGCCAGGTTACTGCATTAGGTGTTCAACTATACAACTTGAACATATAGGCTTCATGGCTTAGGGGCAAAGACTAGGACGTGGGTTGGCGGAAGCAGGTAGTGGAGTGCAGAGTGAAAATATCAGGGGCAAGATGGTGCTATCGGGAGCTATAAAGCAGCTGTAGCACGGATGTGGCTCCGCTAAGCGGCTCAGAGCGATGGCGTACGAGACGACTCAGCTGCGGGTGGCGCTAAGGAGCAGTAACATAGAGGTAAAAGGGCATCATAAAGGATTCCCTTGACCACGGGCAAAAGCAAGGGAAATCAAACCAGCCTCACTTTAGCTCCGTTGTAGTGGTGCACAACCCCGAGTCGTTGGCGCGCCCCCTAGTACAAACTAAAAATAAAGATAAAGCTTCCATGACGCGTTAAGGTGATGGGGGAGGACGCGAGATCCCGATCTTCTGGTGAGAGACGCCGAGGATAATTCGGTAGGTGTCATGGAGACCTAAACGATCCGGCTTCAAACCCCACAAGTAACTGGAAATGTTGGCGATCGCTAAACCACCACGACGATTGTTATCGACCGAACCAGAGGCACGATCAACCTGTCCACGAAGAACGGTTCCTACAGGCAACCGAAGAACGAGCAAGAACTCAAGATAATCAATCACAATTGCGAATATCGATTAAGGGTAATGGGGTTTAGAAACTTGGTCTTGTTGGTCTAACCGACACAAGAAGAACAAGGCGAAACCTTACACAACCGTGACGAAATCAACTAAACAAAACCCAACTAAAACGAAGCACGGCGGAAAACTTATATAGGGCGGCAGCCAGTGGAGGGGCGCCCAATCAGGTGGCCACACGCGCCCAACCCTAACCCTTGGGGTACACGGGCCTTGGGCCCAAAAATACGACGACGCAGCGCCAGGAAGTTTCTGTCCGTCAACTTGTTTTCGCGATTCCTGTGGACTTGGATGGAATTTGGAGGCGTGGCTGGATCCGTTGGAAAGCTTATCTCGTAGGCTTTACGTAGAGTCCTTATTTGCCTCGTTTGGACATCATATATGAAGGTGCACTAGTCCTGGATTGCCGAGCCGGACTCGGCAGCGACGTGGACGTCCTCTCGACTTGGACCCAATGGTCGGGGACTTCTTGAACCTCTTCAGGGACAGCAAGCTCGTCAGTGATGTCCTCATCATCCCCCCTTTCTTGAATTTGAGTCGTCCTCGACTCAAGCATATTCTCTGGTAAAAGGTTAGGAATAACAGGGGGCAAGGCAACAGACAAGTTCTTTAAATCACCACATGGTTCTTTAACTAACTCATCATGTACACAATCCTTCGTAGTTAAAAGAACAGGACCTTTCAATTTAATTTCAGAATTCGACTCAACAGATTCCTTCTTTTGTGATACACTTGGTTTATCATTGACACCACTGTTATTTTGGGATTGACGATTTGTTTTTGCTAATTCAGCCGGCGTCATAGGTTGTACCACATATTTCTTTCCCTTAAACACACATTTGTATTCATTAGACTTATCATGATGAACAACATCTACATCATATATCCAAGATCTATCCAGCAAAATAGAACAAACAACCATGGTGCAACAATGCAATCTACGTAATCACGATAAGTACCAAGGGAGATGTGTATTCGAACAGTCTTAGTTACTTTGAGCTTACCGCAAGAATTGAACCATTCAATGCAATATGGATGTGGATGCGGATGTGTGGTCAAGCCAAGCTTCTCGATCATGTCAACACTCGCAAAGTTGTTGCAACTTCCCCCATCGATGATGACGGGCACCACATATTCATTGACAACCATTATGGTTTGTAACAAATTATGCCGCTGACTTTCTTATGACCGTTCTGGTTGTACAGTCAATACACGAGTCACAACAAGTGTTGGATAAACTTCCGCGGCCGAAGTATTAAACACCTATCCTTCGGAATCTTTGATACCTGCATGGTTAGCGGCAACTAAAGCAAGATCATCCTCATGTTCACTAGCAGAAGAGTACTCACCATTCTCACGAATAATGAGAGCACGTGGACTACGACAATCACGCTTTGTATGTCCAAATTCCTTGCAACGGAAACATTAAATGTCGCAAGTACGACCAATGGATGAGACAAGCACTTTTGGTGGGGGCTTGCATCGCGGAATTCTTGCTTACACTCGTAACTCGTGTCGGAGGGGTAGGAGGAACAACGGGTGGAGTCGCTTGATGAAGTGTTGACGATGGAACCTTTGCAGCCTCATGGTTTGATTTTGACGAACCATTGAAACTTCCTCGTGTCCGGATTTGTCGTCCCTATATTTCCCTTTCTGCTTTGCATGCAAGATGGAACAAACGAGTTATAGAATTGTATTCCTTATAATCAAGTATATCCTGAATCTCACGGTTTAACGCACCAAAAATCTAGCCATTTTTGCATCCTCACTCTCTTGTAAACCACAACGCAACATACCAATTTGTAGTTCCTGATAATACTCCTCAACTGATTTTCTATTTTTATTTAAACGTTGCAACCTATTAAGCAAATCTCTCTCATAGTATGAAGGAACAAATCTAGATCTCATGGCACATTTTAAAGCTTGCCAGGTTGAAAGTTCATTTCTTCTTCTACACACTTCATGCCACAAATGGATGCAAAATCAATGAATTCACTAACAGCAGTCTTAACTTGGTTTTCAGGTGAAACAGTACATCATCAAAACTTTTGATCTACCAATAATTCCCAATCAAGGTAAGCGTCAAGATCATATCTACCAGCATAAGGAGGTATTGTCAATTTAACCTTGGCTAATGAGTCATCACATACCTCACGATTACCTTGATGATTTCTTTCCATACCTTGTCGATTGTGCCGTAGTCTTCGATGATCTCAATCATTGTTCACATCGAATCCATCGTCAGCCTCGGAATCAGCAACGTATTCATTCTCAGCTTGTTCAACCTCATCAGCCCAATAGCGACGGTCAGCAGGGGCTGTAAGAGGCACAGCGACAGCAGGGGGTGCAGGAGGCACACGGGCAGTAGGGGCAGGTGTTCCTCTTTCAATGTTTTCCATCCTCGTGATCAAGTTTAGTGATGTTATTGGTCATATCAGCTATGGCTTTTTGCTGATCCTCCAGGTACTTCACGAACTCAGCGTGAAGCACAGACTCGTTATTACTTCCTCCTGACATGGTTAGTAGGAGCAAAAGAACACATAAGAATATATATCCTATATGCTTCTGTCGTGTGTGGGTGTTACCAGCTCTCTCTCTCTCTCTCTCTCTCTCTCTAGCCTATCCTTTGTTCTTACCGGTTCTTACTGTGCAAGCAGTAGGTACAAACGGGAACTGGTCGGCGATAACATCAATGCACAAGGTGATACAGCGATGGCTAGAATCCATCCTTGCTTGATTAGTAGATACTGGAGTTTGGACAGGCTTATATATGTAGCACATGATAAATAATTGTTTAAACAGTAATACAAAGTTGAATATTAGCCCAAAGTAGTACAATTGCTGTAACTAGCCTAGTCTTAGACGTAGGTCAAGCTGAAATAAAAGGATGGCACAAAGGACTAAGATCAGGCTAAGCACACTATAACTGAACACAAGCACAGAGAACTCCTTTGCCAACTTCTTTTTTTTCATAATTTCTGCGCGGCTCTTCTCTATGCGCTGCCTCTTTTGATAAATTTTTTTGTATTATTTTTATGATATTTTTTTCAGCTTTAGGAACACAGAAATATCGCCACTTAACAAACTCCCCTCAGTTTGGAGGTTAGGGGTGGCCGATACAATTTCTGGAGGGTACTTTGAAAACTGTGCGGAAACTTCGAGGGCCAGATAGGTGGTCTTACTGAGGGATTTTTGGGATTCTGATTGGAGCAAAACAAACATAGTGAGTTTGTTTTTGGTGCGTCTCGTCAAGATCTTTCCAACGAGTGGCCGTGGACCCAAATCGGAGTTCATATGAGAAAGTTATGTCTGTTTTACCGAAGGGTCTTCGGATCAGGTTGCTGGATAGGCTATTTTGTTATTTTTTGGCAATTCGGCGGCGTGCAGTGGGTATGTGGTGGATAAATTGGAGGGCTAGCGATGCAGGGCGATTGACACAAGACGGTTTGTGACCTAATTAGAGGTTTGCAACGGCGGGACAGTAACACGAGGCGGCTGGCGAGGGCAAATCGAGGCGACCTGACTTGAAACAGAGATGGCTAAACCGATCTAGAACTTGACTGACCACCAAAACGACGAACTGTGGGAGAAAACTCAACGATGTATACAGTGAGAACAAATGCAAAGGCTAAACGTGGCTCGGACAATAGTAGATGCAAACTCTTTTTGCGTGTGGCAATTTTCTGGACTGTAGGTACGAAATCAATCTACTAAACATAAAGCAAAAATTCTCACCAAGCAACCAAATGCTCTGATACCACTTGATGGGGGCTGACCCGGGGTCCCGATCTTTTGATGAGAGACGCCGAGGATAATTCAGCAGGTGTCACGGATATCTAAACGATCCGGCTTCCAACCCACAAGGAACTGGAAATCCCGGCGATCCCTAAACCACCACGACGAGTGTTATCGACCGAACCAAAGGATAGGATCTCTTTCGCAGCGGGCAGATCTTGTTCGCCACGAAGTCTCGGATGATCTCCCTGCCTGTGAGCCCGCGGCTCATGAGGGAGGCGATCTTCCGAGTCAAGGACCACTCCTCGCCGGTTGGCTCCGGCCCGCGGCATCTGCGTTCCCTTCGCCGGCACCGGCGCCTGCCCGGTGAAGACGAGCTTGCTGTCGCCGCTCCTCTTGGTGTAGAACCACCTTATCTACCACGGCCCCATCGAGTCGAGCATCGGTGGACGAGGGTACGGTGCATCGTCGGCGGTCTCCCGGAGCTTGAGGCAGTAGCACCCAAGCCCGGAAGCGGCGGAGCTGCTCCTCGTCACTGTGTAGTAGTGAAGGAACAGCCCCACCGACGGATCAACTCCTAGGTAGCCCTCGCACAGGTGTGCGAAGACGGCCATCTGGAGGAACGAGTTGGGGTTGAGATTTGTAACCTCCAACCCGCTGATGTTCAAGAAGGCCTCCACGAAATCGCTTTCGGGAGACCTCAGCCCAAACATGGTGAACTACTCGAAGTTGACAAACTCGTCCTCGAGCGGCTTCAGTGTTTCCACCTCCCCGGGCAGCCTCCAGCTGCCAGCGTCGATGTGTCCCTCCGCCTCCAATATCTTCAAGTCCTCCTCGGTCATGCTAGTGCCTGAGAATTTGGCCATAGCAATCCCCAGGTTGGACGAGCAGCTTTGGAAGTGGGCTGTGGCTGTTTGATGTTTGTGCAATTGGAAAAGGGCTTGGGAAGGAAATACGCGTGAGTGGAAGTGGCAAGCCGCGGGCGGCTTGGTGCTTTTTATAGCCCTGGACGAGCAGCTCTGCAACGGTTTTTTGGCACAAAACGGCTAGTTTTTTACTGCAACGGCTAAGTAAAAATGGTCGCCTGTTCTGTCTGCGCAGCGAGAGTTATCGTTGAGATCTGCCAACGGCTACTTTTTTCGATTTCTGCATCGAGGGCTGGGTACTCTGCTCGGACGGATGTTGTTCCCTGTTCGACGCAACAGAGTTGCTCGGCACTGGACGGGTTTGTTCGGTCCCGAACAAGTCTTGTTCGGTTGAACCGTAACCTGCTCGGTCACGTGTTGCATGTCTTTGTAGCAGCAAAATTACCCTCTTTGTGACTTGGAGTCTCAAGAGCAAGACTCCACTCTAATGAGATATTCCATTTGAGTCTCTGGGGCTAGCTGTCGGGATAAAATCATGGCCCATTGCCATGGCCCACTCCCTGACGGCCCAATCGAACAGCCTCCTAGGGCCTGGCTCCTTAGAGGGTTCTATCTGGCCTATATGCATCCTGCCGAACAGCTTCCTGGTTGGCACGGTGCGTAACGGCCAAGGATTCCTGTTCGAGTCCGTCTCGAATAAGTGTCTTGCATGGCTACGTGAAGACCCGGACGAAGTTTCTTGGATTGGAGCAAACGTTGTGATCCCCAAGAATTGGAGTATACCTTATCTACCTCAGGATGTATTTGGCATGTGTACGAGTTCGTTACGATCTCATAGTCAGTCCGGCCCGATTATCCCTCGGTAGGTCAGTTATTCATCACTATATAAACAAGGCCCCTACGGCGTGTAGAGGGCACGCGAATATCGCACCACCAGAAGATCGTATAATACTTCCTGTACACCCATAATCTTGTCGATATCTGTTCATCTCGCCGAGTTCCCCCTTGTAATCCTTTGTCATATAAAGAAGCGCTGGACGTAGGGTGGTTATCTCCCTGGAGATGCCCGAACCAGGATAAAAACCCCGTGTCTCCCTGTTGTTCGTTGATTGCTGTTCGCTTTGTTCGGCAAGTCTTCTATCTCCCTTTCTCAAGAACCTTAGTTAACTTGGGACCGATATCCCAACCGTCGACACAATCGCTGCGTCCAGTCCATAGTCATGGACCGTTGGTCCGCCGCAACTGCTCAGTGGCTTGTGACAGTGGTACCGCACACGCGTTCACCAGCCATCCCACTCCCGTCAGCGTGTGGCTTCGCAAGTCAATGGCCTACGGCCAAGCCCTGCCACCGCGTACTGTTCCCCGTCGTGCCGTGCCATCATGATCTTCCGGCGTGCCTCATCCACGTCGCATCACCATTACGTTGCGCCTTGCCGCTCTGAGCATCCCCGTGACTCTCTTATACCCTCGCGGCATCACTCCAAGGTCCGAAAGAACTCTAATACCGTCCACAGTTGGGTTCCCCATTTTTTCCCCCAAACTCAACACCATGCGAACCTCGTCGATTGGTCAGCTATCCGTCGATTCCTTTCGCCTAGAGCTCCTCTGCAAACCTCATAACCCATCCCCACTGCCAATTTGGCGAGGCCATCACTGGAGAATCATGGCGCCAGGAGCTCTGCTTTGACTGCCGCCACCGCCTCCAAGGCAACCAATCACCCTGGACTTCCCCAGCCTTAGGGGACCCCTCGGTGAGCATCCACCACCCTTTGCCCCTTCATATTTGTATGTGCATGCGTGAATCGTGGATGTCGTCCCTCCCCGAGCCTTGCACGCCGCCAGTTTGGGCGCCGCCGCATCGCTGCTCAGTTCACCTCGCCGTTGGCCCCAATAGATGCGGGACGGGGTAAGGATTCCATTTTAGCCATTTTCCCAAGCCGCCATGTCCCCAGCCGCCGGCTAGCCGAGCTCGTCGGAGCTCCAATGGCGGACACCGTCCGTGTCTCAGCGTTGCTGTAGGAAGAGGATGAACAGCGTTAGAGGGTTGAATGGCTGACAGGTGGGGTCAGGCTGGTGTGTGGTTTTTGTGGCCGACATGTGGGCCATCGGTCCCACGGGTTAATAAGTGCAAACGTAAACTAAAAATACGCTTTCGAATAAAGCCTTGCGCAGCCAGCTAAGACATGTTCGGCCCAAATCGGCCCAAGACCAGCCCAAAGCTATACTGGTACGTATTTAAATCCCGAAATATGTGATTTCATGTGCAGTAGAGTGTTATATAATTTATTTAAAATAGCAAACGATAACCAAAAATTATGAAATTTTTTACACAAATACTATTGGGTTTACAACCCGGGAAAAATATCACAAAAAAAATAGTGTAGTGGAAAAATTGGATTATTAAAATCGTATAAAGCCCAATGGCAACCTTTTTCTTATTTTTAGAATAGGATTTCATAATTTATTTAAAACCCGTAGACACCTCCAAATTTCGTAGAAAATTCTTGATAATTACTAGAGCCCATCACAAACTTTATAATATTATTAGCCTAAGCACTGTCCACAGTTTTTCCTGAACAAAGTAAGCAATTAACTCCCATGGTACCTTCCTATATAGAAAATGGACCGAAGTGGCTTCTTGTTCATGAAAATTAGAACTAAATTGGTAAAAGGTGGGAGAATTGTATAAAATATAATATATTCATATAAATACCAAAAGGAATGTTAGAAACTCTAGAAAAGTAAAAATAGTACCGATTATGCTAGTACAAGACGAGAGCCCCACTAATTTAAGATCATGTTTGGAATATTAAAAACTCAAGGAAACATCTTTAAACGTAAAATAACCTTTTGAACTTAGGATAAATTTTTGGACATAGAAATAATGTATATAACCCCGCTCTCATCATACGATAGACAAAAGGAGGGATATTTTGTGACCTTTGCTTGTGTCATATGTTCTTATAGATCATAAAAATGCAACTAAGCACCATAATACTATGTAACTTATTTTGGGTTATTATATAAGGTTATACTATTAATACTAAGAGAAATAGAATTGAATCCCGTTGTGAGATCATGCATGGCATGTCCTTTCGCCGAACACTCGATACGATCTTCCTTAGGGTAAAACAGGAACGTCGAACGAAAGCGTAATTGCATTCGTGCATCATATCAATATTTATTGCACCATTGGTTATGTATTGAAGTTTTTCTGTAATAGACGTAAATGGTACCGAGGAAATGTCTGGAGACATCGAAGAGGAATACCTACCGAAAAAAGGCGAGTTAACACTTACTCTTATAGATGTCTTTCCCTATAGTACGGATTAACATTGCTATTATCATGTTCATTATCTAGTTTTTCCCCAAACTATATTGTTTATTATTAAAATGCATGCTTATTAACCTGCCTAATTGTTAATCATGTTAAATTTATACATGAATGTCCTTGTATTATCTAGCCTTTATGACTGCCTTGATTGTCATACCCTTGTTAGCCTAAGAATAACTTGGTAACAACTTTAACCCCATCTAATTGGTAAAACCTGCTTAGATTTGCTTAGGTTCAACTAAATCTTCTGGCGACTAGCCACGGAACAGTGAACCAATATTCACCGGTCGTTCATTTATTCAATCATTCAAAAAAAAGATGACATGTGACAGTTAGGGCAGTCTCTTAGCTTATTTAATATTAAGTCTGCATCATGCAACTAGGTATGTAATTTTCCGAACAATGAGACATATTTCTATATCATATTTGGCTATGTATTGCACGCACTAGAGTACTGATCCAGGGTCCGGTGCATGTGAACAGTGGCTCTCTGGTAAGTATAAATTGAGGGCTTACATCTCATCTGCAGTATAAACATACTCAATTATGCTTACTGTTCTGTGTTTCAGGAAGAGGTGTCAAATTTGAATTTGTTAGTGAGAATGGAGGTCACGCTACGTGTGTGCCTGGATGACTCAGAAACCGCGCGCGGCAGACATGTCCATCCGGATCTGACTGCGGGGCAAATGGCGACAATTGAGCCCCGAACTCATCGTGAACTCGCGGCGCTCGCTGTTCGATCGGTCGCTTTTGAGTGCCATCTTTGTCTTTTGGATTGGTCTGAAAACAAGAGAATGGCGGTAGTACATGAGCTGAGCAAAAGAAATCGTTGAGAATGATATGTTAAAAACAAAAGACCCTTACGTCGCATGCAGGCGGCCCTCCTGTCGCCCCTCAATTTTAACTTACCTTAAGGGTCAATAATCCCATGCACTAGCCTCTGGATCGGTACACTAATGCGGAAGATCACATAGCCGATATGAGCAAACATCGATTTAATAGAATCCCTGAATATTACATACCATGTTACGCCCTTAGACGAGTTTAGTAAGACGGGCAACACATGCCTTAATATTACAAAACAATGTCAAGAGTATGCAGCCAACTCCAAAATATGTACCCAAAAGAATCCCTATCGGCTAGTGTTCCACCAACGACCGGAGCAACCCCTAAAACTCTTCAGGTCCACCGAAACCATGTCCGTTGTCTTCATGGCACTCGTAAGGGTCTTCCTCGATTCCCTCGTCTGATGTAACATCCCAATTTGGGAATCTTCAAATATTTCCCTAAATTTCAAAATTCATTTGAATTTGAACTCTAACCGACACATGGGCCCCACAGCCAGGCGCGTGCTCTCTCTGCTCTCATTGCCTGGTAGCCCCACCGCCGCTCGGCCGTCCCCTCAGCCGCAACTCAGCTCCTCTTGCCCCGCCCTACCCTTGCTGCGCCGCGCCGTTCATGCCGCACCACGCCGACCCGTCCCATCACCGCGCCGCATGTCCCTCCGCGTCATCGAGGGCGCCGTTGGACCAGCCGTTCCGACCGGCGCCTATAAAACCAAGAGCTGCCCCGCCGGCCCGTCTTTTCCCCTTTCCCCCCAATTCCATCCTTGCTGGCGCCGAGGGAATCCCGGCAAATCCATGAGCCTCTCCCCAATTCCTCTCTCCTGGAATTCCCTGGACACCCTGCTAAACTTTCCCCTCCCTCAATTTTAGCAGTGGAGCTCGGAGCCAATTATGAGTTTAATAGATTCTCTTTAGCAGAAAGACATATATTTCTTGCTCATTATTAGACAATCACTTATTCCCAATCCTCGTGTGGGCTAATTGTTTTCATTTACCATCTCATGGAAAACCCTTTTCATTCCGCTTAGCCCTATCGGGTATTTTAGTGATAGGTTCTATAGGAACTGGACGATCCTATTTGGTCCATGCCGACGCCGCCCCTATTCCGACCAACTTCGGGTCTTCCGCCGAGAGCTGTCCCCAAGCCAGCTCGTCCTCGTCGGAGCCCAAGGTGAGCACCCCATTGAACCTCTCTAGCTCTCCGTACAAGCCCTTAGCCCGTAGGTTCGTACCATGGCTCCGATTTTCCAGCGAAGTCTCGGTATCCGCCGCCGCCATCGCAACACTGCGTGTGGCCACCGCTGGCCTCGGCGCATGCGTTGTTAGGACCCCTAGGCCCTGTAGATGCCAAAGAGTCAATGCCCATTGCCGGAGCGCCACTGTAGCACCGCCGTGACGAATCCCGCCGCCGTCGGCCACGCCGACGCGATAGAGAAAGACGACGACCCAATGCTGTCCGATCCGTGCCAAGATGCGTGCAGGGAGGTAATCGATAGGTCGCTGATTGGTGGGACCCATGGACCGATTTAAACAGTCGCAGGCACGCGTTAACCCATAGGGTGTGTGTCGCTGGTGGGTGGGTCCATGGCCCACTTGTCGGGTTAAGTGGTGGCGTCAATGGAGGAAGGCGTCAGCCCCACGCGAAAGCGTCCCCTGGAAAACCACCTTCGGCGTAGCCGCCGCTGCGGACGTGCAGCGCGCGCAGCCTGGCCGTGGGCCGAATCTACCATTTGGGCCAGCTCGTGGGTTGGCTCGGTCTAGTAGGATTTACCTATTTTATTACCGATTTAGCCATTTAAAGATTCGCAGAAATAGCTAGGGATTTAATTAAAATAACTAGAGGCTCCCAAAAATTCTAGAAAAATTTGGATAAATTCTGTAAACCATCTCTGATTTTATAAAAATTATAAAAAGTAGCCACTGTAAAGGGGATCTTGCACTGTTAGTTGTAATTGTAGTTTTTCCTATATAAAAAGGGTTAAGCTAATTCTAGAGTATTTGTTGGTTATATTAATTAATGAATTTGACCCAAATTGTCCTTTAGAAATATATTGGTTAGGTAAATGCCTTAATAAATCTAGAATATGTTAAATTGGAATTTCCACTTAAATATAATCATAGGGGTATTTTATTACTAAACACCAATAAATAACTAGCACTTTCTTTATTAAATTATCAATAACATGTTTTTAGAAAATAAGTTAATAAGGGATTATAACTTAGGATTAGCTCCTTTATTTAGAAGCACCTAGTATATGCCAACACTGATAACCATTACCTCGTACGTAGGTTGAATTCCGAAAAGTCGTCATTTTATGCCGCTTAGAAACCCTAAACTCCTAACTACGACCTTACCATATGAAATCGTATTTTGGGGTATAGTGGACTATTATATACTGATAATATTATTTATTAATGCACCCTGTCATGCATAGCATATCATACAAAAAGTAGGTTCGCTAATCGATCTTAGGCATTAATGCTGGGGATAAAGCCTAAGTCGTGCGTGCATCATGTTTTCTGTTGCATTAATAGGTAATTATTGGTTTGTTGGTATGTTTAGACGTAGGTGGTCCCGAAGGAACGTTTGAGGACGCCGAGAAGGAACACCTACCTGATCAAGGCGAGTTAACACTTACTCTTTAGATGTTTGTCCATATTAGCGAGAGACTGCAACTTTCCCTAGTGCGGATTAACATCGCTAATATCATGTTTGTTACCCAGTTTTATGTTAACTATTTTGTTTATTAATCAAATGCATGCTTAGTAAACGGCCTAATTGTTAATCATGTAATATTTATACATGCCCGCCCCTTGACTTGTTTAGCCTTAATGACTGCTTTGATTGTCATTACTCTTATTAGCCTAAGATTAGTCTAGTAATTACTTTAACCCTACCTAATGGGTAAAACTTGCTTAGACTGGCTTAGGCTTAAACAAATCTTCAGGCTAATTGCCACGGAACGGTGAACCGATATTCACCTGTCATTCATTCGCTTCATTCAAATATGACATGGCACATTACAGTTAGGGCTATTAGTTGCATGTTGGGCTGATTGTGCTTCTGGGTAAGGTTATTGGGGATGTCGGTCTGGTTGATCTGTTGGTTGGGAAGGTCTAAGTGTGGTGCAGTCGACGACCTTGGAAGTAGAGATTATCGGTGGGTTGCCCCTAGAGAACATCCTGATGGATGGTTGAGGCACAGGGTGCCTGGTGCTGGGTTTAGCCCGGGCTTACCCAGGAGGAGCGCGGAGTCACACGCGTAGTGGGGAGATCGCTGCCATCTAAGGGATGGTTCCAACACAACTCATGGCCATTGCGCGTAGTACGAGTCTCGGATCGCTAGCTGTGAGCGCTCTGCGGAGGCTCTCTAGGACCATTCTCAATGGGGACCGATATGGGTCATCACCGAGGGTGATAAAGGCCACACATCCCCAGGATGATGGTCCGCTAGTGAGGGCTGGCAACCCCGTAGGCCGAGGCAGGCATGCCATGGCATGTGTGGTCCACAGCAGGATTGCCAAATCCTGGAAGGATGGCGGAATTAGGAAATGTCGGGGGCAACCGGGATAAAGTCAATGTGAACGGAAAAGCTGGTATGGTGATCGGTTTAGTTGGTTGTGTATTTGGTCGAGAGTTTGTCGTGTGGGTTGGTTGATATGTTGGGTTGGTTAGTTGGGTTTGGGTACATTGATATGATGGTAAACCCCCGATTTATTTAAACAAGACAAATTCTAGTTGATGCTAGTTAGGTGATTTTTAAAGTCCATTTAAAATTGGCTTTACGCAAATAAAATAAACCTCTTTCCTCCAATAAAAGCCTTCTAAGCACTATATGCATTAAGGGAAGTGTTAACTATCCAGCGTTTGGTTGACGCTTACCTCGCTTTCTTACTTTCTTTAGTCGAGAGAGTCGAGGATTACCCTTATGAGTGCCATGATGACGATGGGCAGGACTATGGCGGACCTGAAGAGTCTTAGGGGTTGCTCCAGTCGGTTGGCAGGACTTAGCCAATAGGTGATTCTTTTGGGTACATATTTTGATGGTCGCTGCAACTCTGAACGTTGTTTTGTAATTTAAGGCATGTATGGGCCGCCTTACTAAACTCGCCTAAGGGTGTAACTATGATTGTAATATTCAGGGATTTTATTAATCGATGTATGCTTGTTTCGGCTATGTGATCTTCCGTGCTAGTGTACATCCAGGGGCTAGTGCATGGGATCGTCGACCCTAATGGAAAGTTAAAATTATGGGCTGACAAAGCTGGTATCAGAGCCTACGACTATAGGACCCATGACTTAGAGGTCGAAATTAGGAAAAATTATATATATTTCCTATTTTATGACTATTTTTATGCCTAAAACACTCTTTAATACTCTGTCTATCTGTTCTAACAAAATTGTTGTCAAAATTTTTCTGTAGATGGATCGTTGCCACCAGCACTCCTACGCCGACGAGAGGTCCACTTTGAATGAGAATAATGAATGACCGGTGAATATCGGTTCACCGTTCCGTGGCGATTAGTCAGAAGATTTGTTTAAGCCTAAGCCAGTCCAAGCAAGTTTTACCCATTAGGTAGGGTTAAAGTGGTTACCAGACTAATCATAGGCTAACAAGAGTAATGACAATCAAGGCAGTCATTAAGGCTAAACAGGTCAAGGGCAGGCATGTATAAATATTACATGATTAACAACTAGGCAGTTTATTTAAGCATGCATTTAAATACTAAACAAAATAGTTAACAGAAAACTGGGTAATGAATCATGCTATTAGCGTTGTTAATCTGCACTAGGGAAAGTCACAGTCTCTCCCTAATACGGATAAACATCTAAAGAGTAAGTGTTAACTTGCCTTGCTCAGGTAGGTGTTCCTCCTCGGAGTCCCCAAACCTTCCTTCGGGATCACCTACGTCTAATCATACAATCAAACCAATAATTACCACTAATGCAAATAGAAATCATGATGCGTGCACGACCTAGGCTTAACTCTAGATATTAACGCACAAGCTCGATTAGCGAATCAAATTCTCGTATGATATGTCATGCATGCTCCAATGCCTTATTTGGTAATACTACCTTTATATATTAATATAGTTATTCCCAAAATACGATATCGTACAGTACGATCAATTTGGAGCGATTAGGGTTTGTTGAACGACATACGATGACGGTACGTAATAATACGACACATATACAGAGTAAGGTTTATCGGTGTTGATCTTTTAATAGGTGCTCCTAAATAAATGAGGTGATCCTAAGTTATATCACTCATTAATATATTTTCTAAAGTTAGTTTCTTATTTAATTTAATAGGGATATGAGCTATTTATTTGTTGGGTTTAGCAATTAAATAATCCTATGGACATATTAAGCAATAAAGGAAAATTTAAAATGTTTTAAATTTATTAAGAAATTTACCTATCCAAGTTATTCTCGTAATGAATTTTTAGGGTCAAATTCATCATTTATTATAACCCAAATTACCCTAGAATTACTTTAACCATTTCTAAATAGGAAAATCTACTATTTCAACTAACAATGCCGATTTCCCCTTTACAGTGGTCATTGTCATATTTTTATAAAATCAATAATGGTCTCTACTATTTATCTAAATTTGTCTATAATTTTTGGAGCCTTTAGCTATTTTAAATAATTCATTATCTCCTTCTAGAATTATTGACAAGGTAAATTCGGTGAAAAAATGGGTTAAATTACTTTGAGCCGAGCCAACCGACGCAACAGCCTAGCAGCAGAGGCGGCCCGAGGGCCATTCGCGCGCGCGTGCCGCGCCGGCCGGGGCGGCAACACCGAAAGCGGGTTTTCGAAAGGCGCCATGGCAAGGAGAAAGCGTCCACACCTCTAGATGTTTCCACTTAACCTGACCAGTGGGCCAGTGCCACTGTCAGTGGCTTGAGACCGACGGACCACAGCGCACGTTCTGGGAGTTCCCTTAGCAGGTGGGGCCCGTATTTTAGCGACTTACCTAACGGGCGAGCGCACGAATCTTGGCGCGGGATCAACGGTCAGTGGTCATCGTCTTCCTCCGACTCGGCGACGCGGCCAGCGGCGGGGCCCTAGCCCTATTCCAGCCATGTGCGTGTGTGCCCCCGCACCTACTGTCTCCTACTAACCTAACAACGTCCTTGCGAAGACCAGAGACGGCCAGATGCAGTGACTCGACGGTGGCGGCGGAACCGAAAGTTCACCGATGACGCCTAGATAAACAAACGAGGCTACAAGCTAAGAGAGTGATAGGGGAGCATAAGGGGTTGATGTGGGTGCTCACCAAGCTCACGAAGACGATCAAGATGGAGCGGAGGCGACCGGCGGCAAGGGGCTCGACGGCGGCTGAAACAGAGACTCCGCGGGGATGACTCCTTCGGCCAGCTCCCCTGAAATTGGACAGGGGAAAATCTGAAGAGTGAGTTGAGCAAGCTCGGGGTGAGGGGAATCGTTCAATGGCTCACTAGATCAACGGGATGATCTTCAGCGCCGACGCAGTGAGATTTGGGGGAAAATGGAAAAACGGGCCGACGGGGCGTGCATTCGGCATTTATAGGCGTTGGCAAGGTGGCTGGCCTGACAACGCAATCGGAGACACGGCAGGACGGGTAGCGCGGCGACGGGACGGGTGCGGCGCGCGATGATGGCGCGCGCGGCACGACCAGGGCATGCTAGGGAAGAGCGTAGCGGCGGAGGGACCACCAGACAGTGAGGGAAAGAGAAAGGAGAGCAAAAAAGAGAATAGAGGAAGAGAGAGAGAGATGGCATGGCCCACATGTCAGCTCAATTTTTAAACAAAATTTGAATTCATTTGAGTTTTTGAATTTGCCCCAAATTGGACTATTACACCTCCTCCCCACCCCTTCCTACTTCCCCCTCTTCTCTCTCCCCTCTCATGTCTTCCTCGACTAGCTGCAGGCCTTGGGCCGCCAGATCCGACGAGGCCGCACCCAACCCTGGCGGGGGTGGTTGTGTCGCGTTTGCTGACGGCGAGCTCATGAGGCGTCTTGTCCTCTCCTCTTTGGTATCCAGCGGTAGGGCAACGGGGTGAGGTGGCTCCGGCCTCGCACTGCTAGTTCGGGCCAAGGGGCAGCCAAATCCGGCGGGGCCGTGCCCACTCCCGTCCAGGGTTAGCTCGCTACCGACCCCACGGGGGTCATGGAGGGCGTTCATGTCGTTGCCTTGTCGCTCGGCATCGTGTGATGCTTGCACTCTCGTAGCTCTTCGTCGACCATTACACTGCCCTTCCTCCAACTCCTCCGGTTTCGTCCCCGTGGCGTCAACACCGAAAGCGGGGGCTGAGCGCCTTAGAAGCGACCTCAGCGTCAGGGGTGGCCTACTCGGTGAACCTACGTGGCCCCAAGGTGCTGGGGTTGGGCGGGCCAGTCTGACATGCCAATGCGCGGGGTGTGGTGCGTGCTTCTTAGGCGCCAACCTAGTCTTGCCGCTATCCTAGGGCGCTGACGTCAAGGGCGGCGACAGTGGCGTCTAGGGCGGCTACGGTGAGTGCCATCTAGGATTGTGGCAGTGCCATCGAGCGGCGGTGGCAGTGGAGGTGGCCACTATCTCATCCCCATCGATCCTCCCATGCTTCCCCTCTACTGATCGCACATCCTTCTCCTTAATTTGTCCTCTCCGCGTGCTGTGATCAAGTTTGTCGCTGGGTCTTCCACTTCGATCTTCCTTCTTCCCCACTCTCGGGCCCGTCTTGGGTGACCGCTCTGTGAGAGGCCGGGCAGGTGGCCCGGATCTTTAGATAGTGGGCCGGAGCAGCGGAGTGGTTCTGCTCTGGTCGTTGATCATGTGGCGTCGTACCTCGGCGGAGCTCGGCGCCAGCGTCTTCTTCTTCTTTTTCTCCCCCTCCCGCTGAGCCTGTCTCAATGGAGACAGCTTAGAAAGGACCGTTTCGATCATGACCAGAGTAGTTGGAGCAGCGGTGCTCTAGGGTCGTGTGTCCAGCAGCTTTTCGAGTCCTCCCGTGGTGGCATCCTGGAGCAGCAGTGCTACTGGGGCATGTGTCCTGCGTTATGGGTTTCTGCTGGGTCTACTGCTACAGTAGTGGCTCGTTGTTGTGCTAGCGTTCATGAAGTTTCCACTTCTCCCTTCCCTGCATCTCTCTCTCTTTTCTGTTCAGTCTTTGGCCTAGGTGGCAGGAGTGGGGCCGCATTCCTTCTTTCTCCTCTATATGTTGTGTTCACAGCGGTGACCCGAGGTTTGTTTGGCTTTGCCCAGGATTGTAGCGGAGCGTTGTGGTTGTACCCTGTGCTTGCACGGGTCTTTTGTTTTTATTTTCTTCTACTGATCAGTAAAATAGGATGGTAGTTCTCCTGCAGTCTTTAAAAAATAATCGTTGAGAATTAGCGGATAGTTAATCAGCCCTGTAATAATTCTCCCAAGAGAGATCAAAGACCGTAATTGTGGTTTAGCTCACCTGATTTATTCATTTGTAAAGAAGGTAACTGAAACGGAGACCAACTCATGATGCTATGCACTCCATTTCCCTGCATGTTCGGAGCTATCCTCGTGGGTTTGGATTTCAGTCTTTCAGGTAAGTAGTCTTCATGCATGACATGTGATGTCCAACTGGCCGGAGATAAATACAGATCGAGTTTGTACGTAGAGTGGAGCATCACAGGTTGTATGCCTTTCACATGTGCCCGAAATTCACCGATATATACTGTAACTGTGACAATCTAACATCTTATTGGCTAACTGCTTTCTCCAGCATTTCTCTTTTCGAAAACACTTACGCGCGGTCGTCCGGCGCAACCGGACTCACGCGCACGAATGCGCGCAAACGGAAAGGCTCCCATCAGCATGCATGCAGGGATGGGGCCCATGTAAGCACGCTGCTTTTGGTGACCATAAAATTTAACTGGTGCTCTAATCCACCAACCGTTTGCATCAACATGTTCCTTGTATTTTTACAAACAAAACAAGATGTATGTTGCTATATAAATTTTGACCGGATTTCCTCAAACGTCAATCTTGCCCAGTGAAACTTTGGGTTTCGCCTATCCAAACTGTCAAGTTTCATCAGGTTTAATCCAAGTTTCCTCAAGTTTCAATAGGTTTCATCCAATTTTCTTCAGGTTTTAACAGGTTTCATTCGAGTTTCATCAGGTTACATCCAAGTTTCGTCGAAATTTCATCAAGTTTCATCTAACGCTCGCCTTCGTTAATACGTGGGCCAAGGTTCATCAGCACACGGCCAAGTTTCACTAGTATACGTGTCAAGTTTAATAGGTGGGTTTTCCTAGGTTCACATCAAATTTTTTTAAAAAAAGTGAATAAAATCAAAAAAATTAAAAAGAATTTAAAATGGGTTGCTCTTGAATTTAGAAAAATTATGAAATTTATTCCATGCATTTTGAACACTGTTTGAATTTTACACAAAAATAAGAAGTTTTAATTGAAAAATGATCAACTGCACATCTAGCACATATAGCCAACGTCCCAGCGCGCGCGGATGGCTAATCGAATGGTCGTCGCTGGTCCGGATGCTGGCGTTCGCCTTCTCTTTTACGCAAACCTATATGGTCAAATATCGTTTCGAATTAAAGATAAAACAAGAACAATTCCTAGTGCCACCCTTTCTCCCTCCATTCCTAAAGTCCAAATATGTGACAAATGGTTTCTTAAAAGAATGTTCCACGTAAAAGCAACTGGTGGCTTTTTATTTGGCGTTGCCACTTGAGCTTGACCATAATTAAATCCAAAATCATTTGTAACAGCAAGAACACAACTAGAAAAACATGTTAATTTCTTAACATATATACCATGCTATGTAACACCCCAATTCTGGGCAAATAAAAAATTTTGGTCAAATTAAAAACTGGGTTGAAATTCGAATTTTGTTTGAATTTTATACTGCCAAGTGGGCCTCTCTCTCCCTCTCCCTTTTCTCTCTCTTCTCTCTGTCTCGCCCTCCCTACCGAGTGGCCCTGCCAGTCCCGCCTCTGCCCTGAGCCGCACAGCGCGCCGCGCGTGCCATCATCGCGCGCCGCGCCCGTCACTATCACACTGCGCCGCACCGTTCTTTGGCACGCCGCACCTCGCCGCGTGTTCCCCTGCCGCACTCGTCTTGTCGCCGCGCCGATGGCTTCCCGGACTGCCGCGTGCGCCTTCGGGCCGATACCCATGCCCCCCGCCCCTTTAAAGCCGTGAGCATCCCCGGCGGCCCCGTTTTTCCTACTTCCCCCAAATCTCACCACGCCGGCGCCGAAGATCATACCGTTGATTTCATGAGCCTAAGGCTAATTTCTTCCGTCCCGAGCGGCTAAACCGTGCCCCAACTTTTTCACCTCGCACAATTTCAGTGGACACGCTCGGAGCCGACGCCTCTGTTTCGGCTGCCGCCGAGCTCCTTGTCGCCAGCCGCCTCCATCCCTTCTAGTTCCCGTCAGTGAGCTCGGTGAGCATCCTCAGTACCCCCTTGAGCTCCCTATTCATTTTCTTAGCGTGCAGCTACGTACCGTGTGCGGGCAACTCCGGCCCCGACGAGGGCATATTTAGGTCCGTAGGAGTTTGTAGATGCCGGAGCGCTAACGCTCTTGGCCGGAGCGTAGCCGTAGCGCCGCCGCCGTCGGCCACGTCGACGGCCTAGAGCAAGATGGTGACCAAGCCATTGGGTCACTGCCCGTTAGATGAGTCGCTGTCACGCGGGCCCCACCTGCCAGGGAAATTCCCCGAGCGCACACTGCAATCCACCGGTCTTGAGCCTCTGCCATATGGGCCCTGGACCCACCTGTCCACGCGAAAGCGTCCCCGTGAAAGCCGCCTTCGGCATAGCCACCCCGGTCGGAGTGGGTGCGACCGCGCGCATGGGCCGCGGACCGAAACCGCCGTTGGGCCGGTTCACTGGTTGGCTTGGCCCGAAGAGTGTATTCAATTACCACCTATTTAATCATTTAGATAAATGTAGATATGGTTAAAGAATTATTTAAAATAGCTAAAGACTCCCAAAAATTATATAAAAAATCAGGTAAATAGTTTAAGCCATTTCTGAATTTATAAAAATATGACAACATCCTCTGAATTGGAATAATGGCACTGTTTAGTTAAATGAGTAGAATTCCCATATTGAAAATGATTAAACTAAGAATAGGGTGGATTTAGTGATTATGGTCCTCTTCGACAGATCGTTCGGTAGCGTTCAGTTTAGTTTAGGCCGACAAAACAAAAACGCGCGCGCGTGGGCAGTGCAGGCCGCCAGAACAAAACGCGTGCGCGCAGGCCGGTCAACAAAAACGCAACAAACCAGCGCGGAATGAGCTATCGAACAGGGCCTATAAATAATGAGTATACCCTTATAAAATCATAGGAAATTAAAATAAGGTATGCAAAAGCATTAATAATTAGAGCAAACTATAAAAATATTATTCTTGCCAAATTTTGATTATTAAAGGATTGATTTCGTAAATCTCCACAAATTTTAATAAATCCTTTACTAAGCCCAATAATTGTGGACTTTAGAAAAATGCATTAACATACCTTATAACCAAGAATTACACTTTGTATTTAGGAGCACTTAGAGAAGACAAACTCCAGTAATCTTAACCTCGTATGAAGGTCATATTTCTAAGCGTCGTCATTGTCTGGGATAAAATTACGGCCCATTGCCATGGCCCTCTCCCTGGCGGCCAATCGAACAACTTCCTAGGGCCTAGCTCCCTAGAAGGTTCTATCAGGCCCATGAGCATCCTGCCGAACAACCTCTGGGTTGGCACGGTGCATAAAAGCCTAGGATTCCTATTTGAGTCCGACTCGAACAAGAGTTCTGCACGGCTACGTGAAGACCCGGACGTGGTTTCCTGGATTGGAACAAACGTCGTGATCCCCAAGAATTGGAGTATACCTTATCTGCCTCGGGATGTATTTGGCATGTATACGAGTTCGTTACGATCTCGTGGTTAGCCCGGCCCGATTATCCCTTGGTAGGTCGGTTGTTCAACACTATATAAACAAGGCCCCTACGGCGTTTCGAGGGGACCAGATCATCGCATCGAAACTTAGATCGCATATTGCTTTCTTGTATACCTATAATCTCGCCGAGACTTGTTCGTCTCGTCGAGCTTCCACCTTTGTAATCCTCTTGATATAAAGAAAGGCTGGACGTAGCGCTATTATCTCTTCGAGAGGCCTGAACCAGAATAAAAACCCCGTGTCTCCCTGTTGCTCGTTGTTGCTGTTCGCTTTGTTCGGCGTGTCTCCTATGTCCCTTTCTCAAGAACCTTAGTTGACTTGGAACCGATATCCCAACCGTTGACAGTTGGCGCCGTCCGTGGGGATATATTAGATCGAGCATGTCGAACTCCATCAGTGATCAGGGATCTCTTCCTAAGGGCTACGACTCAGAAGGACAGGATGTCGCATCCCCTGCCGGATCGGATCGATCTGTTCGATCTCGATCACCTTCCAGATCTGGGATAGAAATCTTTGGATACGTTCCGGAGATGGTCTTAGATCAATCTCCCGTCATTGACGATGAATACGGAACCGACGATCCTTACGACGGTTTAGAGCTCTCGGATTCCAAGGCTATGTCGGTCGATTCTTCCTGTGGCGACACAGTGATGACACTGTCTAGCGCGCCAACATACGGTCGTTGCAGCGTCAACATGGTCGGCGCAGGAACCTCAGAGGATCCTACACGGGCTGCGGCAGCCGAAGAGATCGAGCGGATCAATTCTGCTCGGCAACAAGATGGGGCTACGCCAGCTACTCACGAGCAAGAAGTTGTTCGCCGTAGCCTAGATGCCTCCATCAATCAAACCTTGGCGCAGATTCACGATCAGCGCAAGCGTCAGCGACGCGATCCGCCTCGCGCGCCTACGCCAAGTCCCCCAGCAGAACTACTACATGCTCGGGTTGAATCCCCGCGCAACCAGACTCCGATCGGGCAAAACGCAGATTCACGATCAGCGCAAGCGTCAGCGACGCGATCCGCCTCGCGCGCCTATGCCAAGTCCCCCAGCAGAAGTACTACCTGCTCGGGTTGAATCCCTGCGCAACCAGACTCTGGTCGGGAAAAACGCGGATGGCTCAGGGATCCCAGGACCCCTTGAGCAGAGTCAGGAACGACTTCTGGCCCTGGCGACGGTGATCAGATCCGCCAATCAGGACAACCTCGCCCTCGTGGGCGACGCTGTTGCTTCTCACCTAGAACGACTGGCTGAAGGCCTTAAGTCCATAGGTGAAGTTAACACTTCCTCCGGGCAGCGCAGTCAGCCTGTCCGTGTGGATTCGGACAGCGAGCACTCCGATCGATCGCCTGACCTTCGTCACTGACGAAGGACGACTCGCAACGAGCCAGATACCCGTGGCCGGCGACGCTCGCCAAGTCCCTGTGGTCACCGCGACCACAGGGGCAAGCGTGGGCGCGACGATCACGGACGATCCCTATGGGAAGAGCGCATCGTGGCGACCACGAGGAAGGAGCGCGGAGGATTGTCTCGGAGAGAGTTCCTCCAGGCAGAGTCCTCCCGTTCAACTAGAGTTCCTCCAGGCAACAGGACCAACGTCTTTTCAAGGCTAGGTTCTACAGGGGAAGGTGGCCGGTCATACGTCTTGGGCTGCAAGGCTTTCTCTGATGAGCTCCGCCTGTCAGATGGCCTTCCAAGTTCAATCCTGGCCACATGGAGAGGTACAATGGGACTCAAAATCCAGAGGAGTTCCTTTCCATCTACACTACTGCCATCATGGCAGCTGGGGGTGACGAGCAAGTCATGGCCAATTAACACCCGACTGTCCTTGAAGGTGCTGCTCGGACGTGGCTGTTCAACCAGCAGGAAGGTTCTATCGACTCATGGGACCAACTTTGTGATGCTCTGATTGCCAATTTCCAGAGCTGTTACGTACGTCTAGGCAAGGAGGATGATCTGCACCAGATGATCTAGATGAACGGGGAGACCCTCCGCAATTTCGGAAAGCGTTTCATCAAGATCCGCAACACAATCCCAAACATCTCGGATGAATCAGTTGTCCGCGCTTTCAAAAATAGTGTCCGCGACGAGCGACTCACCCAGGATCTCGAGATTAATGAGACCTAAACCGCCAACGACCTGTTCAAGGCTGCTGACCCCTATGCCAATGCGGCAGAGCGCGTTCAGTATAAGAAGGCGTTTGACAAGGGCGAGCTGCCCGCCCAGCCTGGTGTAGATGAGAAGAAGAAGAGCAGCAACAAAACTGGTGACAAGAAGTCCCAGAAGAAAAAGAACAAAGGTGATGCGAACAATACCGTCACAGGTAGAGATCGCGCACCTCCTCCCAAAGACGGGCAGAAGAAGCCCAACAATAACTACAAGGGCAAGAAGCCTGCCCAGGGAGGTAGACAAGGCAAGAAAGGTCCGAGTGACGATATTGCCAATTCCATTAGAATTATGGGCAGGATATACGCCATTGCAGAACTTGGGCTACAAAGCTCGAGAATTTCTACAATGGCAAGGGCCCCATTCCCACCCTACCCGAAAAAGGTGATGCCGGCAAGGCCAAGTGCCAAACAGATGATGTTGATCGGGACGATGAGGATGATTATCCAGAGCCCATGAACCATATAGCCGTTATCATTGGCGGCTCCTCGGCTTATCCCTCTCGGCGCAGCCTCAAGGAAGCTGCTCGGGAGGTCCACAACGTTGAGAAGAGCAAACCACAGCCCGAGGTTCCCATCTCCATCTCTAAGGAGGATTGCCCCACTGGGATGACCAAGCCTCAGCGTCTCCCGCTGGTGGTTGCTCAACCATCAGCAACGCCAGAGTCGGGCGTGTCCTGATCGATGGCGGGAGTGCGCTGGACTTGCTTTCAGCAAAAGTTTTGGACGAGATGCAGATTCCTCGTTCCAAGCTCAAAGAGGTCACGATGCCCTTCTATGGGATTGTGCCAGGAGAAGCTGTGCGGTCGCTGGGGCAGATCGTTCTGTCCGTCACCTTCGGTAGCCCTAACAACTTCCGGACAGAGTTAATCACGTTTGACGTGGTCCAATTTCCATCTGCTTACAACGCAATCTTGGACCGGCCATCTCTTGGCATGTTCATAGCCGTCTCCCACCATGCATACCATTGCGTGAAAATTTCGGGCCCCAGCTGAAGGGAAACGCGCAGGCTACGCTAGCCGAAAATCAAAATTTTCGCGCACACCCAGGATCAACATGTAAGTAGGGGACCATGGATCGTTACCCTCGACGCGCGGATGCAGCGGAAGAAGACTCGCGCACGTAGAGGAAGTAGTCGAACACGCCCCGATCAGTACGCCGACTGCTCGCCGAGGGGTCGCCGGTGCTTTGGTTGAGGTCGCCCGGCTCGCCGAGGGGTCGCCCGTGCTCGGGGTGAGATCGCCCGGCTCGCCGAGAGGTCGCCCGTGCTCGGGGTGAGATCGCCCGGCTCGCCGAGAGGTCGCCCGTGCTCGGGGTGAGATCGCCCGGCTCGCCGAGAGGTCGCCCGTGCTCGGGGTGAGATCGCCCGGCTCGCCGAGAGGTCGCCCGTTGCTTTGGGTGAGATCGCCCGGCTCGCCGAGAGGTCGCCCGTTGCTTTGGGTGAGATCGCCCGGCTCGCCGAGAGGTCGCCCGTTGCTTTGGGTGAGATCGCCCGGCTCGCCGAGAGGTCGCCCGTTGCTTTGGGTGAGATCGCCCGGCTCGCCGAGAGGTCGCCCGTTGCTTTGGGTGAGATCGCCCGGCTCGCCGAGAGGTCGCCCGTTGCTTTGGGTGAGATCGCCCGGCTCGCCGAGAGGTCGCCCGTTGCTTTGGGTGAGATCGCCCGGCTCGCCGAGAGGTCGCCCGTTGCTTTGGGTGAGATCGCCCGGCTCGCCGAGAGGTCGCCCGTTGCTTTGGGTGAGATCGCCCGGCTCGCCGAGAGGTCGCCCGTTGCTTTGGGTGAGATCGCCCGGCTCGCCGAGAGGTCGCCCGTTGCTTTGGGTGAGATCGCCCGGCTCGCCGAGAGGTCGCCCGTTGCTTTGGGTGAGATCGCCCGGCTCGCCGAGAGGTCGCCCGTTGCTTTGGGTGAGATCGCCCGGCTCGCCGAGAGGTCGCCCGTTGCTTTGGGTGAGATCGCCCGGCTCGCCGAGAGGTCGCCCGTTGCTTTGGGTGAGATCGCCCGGCTCGCCGAGAGGTCGCCCGTTGCTTTGGGTGAGATCGCCCGGCTCGCCGAGAGGTCGCCCGTTGCTTTGGGTGAGATCGCCCGGCTCGCCGAGAGGTCGCCCGTTGCTTTGGGTGAGATCGCCCGGCTCGCCGAGAGGTCGCCCGTTGCTTTGGGTGAGATCGCCCGGCTCGCCGAGAGGTCGCCCGTTGCTTTGGGTGAGATCGCCCGGCTCGCCGAGAGGTCGCCCGTTGCTTTGGGTGAGATCGCCCGGCTCGCCGAGAGGTCGCCCGTTGCTTTGGGTGAGATCGCCCGGCTCGCCGAGAGGTCGCCCGTTGCTTTGGGTGAGATCGCCCGGCTCGCCGAGAGGTCGCCCGTTGCTTTGGGTGAGATCGCCCGGCTCGCCGAGAGGTCGCCCGTTGCTTTGGGTGAGATCGCCCGGCTCGCCGAGAGGTCGCCCGTTGCTTTGGGTGAGATCGCCCGGCTCGCCGAGAGGTCGCCCGTTGCTTTGGGTGAGATCGCCCGGCTCGCCGAGAGGTCGCCCGTTGCTTTGGGTGAGATCGCCCGGCTCGCCGAGAGGTCGCCCGTTGCTTTGGGTGAGATCGCCCGGCTCGCCGAGAGGTCGCCCGTTGCTTTGGGTGAGATCGCCCGGCTCGCCGAGAGGTCGCCCGTTGCTTTGGGTGAGATCGCCCGGCTCGCCGAGAGGTCGCCCGTTGCTTTGGGTGAGATCGCCCGGCTCGCCGAGAGGTCGCCCGTTGCTTTGGGTGAGATCGCCCGGCTCGCCGAGAGGTCGCCCGTTGCTTTGGGTGAGATCGCCCGGCTCGCCGAGAGGTCGCCCGTTGCTTTGGGTGAGATCGCCCGGCTCGCCGAGAGGTCGCCCGTTGCTTTGGGTGAGATCGCCCGGCTCGCCGAGAGGTCGCCCGTTGCTTTGGGTGAGATCGCCCGGCTCGCCGAGAGGTCGCCCGTTGCTTTGGGTGAGATCGCCCGGCTCGCCGAGAGGTCGCCCGTTGCTTTGGGTGAGATCGCCCGGCTCGCCGAGAGGTCGCCCGTTGCTTTGGGTGAGATCGCCCGGCTCGCCGAGAGGTCGCCCGTTGCTTTGGGTGAGATCGCCCGGCTCGCCGAGAGGTCGCCCGTTGCTTTGGGTGAGATCGCCCGGCTCGCCGAGAGGTCGCCCGTTGCTTTGGGTGAGATCGCCCGGCTCGCCGAGAGGTCGCCCGTTGCTTTGGGTGAGATCGCCCGGCTCGCCGAGAGGTCGCCCGTTGCTTTGGGTGAGATCGCCCGGCTCGCCGAGAGGTCGCCCGTTGCTTTGGGTGAGATCGCCCGGCTCGCCGAGAGGTCGCCCGTTGCTTTGGGTGAGATCGCCCGGCTCGCCGAGAGGTCGCCCGTTGCTTTGGGTGAGATCGCCCGGCTCGCCGAGAGGTCGCCCGTTGCTTTGGGTGAGATCGCCCGGCTCGCCGAGAGGTCGCCCGTTGCTTTGGGTGAGATCGCCCGGCTCGCCGAGAGGTCGCCCGTTGCTTTGGGTGAGATCGCCCGGCTCGCCGAGAGGTCGCCCGTTGCTTTGGGTGAGATCGCCCGGCTCGCCGAGAGGTCGCCCGTTGCTTTGGGTGAGATCGCCCGGCTCGCCGAGAGGTCGCCCGTTGCTTTGGGTGAGATCGCCCGGCTCGCCGAGAGGTCGCCCGTTGCTTTGGGTGAGATCGCCCGGCTCGCCGAGAGGTCGCCCGTTGCTTTGGGTGAGATCGCCCGGCTCGCCGAGAGGTCGCCCGTTGCTTTGGGTGAGATCGCCCGGCTCGCCGAGAGGTCGCCCGTTGCTTTGGGTGAGATCGCCCGGCTCGCCGAGAGGTCGCCCGTTGCTTTGGGTGAGATCGCCCGGCTCGCCGAGAGGTCGCCCGTTGCTTTGGGTGAGATCGCCCGGCTCGCCGAGAGGTCGCCCGTTGCTTTGGGTGAGATCGCCCGGCTCGCCGAGAGGTCGCCCGTTGCTTTGGGTGAGATCGCCCGGCTCGCCGAGAGGTCGCCCGTTGCTTTGGGTGAGATCGCCCGGCTCGCCGAGAGGTCGCCCGTTGCTTTGGGTGAGATCGCCCGGCTCGCCGAGAGGTCGCCCGTTGCTTTGGGTGAGATCGCCCGGCTCGCCGAGAGGTCGCCCGTTGCTTTGGGTGAGATCGCCCGGCTCGCCGAGAGGTCGCCCGTTGCTTTGGGTGAGATCGCCCGGCTCGCCGAGAGGTCGCCCGTTGCTTTGGGTGAGATCGCCCGGCTCGCCGAGAGGTCGCCCGTTGCTTTGGGTGAGATCGCCCGGCTCGCCGAGAGGTCGCCCGTTGCTTTGGGTGAGATCGCCCGGCTCGCCGAGAGGTCGCCCGTTGCTTTGGGTGAGATCGCCCGGCTCGCCGAGAGGTCGCCCGTTGCTTTGGGTGAGATCGCCCGGCTCGCCGAGAGGTCGCCCGTTGCTTTGGGTGAGATCGCCCGGCTCGCCGAGAGGTCGCCCGTTGCTTTGGGTGAGATCGCCCGGCTCGCCGAGAGGTCGCCCGTTGCTTTGGGTGAGATCGCCCGGCTCGCCGAGAGGTCGCCCGTTGCTTTGGGTGAGATCGCCCGGCTCGCCGAGAGGTCGCCCGTTGCTTTGGGTGAGATCGCCCGGCTCGCCGAGAGGTCGCCCGTTGCTTTGGGTGAGATCGCCCGGCTCGCCGAGAGGTCGCCCGTTGCTTTGGGTGAGATCGCCCGGCTCGCCGAGAGGTCGCCCGTTGCTTTGGGTGAGATCGCCCGGCTCGCCGAGAGGTCGCCCGTTGCTTTGGGTGAGATCGCCCGGCTCGCCGAGAGGTCGCCCGTTGCTTTGGGTGAGATCGCCCGGCTCGCCGAGAGGTCGCCCGTTGCTTTGGGTGAGATCGCCCGGCTCGCCGAGAGGTCGCCCGTTGCTTTGGGTGAGATCGCCCGGCTCGCCGAGAGGTCGCCCGTTGCTTTGGGTGAGATCGCCCGGCTCGCCGAGAGGTCGCCCGTTGCTTTGGGTGAGATCGCCCGGCTCGCCGAGAGGTCGCCCGTTGCTTTGGGTGAGATCGCCCGGCTCGCCGAGAGGTCGCCCGTTGCTTTGGGTGAGATCGCCCGGCTCGCCGAGAGGTCGCCCGTTGCTTTGGGTGAGATCGCCCGGCTCGCCGAGAGGTCGCCCGTTGCTTTGGGTGAGATCGCCCGGCTCGCCGAGAGGTCGCCCGTTGCTTTGGGTGAGATCGCCCGGCTCGCCGAGAGGTCGCCCGTTGCTTTGGGTGAGATCGCCCGGCTCGCCGAGAGGTCGCCCGTTGCTTTGGGTGAGATCGCCCGGCTCGCCGAGAGGTCGCCCGTTGCTTTGGGTGAGATCGCCCGGCTCGCCGAGAGGTCGCCCGTTGCTTTGGGTGAGATCGCCCGGCTCGCCGAGAGGTCGCCCGTTGCTTTGGGTGAGATCGCCCGGCTCGCCGAGAGGTCGCCCGTTGCTTTGGGTGAGATCGCCCGGCTCGCCGAGAGGTCGCCCGTTGCTTTGGGTGAGATCGCCCGGCTCGCCGAGAGGTCGCCCGTTGCTTTGGGTGAGATCGCCCGGCTCGCCGAGAGGTCGCCCGTTGCTTTGGGTGAGATCGCCCGGCTCGCCGAGAGGTCGCCCGTTGCTTTGGGTGAGATCGCCCGGCTCGCCGAGAGGTCGCCCGTTGCTTTGGGTGAGATCGCCCGGCTCGCCGAGAGGTCGCCCGTTGCTTTGGGTGAGATCGCCCGGCTCGCCGAGAGGTCGCCCGTTGCTTTGGGTGAGATCGCCCGGCTCGCCGAGAGGTCGCCCGTTGCTTTGGGTGAGATCGCCCGGCTCGCCGAGAGGTCGCCCGTTGCTTTGGGTGAGATCGCCCGGCTCGCCGAGAGGTCGCCCGTTGCTTTGGGTGAGATCGCCCGGCTCGCCGAGAGGTCGCCCGTTGCTTTGGGTGAGATCGCCCGGCTCGCCGAGAGGTCGCCCGTTGCTTTGGGTGAGATCGCCCGGCTCGCCGAGAGGTCGCCCGTTGCTTTGGGTGAGATCGCCCGGCTCGCCGAGAGGTCGCCCGTTGCTTTGGGTGAGATCGCCCGGCTCGCCGAGAGGTCGCCCGTTGCTTTGGGTGAGATCGCCCGGCTCGCCGAGAGGTCGCCCGTTGCTTTGGGTGAGATCGCCCGGCTCGCCGAGAGGTCGCCCGTTGCTTTGGGTGAGATCGCCCGGCTCGCCGAGAGGTCGCCCGTTGCTTTGGGTGAGATCGCCCGGCTCGCCGAGAGGTCGCCCGTTGCTTTGGGTGAGATCGCCCGGCTCGCCGAGAGGTCGCCCGTTGCTTTGGGTGAGATCGCCCGGCTCGCCGAGAGGTCGCCCGTTGCTTTGGGTGAGATCGCCCGGCTCGCCGAGAGGTCGCCCGTTGCTTTGGGTGAGATCGCCCGGCTCGCCGAGAGGTCGCCCGTTGCTTTGGGTGAGATCGCCCGGCTCGCCGAGAGGTCGCCCGTTGCTTTGGGTGAGATCGCCCGGCTCGCCGAGAGGTCGCCCGTTGCTTTGGGTGAGATCGCCCGGCTCGCCGAGAGGTCGCCCGTTGCTTTGGGTGAGATCGCCCGGCTCGCCGAGAGGTCGCCCGTTGCTTTGGGTGAGATCGCCCGGCTCGCCGAGAGGTCGCCCGTTGCTTTGGGTGAGATCGCCCGGCTCGCCGAGAGGTCGCCCGTTGCTTTGGGTGAGATCGCCCGGCTCGCCGAGAGGTCGCCCGTTGCTTTGGGTGAGATCGCCCGGCTCGCCGAGAGGTCGCCCGTTGCTTTGGGTGAGATCGCCCGGCTCGCCGAGAGGTCGCCCGTTGCTTTGGGTGAGATCGCCCGGCTCGCCGAGAGGTCGCCCGTTGCTTTGGGTGAGATCGCCCGGCTCGCCGAGAGGTCGCCCGTTGCTTTGGGTGAGATCGCCCGGCTCGCCGAGAGGTCGCCCGTTGCTTTGGGTGAGATCGCCCGGCTCGCCGAGAGGTCGCCCGTTGCTTTGGGTGAGATCGCCCGGCTCGCCGAGAGGTCGCCCGTTGCTTTGGGTGAGATCGCCCGGCTCGCCGAGAGGTCGCCCGTTGCTTTGGGTGAGATCGCCCGGCTCGCCGGGTGGTGAGTAACTTAAAGAGCCATTTACTCAACGTAATAACTTCGTATAGCATACATTATACGAAGTTATACGACACAAGCATTTGCCTTATTTTTTTTCTGTATTTTAGGCTAATAAGATGGAGCCCGAGTAACCGTGGGGCGGTTCAGCAAGGCTCGAATACCACGCCCACTCGCCCAGGCCAGACCAGGCCGCCGGTTTTTACATCTACTCGTTTTTTTAATATTTTATACTTTAATTAAAAATAAATAAATAACATTTATTTGACAGAAATTAAATAAATAGACGTATATCGCCATTCTATCGAGCGGGACATAAATCTTGCAATACAACCGGTGGGATTTATATTTTTCACCAAACAATCAGGCCAAATGGGCATCAAGGCAAACAGGGGATTTAAATCCCGCCAAATGAAACAAATGGATTTAAATCCTGTCAAACCAAATGATGAGGTTTGTCCAAACAAAAGAAGTGTATAGAGGGAGTCAACAAACACTCTAAAAAATTGCTAAAAGCACGCAAACAAAACGAATGATCGATCCCAAAAGTAAAAAAACGTATTGGCGAGAAATATAAATCCCGTCATTTCATTTGGTGGGATTTAAATCCCGCCAAACCAAATGACAGGATTTGTCTCTATATTATTCCATATGGTCGTTTGGCAAAAAATATAAATCTCGCATGTTGATTTGGCTGGATTTATATCCGTCCGATGAAACGACAATAAACATCTTTTTATTTAATTTTAATAAAATAAATAATATTTATTTATTTTAAAAATTTTTAAATGTAAAATGCTAAAAACAATATGTAGCGAGGCTGACGCTGGCCGTCTCCCACATCTCAACACACATAGCTATAGTGCTGCTACAAGTCGCAGCACAACGAGGTGGTGACGTAGTGGAAGAAGGTGGAGGGCCGATCCACTGCCACGTCTAGACACTACCTCTTACCTGTGGAAGAGCATGAGGAGGATGTGGTAATTTTGGGACTGATTTATCATCAGGCGCCTGAGAGTTATTTATCTCTCAGTCAATTTTCTATACCATTGATCAAACGTCTCTATAGGACATACAAAAGATCTAACGGTAAAATCCAGTTATGTGAAAATCGACTGAGACTTATTTAAAAATCAGTCGCGTGAGAAGCAGCAAAACCATTATTTACTTGAGGGTGTGCGATGGATTGATGCGCGATGGACGCTCGATTTAGAGCATTTCGGTCATATATTTAATTTGTTTGGTACCGAAATCTAAAATTAAAATAATACCTAACAGGAAATGACCAAAGTACATGTGCACGCCGTTGCTGACTTGAGATATATATTTCATTATTGCAGGCCGTGCACTACGTAAGAAATCTTCCACTCTACAGCAGTCAACGCTGGAATATGCGCAAATATATGAAAGTGCGGCACTATCTTACAGTATTGCGCCAACGAACTCCACTAAACCTTTCTTGCTGAGCTGATCCAAATCTCCCCCGCTCGCATAATATTGAATAGCATTATTATAATGGTTTGCCATTTTCCATGCACATAATGCTGGAATACACTACCAACTCCACTTGCAAATCCTAATTAATAAATTAATCCATATATCAGATCAGCAGGGAGCAGCTACCACACATGACACTTGCAGTCCTTTTGAGTTGTAAGCACCGCAAGGCCCAGCCGTCGATTTCTTTTTCCTTTTCTTTCTTCGAAAACGCCCAGCCGTCGATTGAGCAGGTCAAGAACCATAGTGATAGGAGAGAGAGAGAGCCAGCTCAAGTAACTAGTTCAATTAGGAGCAAGTAAATATCACTGGAACTTTTTTTGCGGCTTGCATGATCTTACTCCAATATATGATGAATGTGTTGCCAATAGCTTTTTTTTTTTGGAAATAGAAGATTAAATTACTTTTAAGAACCAAACATCGAGTTGATACAAAGTCTTGAAAATATCTTCCGGCCTCTGCATACAAGATACACACAGCCAAGAAGGACAAACACACTCTCAGTGACACTCAATTCTTCGACTAGAACCCATGAGCCTGGTAAAAGAAGCCCTTGACTACCTACACCAAACGATGCGTAGCCTCCACAAAAGAAGATTGCAGCTCCTGCTTCTGTAGCACAATCCAAGACCGCAGCCAGTGGGTAGTAGTAAAAATAATCTGCAGGGGAGATAAATTAAGTTTCTTTTGAAAGACTATAAATCATTCCTACTCAACCAGAGAGACCAACATGTGGTTGCTGCTGCTAGTAGGGCTAGGCTTCTATAATCCTTATCAAAACTCGTTAGCTAGTTCCCAAACATGTTAGAAACGCTAGACGGTTTAGAGATACCCAAAGACATGTGAATTAAGCTTCAGACCATATGAGCAAAACGACAATCGAAGAATAAGTACCTAATTGTCTCGTCTTCATGACAAAAGCAACAGGCTTTACTCCCTTTCCAATTCCATTTGGCTAGGTTGTCTTTGGTGAGAATAACTCCTCTACAAAGGTACCACAAAAAATATTAAGTTTTAACGGGGCCTTTAATTTCCATAACTTTCTGTTTAAGTTAGGAACATCACTTTCCATTAAAGCCTGATAATGGGATTTCACCGAAAACTGTCCATTTTGGTGCAGGTTGCAGCGAAAAACATCCTTATCATGTGTGAGCACTATGTTAGTCAACCACATGTGTAGATCATTCCAAGCTAATAGTTTTGGGCCAATCAGAGAGCGTCGCCAAGAAAGGTTTGGACTAGAAGTGGTTAGCACTTCTGCGATAGTTGCAAATTTCCTTCTAGCAATGCTATATAGCCCGGGGTACTGGTCTTTTAGAGTTGAACTTCCTAACCAAGTATCTTCCCAGAACCTCACTTGTGATCCATTTATGATTTCGAAGGTTCCAAAGCAAAGGAAGTCTTGCTTTACCTTCATCAGGCCTGACCAAAATGTGAGACTCCTGGCTTCCACTCCACTTGTACTAAGGGCTTAGTTGCAAGATATTTATTTTTGAGAATTTGCTGCCAAGTCCCCTTGGTGGTGAGTAACTTAAAGAGCCATTTACTCAAGAGCGCGACATTTTTAAGATTTAGATCATGGATTCTCAAATCCCTTTGGTCATTGGGTTGGCAGATAATAGACCATTTGGCAAGACGATATTTTTTCTTGTTCTTGTCTTCTTGCCAATAAAAACAAGAATGAAAGTAATCTAGTTTTTTCAGGACCCCTCTTGGGATGGGAAAAAGGACATCATGTACATCGGAAGGCTGCTTAACATAGAATTTATTAGTGTTAGTCTACCTCTAATTGATAGGTGTTTGCCTTTCCAGCCACTGAGTCTCTTTTTAAAGCGCTCCTCCACCTTCTTTCAGTCAGTGTTTCTCAATTTCCTATAATGAATAGGAATGCCTAAATACCTCAGAGGAAGGTCCCCCTTCTTGCAACCAAAAATATCCATGTACTGTTGCAAATATTCTTGGGCTTCACCAAAGCAGAGCAATTCACTTTTATGAAAATTAATTTTCAGCCCCGATATTTGCTCGAAAGCATAAAATAGAAGCTTCATGTTGCGAGCTTTTTTCAGGTCATGCTCCAAAAAAAAGAATTGTATCATCTGCATATTGTAGGATAGATAAACTTCCATCGATTAGATGAGGTACTACCCCACCAATTTGCCCATCTATGTTGGCCCTCTTAATTAAAATTGAAACCATATCCGCTACAATGTTAAAAAGTAGTGACGACAAGGGATCCCCTTGTCGGAGGCCCCTTTTGGTCTGAAAGTAATGTCCCACTTCATCATTCACATTGAACGCGACACTCCCTCCCGAGATGAAGGTCTTGACCCAAGTGATCCACTTTGGTGAGAAACCTTTCATCCGTAGAGCTTGGAGTAAGAAGGGCCATTTGACTTTGTCAGAAGCCTTTTCGAAATCTATTTTAAAAATTACCCCATCATGATTTTTTCTGTATAGCTCATGAATGGTTTCATGCAGTATGACGACACCTTCTAGGATGTTTCGTCCGCGCATAAAAGTCGTCTGAGTGGGACTAATTATTTTGTCCTCCACTAAATTAATCCTGTTCGTGGCAACCTTGGTAAAGATTTTGAAACTCACATTTAGGAGGCAAATGGGTTTGTATTGCTGAATTAAGTTAGCATCTTGGACTTTAGGTATAAGAGTGATCAAGCCAAAGTTCAAGCTAAAGAACGGAAGATCCCCAATGTAAAGGTCATGAAACATTTCCACCAAGTCACCTCTAATGGTTTCCCAGAATTTTAGATAGAATTCTATCAGAAAACCATCAGGACCAGGTGGCTTGTTATGTTCCATCTGGAAAATGGTGTCCCTCACCTCTTTTTCTAAAAAGAGCCCAGAAAGTAAATCATTCTCTTCCAGGGAAACTTAAGGGATACCATGGGTCCATCTCTCATCGAAGGAGAAGGTGTTCTTCTCAGGTTCTCCGAAAAGCTCTTTATAAAATTGAGTGATGTAGGATTTGAGGTTGGCCTGGCCTTCTATTTTCCCTTCGTCGCTAGCTATGGGCTACGCGAGATGTGAGCTTAGTCTCTAGAGCTCAGTCTCTAGAGATATATATATTTCATTATTGTGGGCCATGCACTACGTAAGAAATGTTTCACTCTATAGAGTCGATTGGACAACTCGATCTTCTATCCCAAATTCCCAACCCTACTTGCCACTTACATCCGCGTGCCTACGAAACTACTCCTAGTACGCTTGTATTTCAACGGAGGTGCATGTTGCAGGTCTAAACTATCTAAACCCTCCAGCATGGTGTGCAGAGGGTATTCTAATAGCTTCCTGGCTACATGGACGACATAATGTTTTAGAGAAGAGGACATTTGTTGGCACCTAGGTGAGGAGTATTCTCATGTCGTAGTCGTCGCTACGGAGGGTATTCCTTGGGGTGGAGGGCATTATTTACCAACTGCCAAGGGTGGTTGTTTGCAATATTCCATGCGATGACGCCCATCTAACTTTTGATGCTACAACCTAGAGGGTTGCAGATTGGGCCCTAGCCAATGCCAAGGGACGGTGGTGGCATAGTTTACCCTTCAGACATGATAGCTATGTCATAAAAATATGGTTGTTCCATTCGCTCGACAACAGTGTCGCCTTCACAACAAAGAGTCGGCATGCTCATTAGACTCATAGAGGAGACATGATTGGCTAATTCCATTTGACTATGCCAGATCGTCAAACTAGTTTCATCAACACTATTTCCACCACTGTACATTGTTAATGACAAAATCTGTGAACCAATACTTGCGTAACTGAAAGGATCTACTTGACCTAAAGGGGGTAAATAGGAAAGTTTTAAAACTTTTTGTTCAAGTTTGGTTTTTAATTAAATTGTGACCCCATTAATAAAGAGACTTATTCTAAGCAATGCCACAGAGAAATACACAATGCGGAAGATACAAATTGTTGAATGTAAATTGCCCAAAGCAAAGAGAGACAACCATGAACTTTTTGGAGGTTCAGAGCTTTCTCCTACTCCCCATTAAGGCAAGTTCTTGCTCCACACAAGAACCTGCTATCTCTCGAGCCTAGCGTCCCATTTCCACTTTGATGAAGTTCTTCACCATGCGTGGCAAGGCGAACTTCAAAACCTTGTATAGCAACACCTTGAGGGCTTCCGTAAACACCTTGGAAAGCTCCTCAAGTGTATACATACACTCCAGCTTGTCTAGTAACACCAATTTTAAAAGTAATGAGTTCCACACGACCTTGTCAACTTGGATCAACAGCTAGCTCTCAACCTAGACTAAGCTTGGAGACATGAACACACTCTAAAGTGGTAAATAGGTGGGTATTGAAATGTAAACTCTGGTTCAAGTTGCTTTGTTACACAAAGATGATGTAAATGAAGTGTAGGGCAAAGGGACAGGCTTGAAGCCCTCGGACACACGTGCTAGCCATTAAAAAGGGGAAACTAGCCATTTTAGATATGCTAAAAAGGGAAAGAGACCATTCTCATGAGATATTTGTATTAGCCTCGGACCAAGGAGGAAAGATTAAAATCATCCAGATAGAATTTCATTGACATCAGACAAGTCCGGACAGAAAATGAACTAGTGTCGGACTGATCTGGCATGAACGCGATTTTGTCTGTGAAGATCCGGTGTGAACGGGGATTTGTCTATAAAGGTATTTAACTGATTCCAGAGTAAATATGTGAACGATATCTCCAAAGCAAATGGAAAAGTGTTTGGTCGTCAGATTTGTGTATGCCGGACTTACAAATGAGAAACAAAGGGTCTATAATGAGAGATCTTTTGACAAAGGCTTGCACCAAACAGGTCAGCTATAGAAGGACATGGGGTAGAGGTTGTCATCGGACTGGTTCGATGCAAGGGAGAACATCATTACGAGGGGATTGAACTAAAGATGTGATCACTAAGCTCCAAGCATCTTCTAGAAACTTTTTGGAGCGAATGACCAAAGATGAGAAGATGTAGGAACCCCTTTATGATCAGATAAGAAAATATATATAAAAAAAAGAACTCACACTCTAGTCTAAAACTAGCACAACTGCACAAGAGAGTCCATAATCTTTAGTTTGAGCTTGAAGCCGAGCAGTTTCCTTTCAACTTTTTCTTTGGACATGCTTCCAACAACAGAGTCATCAACACCAAAATTAATACATCTGATAACTAAAAATTAGGAGGCCTAGATGCTTTCGATGAATTCTAGTTTATACAATGAGAAATACTTACCAACGATGTCCCATTCGTAACGGGATAGAAAACAACTTTGTGCTCCTCCTTCCGCTTCCTCGCTCAACCTCTGTGTTGTCCACGTCCTTCCTCCTTGCTCTCCGCCCACCACCGTCGGTGACCTCACCAGCACCGTCCACTTATGGTTCGAGTGGATTAGGTTTCAGGGTGGGTGTTTACCATAGGTATTCCCCATGCTTACAGGATGTTCGGCGCGGCCGTGGCCCAGTAGTGGGGAGGAAATCAAGGGGGTGGAAAGGCGGCAATTCCACCAAAGCCGTGAGATCAGTTGAAGGTAGTATGGCAAGTGAGGGCTAGCGGATTGACACACGCTGCCATGCGTTTGGGTAGATGTAGTCACCGTGGTGGAGGGAGGTTGAGTGGCGGTGGCGCCGCTACCCGCGGGTGGTTGTGAAGGCAGCTATTAGATTTTAGTCGCCATACAAGATGTAGACGAGACAGGAGGTGCGATATTTTATAACGCAGTTTAGCATGATTGCCTATGTATGAGAAGCTCTGACTATAGGCGCTCCTCCCCAATCAGAACAAGCACATGGGACCACCCGTGTTATGGCCATAAGCCAACCACTGACTCTTGTGCGTCCTGTGCTACAGTTAGGTCGTCATGACTAGTAACACAGAGGTGTCTCCCTATTTATAAAGAAAACCAGTAAACGAGTTTGACCCTGACACGATCAGCCCCTGTCTATTACAACTTAGAGTTCATGTATCTCATGGCTATGCATCTCATGTGTTGTTTAAAGACCCACGCTCAATCCAGCTGCTTCTTTAGGTTTATAAATATGAGTTCTTCTCAGCACACAAAAAACCTCTTTTGCTATGCTTCGTGGCTTCCCTCGGACTTACTTTTATAGTGGTGAGGAAAATCTAGAACTCCTTTTCTCCTCGGCTTCAAATTGCTCAATTTTTCATGAAATTCGGACCAAACACTGTGCAAACTACGCACTGTGCAAATCAGGTCGGTGTTGGCTTGCTGATCCGCTCTGGCCGTAATACCCGCACGGGTTTGCGCTCCTCAGCGCTCACTTGCTCCACCTGGCCCTGTTCGCCTCCCGTCGACCTGGCCTGCTACCTCCTGCATGCGCCAGCCTCGCGGACGGCTCAAAAGTCATTCATTTGGCCCATCAACGTCCTCCAACACTCAACTACAGCATGGGTATTGTTCACCACACGCAAAACAGTTTATCCTACGTCATGGGGCCCACCAAGGAAGTCCACCGCTGCCAAAAAAACCACACCACCTCCACTAATATAAGCTTATTGAACGTTCGATCCGTCCACACACCTTTGGTTTCGTGCCGTCTCGGACAACCTTATCATCGACGCAAAATAGCTCCCAACGTTGTGATGGCGTCCTCTGTTGTCACGTGGTTGCATTGCCGCAATGCTTCCACGGACTCCAATCTCTCTGGCTTTCCTCCATATCTGGCCCTCGCCGATTTGATCCCGAGCAGGAGTCGTTCGTTGCGCCGCCATGTCGACTCCCCAGCTACCTTGTCAGTTTTTTCTCCACATTCGACGATCCTCATCACCTGTAGCTCATCGAAAAGGTGCGGGCCTCCTGCCCGGAGTATATATCCGACACCACCAATCTCATCGATAGACTCCATCTTTCGCCTAGAGCTTTTTCAACGCGGTGTAGAGACATGAACATCGTGCTTGCATAGATCTTCTGCATGGATTTTTAGTCACCCTTACAAGATCTAGACAACACAGAAGGCACGATATTTTGTAACGCGGTGCCTACGTCTGTGAGGTTTTAACTATGGGCGCTCCTCCCCAGTAAGCACAAGCACACCAGACCACCTGGGTCTCGACCATAAGCTGACCGATGATCCCTACGCGTCCTGCACTGCAGGTAGGTTGTCATGACCGGTTGCACGAGGGAGGCTTCCTTTATACAAGGCCGATCCTGACACGATCCACCCCTGACTATTATAAATCAGAGTCCACATAACTGAGTCGTGCACGTATTCAACATAAACTCTAACAGTGGCGACGATACGTGTAGGGTAGACGTGCGAAATGGATCTGATGGTGAGAAAGGAGGAGGGGGCAGCAAGCGGATGCCGGATCTAACGATGGGAGAGCCGCCAAAGATGATGAGGAAGGAAGTCAGGGGGCGGGGTTGGAGGCGAAGAGTGCGGGAGCAAAGGAGGCAGAGGACGCGGTGTCGTGACGTGGATACCGTTAATGCAAACGGTACCCATCATTGTGTAGTCGTTGGCTTATACTAGATTCTTTTTTAGCGCGAGTGTAGCCTACCACCAAAGCACTCCAGGCTCCACCAATCAATGGAGCGAACCGACCGGTTCGCACGATCCACGGTTGTCCCTGACTAAGGGTGGCAACGAGCCGAGCTTGAGCGAGCCAAGGGCTGGCTCAGCTCGGCTCGCTCACTGCCAGGCTCGGCTTGGGCTCAGCTCGCCCACTACACGAGCTGGAGAAAAAGCTCAGATCGGGCTCGTTTGAGGCTCAGTCCGGCTCGTGAGGGCTCGCGAGCTTGGTTAATTTGTTGATTACCGATTTTTGGGGTTTGAAAAATGGATGGTTTGGGGTGCTATGTCAAGGAAAGCCTTTAATTTGAGCCTTTGAGTAACTTTGTTGGGTTATGTTGGCGGTATATCTAATTGTATACAAGCAAGTAGGACAATTATTAGTGATGTGGGCTGAACATATAATTAAAAATCTACGAATCCACGAGCTACGAGCGAGCCACGAGCGAGCCAACCCTCAGCTCGGCTCGGCTCGTCTTTTAACCGAGTTGCAAAAAAAGCTCGAGCTCGGGCTCGTTGGCCTACGAGCCGAGCCCAAGCCAAGCTAAAACCGAGCGAGCTACGAGCAGTTCGCAAGCTTCGAGCCAGATTGCTAGCCCTAGCCCTGACTGCTGAGAAGATCAAGTCAACCGCAGGTGGCGCGAGCCAAAGCATGGACTGTGACCACCAGCTAGTTCCTAGCTGGTGCCTCGTAGCCCGGCGCCCACCACGGCCGGCCGCCATTTGTCTTCCACGGGCCGTCACACTCCACGATCGAGCATCCACTCGAGCAATCGAGCGCAATATATAAGTAATGCGGCGTTTGCAATTAATCATGCGTGATTAACTCGAGCCAAGCTAGATATATCGATCGATCGGCGAGCTCCTGCATCGGCAACAATAATGGCGTGCTCTGCGGGGAGCCTCTGCTGCTTCGCCGCCGCCGCCGCCGTCGCCGTCGCGGCGGCGCTCCTCGCTGCGTCTTCCGGCGGAGGGGCCGCGGCGGCGGCCTCGCAGTCCGGCGGCGGGGCGGCGGTGGCGGCGATCGTGAGCGAGGAGCTATACTCCTCCTTCTTCCTGCACAAGGACGACGCGGCCTGCCCCGCCAAGGGGTTCTACACCTACGCGTCCTTCGTCCAGGCGGCCAGGAGGTTCCCCAGGTTCGGCGCCACCGGCGACCTCGACACGCGCAAGCGCGAGGTCGCCGCCTTCTTCGCCCAAATCTCCCACGAGACCACAGGTGCGTGCCTAGCACTGGCTCTAGTAGACATACATACATGCGTGATAAGTATATATCCAGGGAAAAGAAAAGGATTTCATTGTCAAAACTCAAAAAGCAATAACCAGATTTTTCGAATTCTTTTTTAAGAAATGATTTGAACAAAATTTTAAACTTGCCAAATTCTGAAATTCAAATTTGCCAACCTCTAAAATTCCCAGTGTCTCACCGAACACCATCACCGAGTACCGTCGAGATTCCGGACAAGCAAGCACCAAATTTTTTTATTGCTGACGTTCATTCGTAGTCGTACCAGACTACACTGGTACTGCTAAATTCTGACAATGTTTACGCCTTTGATTCTTCTTCGCCCAAATCTCCCACGAGACCACAGGTGCGCGCCTAGCACTAGCTAGTAGCACTGGTACTAAGCTGCTAAATTTTTTACATGTTTACACCTTTGATTGCGTTCGGCTAGGCTCTATTCCGAAAGCATCTAAAAATAACATAATGAAACGGACGAGTTTCCAAAAGCAGAGTCTTGTTTGAGATTAAATTAAATTAAATAAAAATTTATTATTTTTTATAGACCAAATGTTGTAATATTTTGTATTTATATTTGTGGGGTTTTAAATAGTTCTTCTTAAAGTTCACATAATTATTTTGATAATTTTTTGAATTTTTTAAAACGTCTTTCGAGTGGGTCACAAATTTACTACAGTAAAACGCAACTCAACATTAATCTGAAACAAACGAGGCCTAAAGGCACTCAAAATCCATCTCAACATCTGGCTATTATTCGTTCAGTGCATAAAAAATGTATTGTGCTTTTCCAGGAGGCTGGCCTACTGCCCCAGATGGTCCGTACTCATGGGGCCTGTGCTACAAGGAGGAGATCAACCCACAGAGCAACTACTGCGACGCCACTGACAAGCAGTGGCCCTGCTATCCCGGCAAGTCCTACCATGGCAGAGGACCCATCCAACTCTCATGGTAATTAGCTAGCCAATTACTCGGTTCATGAACCATGATACACCCATATCATGGTAATCACTAGTGCTGATACAGGAAATCAGGCATACAGCAAGAGGCAATCTGTTAGAAGTAAAAAAAAAAGAAGAAATAATTGGATACATGCCACCAGACAGTTGTGAAATAAGAGTTGTTATATTATACTTCATTCTTTTCTATTTGATGTTTTCTATTTTTGAACACGCCTTTGATCATTTGTCTTATTCAAAAAACTATATAAATATCATTTATTTGTTGTGATTTGTTTCATCGTTAAAGTTACTTTAAACATTACTTATATTTTTACATGTTTTCACTAAATTTTTAAATAAGACGAATGGTAAAAAGCATGTCTAAAAGCTAAACTTGTCAAATAAAAAAAAGGAGGTTGTATATCAATAATTCGTAGATTTAGGTTCCAATTGTCATTGACGAACGAGTGACAAAAAAAAACTGCAAAGCCAATTCTACAGTGGCACCTCATGTCATGTGACGATTAACGGGTGGGTGCTGGGCAGGAACTTCAACTACGGGCCGGCGGGCCGGGCGCTGGGCTTCGACGGGCTGCGAAGCCCTGAGCTGGTTGCCAACTGCTCGGCGACGGCGTTCCAGACGGCACTGTGGTTCTGGATGACGCCGAGGCGGCCCAAGCCGTCGTGCCACGAGGTGATGGTGGGCGAGTACCAGCCCACCAGGGCCGACGCCGCCGCCAACCGCACGGGCGGGTTCGGCCTGGTCACCAACATCGTCAACGGCGGGCTCGAGTGCAACCGCGCCGCCGACGCGCGGGTCGGCAACCGCATCGGGTTCTACCGGAGGTACTGCCAGATGCTCAGCGTCGACGTCGGGCCCAACACCGACTGCGAGCACCAGCAGCCATACTAGCCCATGGCCCAACGGCATTGGGATTGGGCCCGTCGATCCAGCCCTCGATTCTCGCTGAACATGAGTAGCAAAGAAGGCTAGCTCCATGTGCGTGCATTCGTTGCTAATTGAGTAGCTCTATAAGCTGAATAATGTTACGCTAGCTGAACAAAGATAAGCCGCTATTAAGAATGCCTTCTCGGACTTAAGAAAGTGTATGGAGCAATGCATTGTCCTAACCAGCCGTGGAGCTTGTAAATTAAATGACAAAAGGATGATGTCGATTCGCCGGGATGTCCTAAATAAAATGTCGAACAATAAAATTTCAATTCCACAGCTGTCCCGCATACAAGCATTATTCGTTACAATAACCAAAAACAAGACATATTACAAAATACGAATTATATACATATATATGTATTACAAATTTATTTCTTCTTTTCTTTTCTCCTCTTATCTTTCCTATCTAATATTCCGGGGCTTTAACTCTATCCAAGTCTTGTCAAGCCATCTCCAGACTCCAACCACCCTCCAATTCATCTGCACAGCACGAGCACACAAAATAAATTATAATATGATCAAGTAAATAAATAAGTCTAAGATCAGTAAATTAACCAACTAAAAATTGTATCTAGCATTAAGGAAAATGGCTAGGCCATCAGAGTTCCTGTAGCAAGGCGATCATCGGGACACCAGGCCGTTCAGGGCTAGCTGATCTCCCTCGCAGCTATAGTTTCATCACTCGGCGATTTAAACAACCTGAGGTAAAATTTCACTAGTATAAGATCAACAGTAAGAACAGTCAAATCTTGCTTAGGGCCAAATGAAATCAATGCATCAGTGAGGCATGCAAACCAACAAACAATTGCAAATACCAATTCATGCTAGTATAAGGTCCAAAACAACCTAAACAACCCATTAATCAAGGCCCAACGGCACTAACCACACCTCAGGAGTCAGGACAGCAGGTGCAGTAGCAACCCTCAACCTAATAGAAATTGAGCCACATTTTCAACCAAATCAGATCAGCCATAGAGGATCGTTGCTTCCCACAAACCATCAAACTTGCCTATAGTTTCCAAAATAGGAAACCACCCCAAATGGGATATTTACCAGCCGTAGGCAGCCCTGTAGAAGCCTTAGAACCACATTTCAGCAAGGTAAGACCAGCTAAGGCATGGGTAGAAGGTAGAGAGGAGAGGAGAGGGAGCTGAAAGGGGCAAGGAGGAGAGACGTAGTGTTGCTCCCTTGCTGCTCCCAAGCATCCAGGAGCTGAAGGAGGAGGAGGGGGAAGCAAATTGGCCAAGATGTGGTTCCCCCCCCCCCCCCCCCCACCTTAGCTCAACAACAACCACAGAAGAGCACATGCATATACAGATCATGCTGCCTTAGCAGTAAAATGCACATGCATCACCTAGTCATGCATGCATACCATCATTTAGCACAGGAATGAGCGTTCTTAGGATTCTAGTTTGTGCATGTCACACCTAGTAGCAGCACATCAGCCACAGAACATACATGCATGTCCAGATCATGAACATCCCATAGCGAGAGAATGCAAGTATCACAGTAGGCTCACATGCACATCCTTTACTAGCTGCAGCGATAATCATCGCTAAGGTTGTAGCCTGTGCCGATGCTCTCAGGCGATATAGAGCATCGCCAAAGCTCGCAGGCACATGCACCATTCCTGTATGCAGTAGCAAATGCAATGGAAGGCAATAGATAACCAAAACCTAAGCCGTTTAACCTACGGTTGCCGATCGGGAGTTCTAGTGATCTACTCAAGCTCCCCGGCACTGTTTCGACCATTAAAACTACAACCGAGCCCATCTAGTAGGTACTTAGCTAGAAGCTTTAGTTAATCTTCCCCCAATTTGATTTCTAGCAAGCAATACAACATCGTACCAATGTAGCACATAACCAAGCAGTGAATAGCCGCCTAAAACCCCCTAAATCATCGCAAGCTATTGCTCAGAAAGTAATCCATCAAGCATGTAAAACAAATTGTTGTTCATCTAATTTGGGCATATAGCAGCTGAAGAAAAATTAGGGTTTTAGGTAGCGTAGCTTAGGAGGGGAGGTACTAGCCAAAGGAGAGGTGAGGCTTGCCGAGGAGAAACCGGCCGAGCGGCCTCGGGGACGCCGTCGCCGCCGCCTAGGATGGCGCCGCCGCAGGCGTCGCCTTACAAGCGCGAGCAGGAGTAGAGGGAGAAGAGCGTGGAGTGGGGGCATCCAGAAGAGAGGAGGCAAGCGGAGCTCGCCGATGCAGGGCTGGCCGGGCCGCCCCACACCTCTGCCCTTACCCTAGGCGTCATGGGGAGAAGAGGAGGAGGGGAAGCCGAGCGCCATGGGTGAAGCAGAGGAGTGAGCCGTTGCTGGCCCAGCGCCGCCGTGCCCCAGCGCCGCCGCCATCGGGTGAGCAGAAGAAGGGAGGAGGAGAGAGGCCGAGAGAAAGAGAGAGAGGGAGGGAGAGAGATTAGGTTAAGGGAGGGGGATGTTTCGACTGGGCCTGAGGGGCCGACTTGGGTTGGTCAGTGAGCCCAAATGTTTTCCCCCTCAATTTTATTCAAAATTTCTGGGTAAATCTAATGCTAAAAACATTAAAACAAGAGAAAAATAAAATAAATAATAACATATATATATATATATAAGTATATAAAGGAATAAATCAAACAACTTGAGACCATAGTAAAGAAATAGCAAATTTCTAGAATAATTACATAAGTCTCATGCTTTTATTTAATTATCTAAATAATTACCATCTCCTAAAAGCCGATTAATGTCATTTCAGGACTTAATCTAAATCACTCGATTGAGAGCGACCAATCGGGGCACGGTACCGGTTCTTGGCTTGAGAGAGAAGGCAAGCATTTCTTTGATGTTAGAGTATTTCAGCTTTTATATATTTATTTTTGACATATGCATCCCTAGCATATATATATATATATTGCATTTAAAGTTTTATTTAGAAACTAATTGCATTAAGGATAATGAAAGTGACGGCTCAATCGATGGAGCGATCGGGTCGGTAGAAATATTATGGTGGGTGAAGGTTGCCCTAGAAAGGTATAGAGGTAAGGCGGGGCTCTTCACAAGGTATCATATAAGGACACTTATCTATCACTCGAATACAGAGCCGTATAAATTCGTATCAACCTTGGTCTTGTGTAGCGGATAGAGAAGGTTATCTATTAGGTGGTTACATTCTCCACATTGGGTAAGTAGATACTTAAGAGGGGTGGGTGAGCGTACTCAGGGTGAGCGGACCCATGGTGTCCCGGACCGATGGCACTATACTATGCCAAGAGGTTACTCATTGGCCAGCATCAGGAATGAGTAAAACGAAAATGGGGACAAGTGATGGAGGACGAGGTTGTGAGTACGTCTAAAGTTTAACGCCATCACTTGTTCTACGACCGAGCTGGAAATGTAACTTACCGGAATAGAATAAACACTCCGAGTTCCAAATTTATTCAGGGCGACTATGGGTAAAGTGGTACAAACCTGCACAGGGTAAAATCATGAATTCATGCCAATCTCCTAGAATGGAGATTACGGAGGCTACGTCTGCCTCATATACGAGTGCTAGTAGTTCTTCTCAAATTAAAACTGGGCAACTCTTGCAAATAAAAATTGTATTTTGTACAAACAAGTACAAGGAAGAGACTGGAAAAAGGTATGCTCGGTCTAAGAAGAGTGTTTTCTTGGTTTCATTTATAATTTTTAAATGTTGCTTGTCGGTATAATAAATACCGGGGTATAAAGAGTCCGAAGAAAAGCCAAACGAGGGCCCCACACGTCAGGCGGGCGACCAGACCCCAGCGTGTGGGCGAGCCCCTCAGGAGCCAGGCGAGGGCCCCACACGTCAGGCGGGCGACCAGACCCCAGCGTGTGGGCGAGCCCCTCCCGGCGAGCGTGAGAGGTCCCACCCTGTCAGGTGGGGCCCGCGCAGCAGGAAGCGTCCTAAGGGAGTCTTCTGGGCGAAGGCTCCTCTCTGCAGCGAAGGACAGGCGCATTCAATGCGACATCACGCGCGGATGGACCAAGACGGTGATGATTACCGCTACAGTGACCTCTGCGGGTCTGATCAACTGTCACTGTGGCGCTGCGGAATTGACCGGCAGAGAGAGAGTTCGCCATCATCAGGCTGGCCGCCCGCGTCAGGCGGCGCAAGCTGGGGCCCGCCCGTCCTGTCACCGGCGCGTTCACACGGGTCAGAGGCCACTTGCGAAGCACGCGTGGGCGGCGCCGCTCGGCAGCGGCACGTTTTCGTCTCTCCTGTCGTGTCCATGTGTCATATCGAGTGTACTGAGAGTACTGTTCTGCCTACCCCCTCGGTCCTCTCCGCCAGTTCAAGGGCTTGTATAAAATGGGAGGAGAGAGACCGAGGAGAGGGTTCCTTTCGGTTTTTTCGTTCCGAAACATTCTGTAATCGCATTCCATACAACCACAACAAGAAAAGAGCTAAGGCTCGGCAGGAGTAGGACTGTTACCCGCGAGGGGGTCCGAACCTGGGTAAACCCTGTGAGTTGCTCTTCGCCGTGCCCGACGCTCAAATCGAACCGAGCTCGAGCTGATCGGCTAGCAGGATAAGAAAAATTTGACCGGGGTGGGATCCGCAGTGGTTGAGCGGTGACCACGCCGTCATTGCTATTATTGCTTGCTGAGTACTTTTGTACTCACTCTTGCTACTTAATCCCTTGTTAGAATATAGCATCGTGGACGATGAGGCTACAGGGAGTGGCCTAGCTGAGGGTCCGGGTGGTCCGAAGACTGAGGGGGTTTTGGAGGCCGATGAGACGTTGGAGGATTTTCTATAGAAATCCTCATGCACTACTAGTAGTCTTTCTTTCAATAAAGTGGTAATGCACAAGTAAGAACTTTGTAGTATTCTTATATTGTAACTTTGGAATTGTATTAGTTGGAGACATTGGCCCTGCGTGGCATCATGCTGTAATAATGCTTGAGTTTCTCTTATTATTGTTCTGCTGCATAACTCTGATTTGGGCTCGCATCCGAAGTGGCATTTGTAGTGGACATGTTATTCGGGTGTATTAGCCTAAACCCACACAATTACTTCATGATCTTGGCATGTGAGGCCATTAGCATGTGGTAATTGGGAGGGTCGTCTCACATGTTTAAGGATGGCAATCGAGTCGGGTACCTCCGGGTACACCCCGTTCATACCCGAGCCCAAAACCCGAAAACTATTTCCGAACCCAAAATATTTCATGGGTATAAACCCACGCCCATACCCAAACCCAAAATATATAATAAGTCCATATCTCAATATTGAATTCAATATATATGACATTAATCAATTTCAATTCTAACCTTTCATCAACTTTAAACATATAAATTTATATGTATACTTTAACCTTTTATATATCAATACATATTTATTGATAACACATGATGGCATGCTATATTATATTTAATTTTTATTATTCTTTTTGGGTACCCAAGGGTATCCATGGGTGTAAAAAATATACCTGAACACGAACCCAAAAACGAAAACTATACCCAAACCCGAAATATTTTATGGGTATAAACCCACGCCCATACCAGAACCCATCGGGTTGGGTACCCATGGGTACCTGAACCCATGGGGGTAAAATTGCCATCCCTACACATGTTGTCGTGTGAAGTCTGTAGAGGAGAAGCCGGTGCGACTGCCAATCAATAGGTCAACACGATCAAGGACGCAGGGAAATGACGTTGCAGAGAAGTGGCCTGTCGCGTGGAATTACTGATGTCGTCGAGGGTCGTGGAGTTGGTGATGTCGATGAGGACGTTGTTTCTGACGACATGCTCTATGAGCCCACTAGGAGAGGGCGGCATTGAGGACAGTGGCACGCTCCATGATGCCACTAGGGAGAGGTGAGAAGGGTGTGCATGTATAGGTCTAGGTTTGTACCCAACCTGTTAGGGCCTGACCTGACCCAACATTCGGGTTGAAACCAGGGGTTCTAGACGGATTGCGTCCGAGTCAACCTATCCCTAACCAAATTTACCCTACCCCCAAGGCATTCAATGCCGTTGGATCCAATCCAAGCAACAATATTCATTCCATTGGCTGCTCCACCCCATTTTTCCTAACCCTAGCATGTTCTCAAGTCTCTGAGGTCACTGCCGCCACTATCTTTCTATCTCCCTCAATTCCTCTCGTGTGCTTACTCTCACTCTCTTAGCCCAGTGGATAGGCCACCCTCCTAGGGCTGTGGGCTCGTAGCGATGGCACGAGTGTGGCACCTAGATCTGCGGCGGCGTTAGGAGTGCGATGCCTAGATCCACAACGACGGCACGATCCCGATGTCATTCTCCCCTTGGCGGCATCCATAGGCTCATCATCTTCCTCCTTTTCTATGGTGGTTCCTTATTGGCGGCTCTCCATGTTCAGCAACCTAGATCTCCTACTCTCTCTCTCCCCAGTTTAGGGCAAACTGTGGCCTCGATGGGTCGGGTTGGGTTGAGGTCATACCCGACACAACTAGATATCTAAATGAATGGAGAAGATGTGAGGAGAGGGAGGGTTGCCATTGTTGGGGGAGGCTACTAATATGATAGGTTTCCATTGACCATCATGGAGATATTAGCCGTGAGGACAACCGAGTTTGAGAGTGTCGATGAGAGGCATTATAAGATGTAGGGAGTGTCTTAGCTCTTAAATACACCCCATCATTCTCAAAAAAAAAAAAATAGAGCACTTTGGAGTTATGTTTTCGATCATCGTTGTTAGCTAGGCATGCATTTGGTTGTGGACTAGCGTGTTTCTTCTTCTTTCTTTCTTTTTTTTGTTGCTGCTGCTTTTTGGTGAAGTGGTCGGTTTAGCCCAAGGTGGCATGCAGTGTGGTGTGCATGGTGATATCGTTCACGCTATAGTAGATCATGGTGTTTTTCCTCATACCATTTTATCGTTTCTTTTCTTCTTTCAGCTCCAGCATCTGGAAGATGTTGCTAAAAGAAGAAGCTTCAAACTATTCACGGAAACGTTGGAAAGGGAAGAGGTGTTGTGCTGGAGTTGACTCTGCAGGGGCCCATTGGTGACGGCAGATCTAGACAAAAACCAATGTCGGCCTTACAGTCGCTGGCCCGAAGTGCCCCTGGCCTGCCAACGGAGCCGACGAAAACCCAACCGGCCCACCTTTCCTATTTCGCCCGGAGAAACAGCCCAAAACAGGTCCTCCGTATGCCTAAGAGAGCTACCAGCCATGGGCTTCGCGCAAGCCCAGCTTGCCTAAATCGGCGAGAGGGAGGCCCATCAAAGTGCAAACGCCAATGGAAGTCTGGAACTGGAAGCACTCCGAGAGATCTGCGTGACCGCGCCGCGCGCGCGCGCGGCGGCGGCGGCAACACGAGCAGGCAATCCGTCGCAGCGTCGCACGGCGCCGCGGCGTATGACATGACCGCGAGCAGCGTCCACGCGCTGACGACCCTCCTCTCGGCGGTGCGCCGCCCGGCCAGCCCCGCGCACGCCGCGCAGCTCCACGCCCGCCTCCTCGTGTCCGGCCGCATCGCGCACCCGGTCCTCCTCACGCAGCTGGTCTCCCTCTACGCCGACGCCGGCCGCCTCGCCGCCGCGCTCCGCGCCCACCGCCTTCCCGCCGCCAACCTCCACACCTACGCCGCCATCATCTCCCGCCTCGCGCGCCCCCATCCCGCCCTCACCTTCTCCCTCTTCGCCCGCTCCCTCTTGTCCCCCTCCTCCCCCTGCGCGCTCTGCCCCAACCCCCATGTTATCTCCGTCGTCCTCACCGCCTGCGCCGGCCTCCCGTCTATCCACGGCCGCCAGGTGCACGCGTGCGCCGCCAAGGTCGTGCCGCCCGTCGATGTGTTCGTGTACACCGGGTTGGTGGACGTGTACGCCAAGTGCCGAGACATGGCGGCGTCCAGGAAGGTGTTCGACGAAATGCCGTGCCGGGGCGTGGCGTCTTGGAACGCGCTCGTCGTCGGGTACGCGAGGCAGAGAATGTGTTCCGAGGCGCTGTGGGCGTTCAGGGAGCTGGCGGCACAGGGGCGGGAGGCGCCGCTGGATCAGGTGAGTGTGTCCGGTGCGTTGAGCGCGTGCACGGCGGCCGGGGCTGTGGACTCTGGTCGGCAGGTGCATGCGTCCGCCATAAAGGTGGGATTGGAGGTGAGCGCAGTGTGCGTCTCCAACGCCCTTCTTCATATGTACACCAAATGTGGTTGCTCCCAAGAAGCTTTGGCTCTGTTCGATGCTGCGGATTGCAGGGATGTTGTTGCTTGGAACATTGTCATCCGTCGCTGCCTCCACGATAATAACATCCAGGAAGCTTGCATGAGGTTCCGATCCATGGTGAGGGGTGGAACCTTTCCAGATCATGTGCCTTTGCTACTGCTTTGCATGCTTCGGCGTGCCTGGGCGCATGGGCTCTGGGAGCGAGCATACACGCTTTAGTCATAAAGACAGGATTCTTTCACAACCATGGCCTCTCTAGCTCGCTCATCGCCATGTATTCCAAATGCGGCTACTTGGATGATGCGGGCAGAGTGTTTGAGGTGGCAGGAGATCACTTGTGTGTAATGTCATGGACTGCCATGATCTCTGCACTGCAGCAGCATGGACATGGAAGACAAGCTATTGATCTGTTCGAGACAATGCTAGAGAAGGGCATCAAACCAGACCACATCACATTTGTTAGTGTTCTCTCTACTTGTAGCCACAGTAGACTTGTTGAGGAAGGGCGCAAGTACTTCACTTTGATGACTCAGGTTCTCAGGACACCTTGGAGTGAGCACTATGCTTGCATGGTCGACATGTTCGGGCGAGCTGGCCATCTTGAGGAGGCAAAGCAATTCATTGATCAAATGCCGGTTAAGCCTGATGCTCCAGTTCTAGGTGCGCTACTTGCCGCTTGCTTGAACTGTGGAGACCTTGAGCTGGGAAGAAAGGTTGCTAAGAAGCTGTTTGAAATCGAGCCAGAGAATCCAGGGAATTATGTCCTGCTTGCAAATATCTACGCATCACAAGGAAGATTGGAGGTGGCAAAGCAGGTGAGAAGGTGCATGATGTTCCAGAAGTTAAGGAAGGAGAAAGGATTCAGCTTAGTTAACACTGATAGCATGGCCAATGATTCCTCGATGCTTCAGCAATTGCACAGCAAGGGCAATATATGAGGTATCAGGGATGCTGGATGAACTTGTCAGCCAGAAAATCTGGATAAGTGCTCGAGACACATAAAGCTAAGGGGTTTCTTCAGACTAAAGGAAAATAGACGTCCCTTCTTATCCTGGCAAAGGAAACTGCAGAGGATGATTCAAACAATATGGCTGAAACATATGCGGACAAGTCTGATATTTGTAATCTGCATAACTGGGTTACTGCAATTTGCAGATATGCTGAAATACAGCAGAGGAAGGTAAGCAGCACATCGTGCTTCAGAACCATCAGATTGTAATCGAATCATGGTTTGGATCACAGTCCCACGACTGTTGGATGGGACTTACAAAACTTCTTAGTTGTAGCATGTCACAATGGAAAAGAAAGAAGAAAGTGTAGTATCTGAATTCTGATAGTTTTTCTCAGCAATTCACTGTTTTATATTCTCTCTCAGAAATGAAGGGTCAGAAGTGTGACATCAGGTAGGTGGATTGGCTTCGTTAAACTTTTTATGTTATATGTTTCTTTTCACGACTCAAACTGTGGAATTACAGGGATTTGCTGATTCAACATCAAGTGAGAAGTTGGGGAACAAAGCATTTATGATGGACTTACAAGACCTGCATATATTCTTCTGGTACTTCTCTTTTTAAGATTGATTTCAATAATAATTTACATCGAAGCGGCATATCAAGTTTTATTGATTATAGTATTTGCTAAGTAATATTTCAGAGTTGAGTTTAAAATACAACTACATCTACCTGCAACCTGAAAACGGTAAACCGGTTTGCCGCCAACTAACCTCACCCCTTTGCATGCCTCTTCCTCCTACAATAGACGCGATCAGCAGCTGCTATAACACCATGGTATTTATAAACCGGGTAAAGAAACAGAAAGAGATAGGAGGCATGAATTTTATACGCTTATATGCTTGGGAGGTGAAGATGTTGCATTCTTTACTACAGCTACTATAACCTCAGCTTAACTTGTCAGCTATTTTCAGCAAAATCTTTCTTTACTAACCTCTAGAAAAAGCAGAAAAAATTAAGTGAACCACGTGAATCAAGTATGCTACTCAGCACTTGTCCATTCTTGATATCCGTAATTTCTTTACGCTGGTGAGGAAGAGCCTGCAATAACAATAAACAGAGATAAAGGTTAACTAATTGAGCAACAAAATGGAAAGCAAATGTCACATTTAATTAAGTAGAGCAAATCATACTCCCACGGTACGTCCCCAACCATCATCCAGTCTCCGTCCTGGTCTTCATAGGTGAGAACATGGGCAGCCTTCTCACCAGGACTTCGTTGATGGTACTCCATAACATCAGCGTCTAATCATATCAGAAATAAGATTATACAGTGCCCGACAAGCATTGCAATATGTATATGATGAAAAGGAAAGATGTGACCGCATGAATTGAATTAATCTATCAAATTTGGCGTGTCATACAAGAACTCTCAAGGCGAAAGAATCCAGAATTCGGTGGTGGGGTGCTAGCAGCCTAGTAGCGACTCACCAGTGCCTCAAGGAAAGCCACTGTTGGAAGGGCTCCAATGATGCTGCCGTTTTAGATTTATTCATTTCCTTATTGATCAGCATGGCTTAGATCGTGCGGCATTCTCTTAATTTACGTAGTCTTCTAATCCTTGAAACTTGTGGTAATGCAGCTTGGTATGACACTTGAATGTGTACTTACAGGTGATGGGAGTCTTGAACATGTGGCAGAGTTTGACGAGAAGGCCGTTGTACCCATCCAGCAAAAGCAAATCCAGCTTCCGGCCGATTGGAACGCCCTCCATGTACACCTTCACGAACAGTGACCGTCGCCGGCGTACGCTGCCGGCTGACGCGGTCAGGGCGCTCCTAAGGAACGGTTTGATCGGCGGCCAATCGGAGAGTATGTTCCTGACGATCACCGGTACGTTCGTGTTGAAAGAGTGGTTAATTAATGTAGATGATGGGAACAAGCGACCCAATTAGATGGAGTACTGTTGGGACATTAATTCCGGGTGCACTGTATTTCTGAAAAATAATAATGGCAATTGGAATATTGAAGTGGTTGTGAAGACGGCAAGGCTGAAAGGTTTGGCTCTCTGAGGAATCTGATTATATATACATATCTCGCGATATGACACATGTGCGTATAGTGATCAAGTTGATCGTCGAATTAAAAAGCAGTCTGAGGAAGAAAGAATCAAACAAGGACCGGTGTAATCTCGACTTTTATCTTATCAAAACTACATGAAAATCCATGCTCTATTCATTCGCATTGCAACTGTTGTTTTAGATATACTATTAATGTATATGAAAGAAACGATTGATATACAAGAAAATGATCCGATGATCAAGATCTGTTATATAAACCAAGAAACTACGGGATCGGCGTAGAAAATGTTTATGGGTACATGTGAATAATCCTTTCGATCATACACATATCTATAATGATTAAATGGATAAAAGACAATATCAGGAATAATTAGAAGTCAGAAAGAGCTACAAGCCAATTACATGTGCATGGGACATATGCATCATGCATGATCCATGTGAAAATGGAGACCAACCGATGGAACGACATCATCAAGAATACAAATACTTTCATATCCATACATATTTCTTTAGCCCTGTATACTGATGCTGGTGCACATCCTTGTAGTGATCTTTGTATTGGAAAAAAGAACCACCTTTTTATTGATCTAAAGCCAAATAATAAAAAGAGAAATCGAACATATTTTTTTTAAAAAAAAACATGCCTATTGCTTTCTGATTTGATCTCCTACCTTTGCATATGTACGATATGGATGCATCAAAAAGGCATGAATGAAGAAAGGGAAAAGAAAGTATTTTCTTCAACGAACCTTGGTGTGGAAGGGATGCTGTCGGAAGGCTGGATGGAGGTCGACGACAACGGCGACAGGCTAAGCCCTAGCCGGAGATCAGTGCTGAGGTCCCTCCTCGCCGGCGGCCGGCACGGCGACGACGTCGTGGAGAGCGCCGGGTGGGTGCTGCTATCCATGGAGGAGGAAGGAGACCGGTCTCTACCACCGCCCTTGCACTCCGCCATGTGACCAGCACAGCACACGATTATTAGCAGACAGCAGCTGATCAGCGATGCGTATGGTTATGAAGAAAACGGAGAGGGGGTGGATCGAGTGAAACCAGCAACTACCAGTCGTCGAATCAAGGAGCTAGAGAAGAAAGGAAAGAGGGCCAGGCAGAGGTGTTGTGTATATATAGCTGGTGGTGAGATCTGAGCAGGCCAAACGGTTTAGTCTAAAATAAATATGTGTGCACGCGATAGAGAAAGAGAGAACAGCAATCAGGTACTTAAAGGTGTAACAGTTTGTCTTCTCTTTGTATTATGTTTCCTTCTCTCTCTCTCTTTTTCCCTTTTTAAATCAAAGGACAACTTTTGTGTCTTATTGGTGGAGAAAACTGGGTTAATTAGCTAGCTAAGACCACACATACACAAGCTGTTTTTAAGTTTTAACAGATCATGTTCATCCAGGAATGGTAGTCCAGGGACGGATTGGGTCTGGTTACGTGGGTTGTAGCCCGAGGCTTGGCATTGTAGTATTGTACTAAAGAGTACCTCTATAACTTTGTGAACCAATGCAAATATTACATTTGATTTATCCAGTTCTAGTTCATCCATCATTAAGTCAATGGTTAATAGATATATATGGAATAATTATTTAATAATATAGGTGGACCTTATGTGTATTTAGAACACGCATCAATTGATTGATAGAAAGATGAACGAGCTAGATCAAACAAATGGAAGGTTAATTTGTGTAATTGGTTTAAAAAGACGGAGTCTATATATGTACATATATATGATCAACCGATGCTAATGTTGGTGTCCACGCGCGCGAGACACCAAGACTGTAGAGACCGCATTTAGTCTCTAATAGATTGATGGTGCACATATAGTCTAATTAAGTGACTAAGCAGAGAGGAAGAGCGCAATTCAAAAAAATGGTTGATCGCTAATAATTAAATCTTGTGGCTAGCTTAGCCCTCGCCGTGTGACAGCGGACGTGTTGGGTTGGTACGGGATGCACTCGAGTGCGGCCGATGTGACCACTGCACCACCGAGATCTCCTGTGTGCCCCCTCACTCCATGGCTCCCGGCCCCGCGCGCCCTCCTCCTAATCATGGATGCTAAAGCCAAACTCCTCTCCCTCTCTCTCTCCCCCACACACAGTGATCAATCATGTGTGCACGCTTGACAAAAGCAATTAAGCAAGCATGCATTCATGCATATGCAGCCGGCAGAAACCAGTTTATAATTAAGCTGGGGTATATATTACATCAGGAACGAAAAGGGAGATGTATCGCAGGGCGTTGATGAGAGCGTGGAATTAATACTAGATGGGCGGCTACCAGTAGCTGGTACAGGGGCGTGGAGTGTTATTACGGGGGAGGCACGGGCGCACGGGCGCTGCGCGGCTGGTTGGTCGTAAAGCGGCGACCTAGCTAACCCGGCGAGCGAGGGGGCGAGGGCCGAGGGCGACGCGGATCTGGTTGACACCCGCGCAACGCCTGCCGCCCCACAGGGGTACAGCCCCCCGACACCAGGGGACAAACCAGCGCCCGCTGAAAGCACACAACCCCCCGCACCGCCGTCGTCTCATCTTGCTTTAACCACTGGTGCTAGAGTGTGGCATGTTCGAGCTAAATAAATAACCGGTTGAACCGAAATTAGCTATGTGTGAGATTAAACGGACAAACTGGCTAAATGAATAAGTTTAAACCACTTCGAATAGGAAGCGGCTCCGACGTAGTCATCTGGGCCCCGCGCGGCTCGCTCGGGCCCAACCGTTGGCGAGCACACGTCGCAGCCAAGGCGACTGGGTTTTAGCAAAACCGCTTTGAATATGCTCACGAGCAGCTCTGGCTCGGCTCCAAACTCGATCGCTAGCTTTTGAGGCATGGGCGGATCCAACCATGAGGGTTGGTGGGACCTCAGTCTCATCTAAAATTTCAAAGTCCATTTGTACCTAAGTAAATTTTCGACATTTTCACCTGTAAGTAGGGTAGATGGACGGCTCATTGCTGGTTATCTGAATATCTAATGAATGTGATTATCAACTAGCTAGTATGATTATTATTGTAGCTAGTAACTAGCTAGCCCATGAATGGATCCTTACTTGTCGGCCATAATGTGCTCCCAAGATCAATGCGTGGATAGCATTTGTAGCAATTGCAGCTAGCGTCGTTGTTCTTCGATGCAGAAGGTGTACCTGAAACACCAACGAACTGCGAAAAATTAGCATCAGTTTTACACAGAGAAACCTGCCCCAAACAATCCTAGAGAAGGTGGCGGGGGACGGAGGAAACACTTACTTGGAGTCTGTTCCGCCGCAGCCGCCGCCCGACTGCTGCCGCCGAAGCTGGGAGAGGAGGCCGAGTGGCCATTCTCGCCTTACTATATCCAGTAGTGGCAAGTGAAATAGGTTCCTGACATTTGACTTACCCGTTCGATCAGGAAATGTACGCTTAATCCATCCATCTGTTTCGAGATGACGTTTCATATATTTTATGTGGTATTTTTTATGAGCATTTTGTGTATGATATGTTTAATATGGTGTTTTATGACTATTTCATATATTTTCTCACGGTGTTTCACATTAAGGTCCCGTTTGTCGACTGGTGGCTAATCGGGGGGGTCAACATCGGCAATAAATTTGTTGCGGGGCTATGCGTTAGAACCAAACTAGATGGTAACACAAGACAAAAATTTATCCAGGTTCAGGCCCTCAACTTAGAGGTAATAGCTTAGTCCTGTGCTCTAGGATTATGTGTTGCGTGAATTCGCAAATGAAGATGTAAATGAATAGATGTCTCTATGACCCCTACCTCTCCCTTTATATAGTGTAGGGGGATAATGTTACATAGTTTTATCCAGTACATGGTACCAAATTATGTTATATCAGTGCATTATATGCATCGACATTTACAGGTACAGATCTCCTATTTACATGGAGCTAAACGCTATCCTCGGATGTTATAAAAGAAACAGCCCAAGATGTTATAAAAGAAACAGCCTGAGTGGTCTTCATTGCTATCCAACCAACTTGGATCGCCCCCTATTTGTTACCTTATGGGCCTTCTAGAGTATTCCCGGGGCCCATGTAGTCCACACTGTTCTTTTTAGCTGATCTGAACGACTAAAATGATTGAATTTGGAGAACTTCTCATAGTAGTCTCGATATTCAGATCTATTTCGTTTGACTTGCTTTTTAAATTATAGCGAAAAACATTAAAAAAACGAAATCATTTATTTTTTTTCAAAACAGAGATAAGTCGATAAGCCGAAAAGAAGGGCCCCTGTACCATCAATCGGTTATGATTGACGAGGCTAGAGCTACGCTAGGATGATAATTTTCATATAAACACCTCAACTCTATTGTATGATCGTAATTGGGTTAACGACATTCGGCAAAGAACCCAAATGTTACCCTTTTGTTTTTCTACACGGCACCTTTCACTTTTTTTTATAGGCGAGCGTCAGGCGTCGGACGTCCGGACGGACACGCCAGCGCCAAACCAGCGTCGTCCGTTCGATCGCCGGCACTGCGCGAATCCAACGCAGCACGCGCTCTCTTGTTAGTCGTTGCAGTTGATTAATTTTTCAATTAAAATTTTGATTTTTTATAAAATTCAAATAGTGTTCAAAATGTGTGGAATAAATTTCATAATTCTTGTAAAATCGAGAGCAACACATTTTAAATACTTTTTAATATTTTTTGATTTTTTTCGCTTTTTCATTTTTTTTTATGTTAACGTAGAAGAAGGCACTTATGAAACTTATACCTATACTAGCGAAACTTGGTTGTGTGTTGATGAAATTTGGCCGTGTGCTGATGAAATCTGATGAAACTTGGATGAAACTTCGATGTAACCTGATGAAACTTGGATGAAACCTGTTGAAACTTGAATTCACCAGATAAAACTTGAAAAAACTTGAATGGAACCTGATGAAACTTAACAATTCGACAAAGTTTAACGAGTATGAAACCCAAGTTTTACTAGGCGAAACCAAGTTTCAATAGGCGAAACCCAAATTTCATCAGATAAGTTTAAAGAGTTATATGCCAACATATATCTTATTTTGTTCTAAAAATATAAAGAACACGTTAGTGCAAACGGTTTGTTAATTAGAGCACCCAGTCAAATTTTATGGTCACAAAAAAATACTATGGAACCCACCTTGCATGCCGACACAGTACGTTCCCTACGCGTTCGCGCACCCCGCGCGCGCGACTGGACGCGCTGGACCTCCGGCGCCAAGCGTTTTTGTTTTTTTATATACGTATAGAGATTTTGCAAAAGTGATCCTCTATTCTTTCCAGACTAGTTAAAGAAACAGCCGAAGATGTTATAAAAGAGCTAAAAATAATAAATAAAAATGAGACAACTATACAACATGTAAGCGAGAGTGCTTCATTTTTAAAAAAAAAATTTGAAAACCGAATTTAATAGAATTTTCTTCAAGTGCTGAAACCTAGGATAGATCAAATTGAGAGAAGCATGTGCTCAAGTGAGTCCCTACTTATATCTATACTAAGATCTAAGTGACAACGAGAAAAAAAAAAAGTCTGGCAAGAACAAACAGCCAGATTTGTGCACCAATATCTCATTTGTACTTATATATTTCTTCTATGTACACCGACAAATCGATCCACTCATCAACATGAACATATCAACAAACAGAACTGAACTCATTCGTGTTCTGGGAAAGAAAAAGGTGCTTGATAAAAATAGCACCAGCCGCATCTGGACTCATCTATAAGCAATCTCTCTCAGAACTCCAAAACTGTCCCTTTGGGGTAAGTCAATCAGAAATGTCCTGTGGTGACTGGATGATGTCAGTTAGCTGCTTGAGGTTAGCTAATACATGCCTTGGGCCAAGACTTTCAGCGCCAATGTGATTAAGAAGTTGTTCAATGTTCTGCCAGGAAACATAACAGGATGGTTCAGGTCCAAAAAAATTAATGACACATGGAAGGACACTTTACACCCATACGAGTTTTAGTATCCAAAGATTTCAAATTACTGAATAGCTCACTTAAAATTACTCTTGAAATTTTTAGTCAAAAATCTGTGCCAATTCTATAGTATCAAATGCACTATAATTTACTCGACAGTAAGAACACATTAACTCTGTTACTTTCCGTCACAATATTTAAGTTTACATGCATCACTAATATTTGTGTTCATTATTTGTCACAGCTCCACTAGTCTTAAAATATGGCTAGCGTTTTCATGAAATGCCACTTTTGGTATTTCTTAGCTAAAACACACTTAGGGGTTGATCAACGATCACTTCTCCTAACCTAATCTATGGGTAGCAACTCATCCACTACCAAACAATAAGCATCCACCTATATCTCTATATGGAGGTAACTCAATGGAATTGCAAAGATGCAAAAACAGGCCTTTTTTGAAGTCATCTTTGGCGCATTATAATTGATAGTTGCATTTAAACTTTTCTAGTTATCTAATAGTTTGGACACAGAAGGTCAGATGTGTAGAACACCCAAACAGGGTGTTAATACTCAATAGAAAGGTGTGTGTTCTTCCTGCACCTTCACTTCACTACGATGCTATGATCAACAACTCCCTAAAAAGTGAGCTACTTATGTAACTCATTTTATGAATGCAAAAAAATAGCAAGGATACCAACCTTGTTTAACAAGAATACGGCGTATGCTGATCTTGTTGTCTCTTGTCCATCAAAAAATAAAGGGAATTCCACTGTCCCTGTGCTCTTGCCCATAGGGGTAGAACTTACTCCTGAAGTAATAGATGATGGCTCAACTGATGGCGCGTGATCAAGAACATATGAATGTGAACCTCCCAACCGCAGTGGATATCGAAGAGGAACATCGAGATACAATGAAATAAGGGAAACAGCCTATGATTCAAAATACAAAAAGAAAAATAAAAAATCAGCAGCATGTACAGAAAAATGGAATACTCATGGTGGCATTTATAACATTGTAAAGCCATATATATTTACGAACAATACTTAGTTATAAGTCAAGCTGGTCTAAAAGTCTCTTCATTCAACAACCGAATATGAACCAATAGAATTGGAAGCTCTTATATAAAGGAAACTAGAAGCAAATTCAATTGAATGCTCACGTCAATTGCCATTTAATATTTATTCATCAGTGAAGGCAATACATACATGTGCAACATATCCCAAAGCAGTAGCAGATTCTTGAATCTCTGTCTTGTCACTGAAGTAGCTGGTTTTTTTCATAGAAAGTTTTGATAGCTGTAGACCCAAAATGGCTAAAGGTATCTGTCCAATTTGAGAGCCATTCAGTGACATCGATTCAGCATCTCCTGAAAAAATGATATTGCCTAAAGCATTAAAATTTTGTAACAAAAAACCTTACAGTAACCATTTCAGAAAGAAGGATCTTAAAACTGATTATGGAGAAGGTAAATGGCCTGTGATCACTCCAGCCTTTAATCTATTTAGGTTAAGACTTGTCCAACGTGGCCTATTATTTCATCGAAATTGATAACTAAAAGGTTGAAATGAGTTCATATGTCATGCTATGTAACAGAAATAATCACATATGGATTGGTATGTAAGTGAAAATTTTACATGATGACCTTCCAACTTCCATCATGGTAAAGTATTATTGCATGAGCATGACTAGTCAATAAAACAAAAATTTATTAAGTGCTTCAATGCTATTTTATGTGAAAAAAAATCTTAAATCTAACATTGAAGAATCAACTCAATCAAGTGAACAATGTAGTAAAACAAGTTTATCTGGAATCTCGTAAAAATATAAAGCATGTTCATGGCAATAAGAATCTAAGGCCGTGCTCTCTACAACTTATTTGACTTAACTGCTTAATTTCTCATCTTTATTTAAAATATAAATAATGTGGTTTTTTCAATCCGTCTTTTTCTATCTTAAACGTGTGTCTAAAAGCTCTCTAAAAAAAGTCAAACAAAGGGTACCCGGCTCTCGAGTCCACCTCAGGAAGCTCTCGAAGTTAGGAGATAAGTCACGTAAAACAGGACCTAAATGTCTGGCAAGGTAAGTCCTAAAAAATGATTTTTATCAAGGCATCAAGCACAAGTAAATATTATTAGTACCAGCATATCAGTTCATTCACAAACAGTTTCATGCACAAATCAGTAGCAAATACTGTAGGCAGTGCAAAACTAAACAGTATATATTTCTTCTACATCAGTAGTAGAATAGTGATTTGCAAAAACATAGGCATGAAAGTTGACAGCAAGCAAGTGAATGAAAATGGAAATCCTTCAAAGTTGCGATATAGTGAAATATTGAAATACCTGTTCTGATGATACTGGAGTTTAAGCAAGGCTTCTCAACTGTAGATTGTTCATGCAAAGGCCTCACAGGATATATCTGAGTAACATGTGCTATCATATATTGTTGCCTCATCCGCAACACCCTTCTCAGTTCTTTAAGACGGTCATGACCAATTTCAGCTGACAGTGATTTATCAGATTCCTATAACCCCAAGAAAAATGTTAAAATGAGATTAATAGAATAGAAGAACTGCATCTAAACCAGTTTGAAAACATGGAATTAACATTTCTTTCTGTTACAATATCTTGAGAAATCATAGACACCGGGTAACAAAGTGAAGGGAAGAATATATCTTACACAAGCTTAATATGTTTGATAAAATATTATTTAGTCTGCAAATTATCTACGAACACAAAGGCAACAGTGGTAATTGGAGTTAGTATGATAAGTGTGAGCCCAAAAAAAATGAAAATGAGCAGTATTCAGTAAATTCACAGAGGCCAGTAACAAAAAATGAGCTATGTGAGGTGTAGATACTTTTCGATAGAAAATTTTATGCAATAGACATCTGTGGCTTTAATAGAGGACATGGCCGACGTGCCAATTACAGATTAAGAAATAATAGTTTGGTAAGCAGTATCTATATTATATTATAAGGCTAGCTATCTGACAGTCCACACATGATGAAGGAAGGTGAGACCATTTCTTTATCTCAGCTGCAAATTTAAATACCTGCATATTACTGCCTAATGTCTCGAGAGTTTTGCCTGCCAGTGACAAGTTTCTGATCATGGCATGAAGTTTGTCCCTTCGATCCTCAACACTCACGGACAACTCCCTCCTACGCATGTTCAAATCCCCCAAGAGATCCACATGTTCTTGCAGCCTCTGCCTCATTTCGGCCAACTCATTCTCCTGCTGAAGAAACGCCTTCCTCGCCTGTCCACAAGAATGGTAAAACTAAAAACAATCAAGCATCCATGATGATCCATGCTGTCATCCCAGACATGCCTAATTTCAATCCACAACTACAGATCAAACATGCAGAATGCACCTACAAACACGAGATCCAATCAGGGCATTAAGCTAGGGATGGTGCAAAGCAATGAGGAACCCTAAGTTGAAATGATCAAGCCAGCCACCTCGAGGGCGGGCTCGAGGCATGCGGCGAGGCGTGCCCTGCGGCGCCCAGCGGCGGCGGCGGTGGCGGAGAGGCTCCAGACGCGCACGAGCTCCTGCTGCAGCTCCTCCCACTCGGCGACCTTGGGCACGTCGGCCCCCACCATGTCGTCGTCCGGCGCGACGGCCCACCGGTCAGGCGGCGGGTGGGGGTCGGGGCTGGCAGACGAGGGTCCCGGTTCCATCGCCGCATCATGCCCGCCGCCGCGACGGCATGCCTCCGCTTCGGCTTCGTCTTCCACGGGCGCGAGCTCCCCGGCGTCGTGTTCCTCTTCAGGGCTTGTTTGGGAGCTGGAGAATAAATTCCCTGGAGGGATTTTATGGTTCAATAGCAAAAATGCCCGTGCGTTGCAACGAAAGAAATAAAAAACTTCACACACCAGTTCATTTAAAAATTGTTCGCTAAAAAAAGGCCATTCATAAAATTGATTATAGTACAAGTTAATTTGTGGCCATATAGACTTTAAAGCACATTGTATTTTCATTTAGATAGGAGCTTGTCAAGCATATCTTCTGACTATTTTCACATCGGTCATAGGGACTATGCCCTTGCAAATGCACCTGTTTATGGCCATCAGTGTTCTGGTCACAATATTAGTTTTGTTCATAAGCATCGAGCTCCCATTATTAAAAATTTATATATAAAGCATAAAACAACATCAAGTGCATTGGACAATGAATAGTTCAACCAAGAATGTTTTTTTTAGATTACTCTTTTCCCAATGAAAACAAATATTGCCTCTATGCTACACCACTCCTGATAGGCACTCCTTTTTCAGACCACGTATGAGAATTTTTGGTACAGATCAGATGGCAGGTCTAATGTGTACGATCAAGGGTGGCTGAATAACTTTCTGGAAGCCCTCTGTACAAAGATACAGCCTTCCAAACACAAGTTCCGGTCACATGTGCAAGAGGAAGTGCGACCTCTACCAGTTAACCATGATAGGGAGGTTGAAGAGGAACCAACTGGTGCTCCCCGGGCAAAAGTGGAAGATGACCATGATATTGGTGGTGATCTCTTGAAAATTTCACAGCGCCATAATTACGAGGATATTGATATTGAAATGGGAGGTGCGGACAGCAATCAGATGGAAGGGACAGTCCCAGCCTCGAAACTCATAACCAATACAGATGCACAGGTTCCTACTGTTAGAGGCAAGGTGCGACGCTCTACCCTGGGTCAAAGAAGTGGAGTTGGGATGTCTCACCGGAAGCCACAAGTGTTCCATACTCTGATTTTTCGCCATCATCTCGAAGAGAGTCTCAATAGTTCATGTGTCCAAATAGATACCAGCGATATGAATCGTTAAAGGTGATGAACAGATGTATTCAGGCCACATCTAACGAGGCAGGAACAAAATGCCCTACATGCTTATTGACTCAACTGCTTCCATCAGCTCTTGCCACCGTTTTCATATGCTTTTGTTTGTTTATTTTCAAAGAATTAGGGCTATTGCAGTCTTGTCCAAATGTTTTCCTTTTTGTTGTGCTAGTCTCATCTGATGGTACCAGCATGATTCTCTTTGTAAGGCTGTAAAGTACTGATGCAGGATACATAGGATTCTCCTTGTAATTCCCCTTTGAGATCCTACTGTGTGCATTTCAACCAACCGGTTCATCATGTATTCTTATGGCTGCATCCGTCAAAGGATGTCAAATCCGTCCAGAATGCAATCCAGTCTGTACATATCTTGGTTCTGAATATGCTTCTGTTGATTTCATGTTGTGTTGCCATTAGGTATAGTCGTTCAGTATTTCTACCTCTACAAACAGGCTTCGGCATTCATGTTTTCTCAGACTATCAGAGCATCAACACCGACATGTTGCCATCGCCACCAGATTCACAGCTGTCCTTGAATGCTGATTGTTCCTTTATTTTGTCAATGTTATATGCCAACATTCCTTGTTGGCTTCTGGATTTAAACTTCTACCCTGCATTTCAGTTCTGGCTGTAGCATCATCTTCCAGTAAATACCGAACTCTGAAGACCTCAAAATTGTCATCTCTGACCTGAGTGGCTTTGCATACAGGGATAAAAAGAGAGAAAATATGGCAACCATTCGTACGATCTGATTTAGCACAAGCCAACAACTTTAAATTAATTTTCGCTATGTATGAACAACTTTTGGGTCTTAATTTTTTTTTCATAAAAGTGAGATTTTTTTGTTTGGGGAAGCTAAAACGTGTGAAACTTTTTATACACCTCATTTTTGTTGCGAAGTCGGAAAAATACCCTTTTTGTTATCTTGGTATACCATGCATTATCTCGTATAACTTCGTATAATGTATGCTATACGAAGTTATTACGCCATATGCAACTGCTGAGCTATATATTATTACTTTTCGGGGTTGATTATTAAAAATGGTTTCTTATCTTAAACTGCTCATTCATGTTTCTTTTTTGTATATTCACTAGGTTCTGTAGTTAGAGAGAAAAACGCTATTGGACAGTGGTAATGTGCATTGGACAATGAATTCGTATAACTTCGTATAATGTATGCTATACGAAGTTATTACGAACATATTGTAAATTGCACTTTAGTCATCCTAGTTATACTTCACATATATATACCCTGAACTTATTACACCCTTCACATTTTATGCACCCAATTGCAGCAATGAGATAGTGTGTGCACTTTTACTTGCTTGCTTGGAACATGTTTGTGATTATTCCATTGCTTCTAGTTGATTGTGTTTACTAATCGAAGAACATTACAAGAGATCCCCAAGAAAGGAGAGAACTTGTGAAAACCTTTTGCGCTGATTCTACTGTATTTTTTGTCTTCTGTAGTTTTATGCCTTTTATATACTCTTTTGTACTGCTTATTTATGATGCAAAAGATAAGCTGTTAACGTTCTTGCTCCGGTGAGCAACCTGACCTAATTTAATAGCCTGGATGCAGCAGCTGTGTTTGTCTTTCAAAATATTTTCCAATAATAGGCGTTTATTAGTCTGTATAAAATTTGACTAGATAATCACTGGAAAAATCTGTTCGACAAAAGGGTCACAAAATACACAGATTATTTATCTAGGATCAAATTGTCGGGTCACTTCTTTTCATCAAAGATACCTAATTTATAAGCCCAAGCTAGATACACCTTTTTTGTTATCAAAAGGTGACTTTCTGCACCTGTTACAATTAGCTAATCCATGTAGTGTTAAAAGTAGAACTCAAGATTTTAACCAACTTTTTAAACTTAATATGTTTCTCAGTAAACACAATTCAAAAGAATATATAATGGACATGCAGCTGTTATTATAATTAAAAGTGATGTACATGTCAGTTGGCACTCCCTGAGTCCCCATAATACACATGTTATAGAAGAAAACTGAGTATGCAAAAAGCAAACTGTCAGTTTCCATGTTCACTGAGATACAGAAATCCTCAGAAAATTAGATATAGGAGAAAGGCTTTCTATATATCCATGTGAAGATCTCTGGTTATAACTGTTTTGGTTAATTTTCTGCATACATATTTTTAGAAAACTATGCATCTATAATGTGGAGCTGAGGCACTCTTAACTATGTCTCAAATTTGTTTCTAATAAAGATTTGATTGAGCTGCTGCATTTCATCTTTGCCGGTTGATCTTTTTCTGGAAGGGATATGTTGCTGCTGATCTTAATATACCTCTACTTGTCCATTGTGCAGCGCAATTACCGTTATTTTTTCCTATTTGTTTCTTCCTCAAGCCTACTCTGCATATATGTATTTGCTATGTCGGCATTGTACATCAAATTTCTCATGGACGAAGGCTATCCTACAGTGTGGAAGGCTCTGAAACACTCTCCTGCTTCTCTGGCACTAATGATATACTGTTTCATATCTCTCTGGTTCGTTGGTGGACTCACTGGATTTCATACCTATCTCATCAGCACAAACCAGGTTGGCCAGTCGATGTAAAATTGGTTATCTTGATTAATAATTTTGCTTGGTGATTTGTCCGCACTCCTGAGTGGAAACTTCTGTTTCTGCATTTTTGTTCTTACTATTGCTTATTCATGTCATCTAATCATATGATGTGTGGTGCTTATGATGTTCCATATCATAAAGATTCTGACAATAATGATATTTAGTTAGGAACGAACGCATTTCCAATTTCATTGTTCCATTTTCAGCTGAACTTTGAAGTTCTTCTTTACTTCTATGCTTTCTAGTTGTACATTTATGAGTGAAAAAGTGGCTACTTCTGTAGTTTTGTTTTCCACTCTTTGGGAACAACACGCCTCTTTGGTAGATGAGTTTACTTCAAAGTAAGCTGGACTTCGAGAGTTTCCTGAGTTAGCTTCGAAATTCCGTTTTGTTTCGTTTGACTTGCTTTTCACAGCTTTGGGTTGGGACACACCTTTGAGTAAAAAAAAGTGGGTCGCAAAATCTAGCATGTTTAACTTTTGGATTCGGAGATAAATAGATAAGAAGATAAGCTGAAGAGAAACAACACCTAGTACTCTTTTGTTTTGCTTCCTTGTCTAAGCAACCATATGCAACTGCTGAGCTATATATTATTACTTTTCGGGGTTGATTATTAAAAATGGTTTCTTATCTTAAACTGCTCATTCATGTTTCTTTTTTGTATATTCACTAGGTTCTGTAGTTAGAGAGAAAAACGCTATTGGACAGTGGTAATGTGCATTGGACAATGAATTCGTATAACTTCGTATAATGTATGCTATACGAAGTTATTACGAACATATTGTAAATTGCACTTTAGTCATCCTAGTTATACTTCACATATATATACCCTGAACTTATTACACCCTTCACATTTTATGCACCCAATTGCAGCAATGAGATAGTGTGTGCACTTTTACTTGCTTGCTTGGAACATGTTTGTGATTATTCCATTGCTTCTAGTTGATTGTGTTTACTAATCGAAGAACATTACAAGAGATCCCCAAGAAAGGAGAGAACTTGTGAAAACCTTTTGCGCTGATTCTACTGTATTTTTTGTCTTCTGTAGTTTTATGCCTTTTATATACTCTTTTGTACTGCTTATTTATGATGCAAAAGATAAGCTGTTAACGTTCTTGCTCCGGTGAGCAACCTGACCTAATTTAATAGCCTGGATGCAGCAGCTGTGTTTGTCTTTCAAAATATTTTCCAATAATAGGCGTTTATTAGTCTGTATAAAATTTGACTAGATAATCACTGGAAAAATCTGTTCGACAAAAGGGTCACAAAATACACAGATTATTTATCTAGGATCAAATTGTCGGGTCACTTCTTTTCATCAAAGATACCTAATTTATAAGCCCAAGCTAGATACACCTTTTTTGTTATCAAAAGGTGACTTTCTGCACCTGTTACAATTAGCTAATCCATGTAGTGTTAAAAGTAGAACTCAAGATTTTAACCAACTTTTTAAACTTAATATGTTTCTCAGTAAACACAATTCAAAAGAATATATAATGGACATGCAGCTGTTATTATAATTAAAAGTGATGTACATGTCAGTTGGCACTCCCTGAGTCCCCATAATACACATGTTATAGAAGAAAACTGAGTATGCAAAAAGCAAACTGTCAGTTTCCATGTTCACTGAGATACAGAAATCCTCAGAAAATTAGATATAGGAGAAAGGCTTTCTATATATCCATGTGAAGATCTCTGGTTATAACTGTTTTGGTTAATTTTCTGCATACATATTTTTAGAAAACTATGCATCTATAATGTGGAGCTGAGGCACTCTTAACTATGTCTCAAATTTGTTTCTAATAAAGATTTGATTGAGCTGCTGCATTTCATCTTTGCCGGTTGATCTTTTTCTGGAAGGGATATGTTGCTGCTGATCTTAATATACCTCTACTTGTCCATTGTGCAGCGCAATTACCGTTATTTTTTCCTATTTGTTTCTTCCTCAAGCCTACTCTGCATATATGTATTTGCTATGTCGGCATTGTACATCAAATTTCTCATGGACGAAGGCTATCCTACAGTGTGGAAGGCTCTGAAACACTCTCCTGCTTCTCTGGCACTAATGATATACTGTTTCATATCTCTCTGGTTCGTTGGTGGACTCACTGGATTTCATACCTATCTCATCAGCACAAACCAGGTTGGCCAGTCGATGTAAAATTGGTTATCTTGATTAATAATTTTGCTTGGTGATTTGTCCGCACTCCTGAGTGGAAACTTCTGTTTCTGCATTTTTGTTCTTACTATTGCTTATTCATGTCATCTAATCATATGATGTGTGGTGCTTATGATGTTCCATATCATAAAGATTCTGACAATAATGATATTTAGTTAGGAACGAACGCATTTCCAATTTCATTGTTCCATTTTCAGCTGAACTTTGAAGTTCTTCTTTACTTCTATGCTTTCTAGTTGTACATTTATGAGTGAAAAAGTGGCTACTTCTGTAGTTTTGTTTTCCACTCTTTGGGAACAACACGCCTCTTTGGTAGATGAGTTTACTTCAAAGTAAGCTGGACTTCGAGAGTTTCCTGAGTTAGCTTCGAAATTCCGTTTTGTTTCGTTTGACTTGCTTTTCACAGCTTTGGGTTGGGACACACCTTTGAGTAAAAAAAAGTGGGTCGCAAAATCTAGCATGTTTAACTTTTGGATTCGGAGATAAATAGATAAGAAGATAAGCTGAAGAGAAACAACACCTAGTACTCTTTTGTTTTGCTTCCTTGTCTAAGCAACCATATGCAACTGCTGAGCTATATATTATTACTTTTCGGGGTTGATTATTAAAAATGGTTTCTTATCTTAAACTGCTCATTCATGTTTCTTTTTTGTATATTCACTAGGTTCTGTAGTTAGAGAGAAAAACGCTATTGGACAGTGGTAATGTGCATTGGACAATGAATTCGTATAACTTCGTATAATGTATGCTATACGAAGTTATTACGAACATATTGTAAATTGCACTTTAGTCATCCTAGTTATACTTCACATATATATACCCTGAACTTATTACACCCTTCACATTTTATGCACCCAATTGCAGCAATGAGATAGTGTGTGCACTTTTACTTGCTTGCTTGGAACATGTTTGTGATTATTCCATTGCTTCTAGTTGATTGTGTTTACTAATCGAAGAACATTACAAGAGATCCCCAAGAAAGGAGAGAACTTGTGAAAACCTTTTGCGCTGATTCTACTGTATTTTTTGTCTTCTGTAGTTTTATGCCTTTTATATACTCTTTTGTACTGCTTATTTATGATGCAAAAGATAAGCTGTTAACGTTCTTGCTCCGGTGAGCAACCTGACCTAATTTAATAGCCTGGATGCAGCAGCTGTGTTTGTCTTTCAAAATATTTTCCAATAATAGGCGTTTATTAGTCTGTATAAAATTTGACTAGATAATCACTGGAAAAATCTGTTCGACAAAAGGGTCACAAAATACACAGATTATTTA
>SPJY01015775.1:2869502-2932720 GCA_005191435.1 Raddia distichophylla
TTTCATTTCACATGCTAACTTCTCGTGTGTCCACAGAGCTCGCCGGGCATGGAGGCCTCCGGCAGTCGGTCGCAATTGCCAACTCCACCCCCGTACTTCACGCAGACCCCCCCGACACAGCTTTACGCACCCCGCCCACAGGTACCAGCAGAGATCCCTGGGATACACTTCTCCACTCCAAACGTGCATTCTCCTGGGGTAATACTCCTTTTTCAGACTTTGATAATTTACGCTTCAAGCGCACACTTGTATTGAAAATTTGTGTTCTCTAATCTTGTAGGTCTCCGGATCCGCCGCGCCAGCGATGTATGCTGCGCAGGGGGGTGATTCCAGTGGCACAAGGTCGGCTGGTGATGAGGTTGCTGAGAGAATGGCGGAAAGTTTCTTCGCGTTCAATCCTTCCACCTACGATGGTTCGCATAACCATTAGTTTCAGTTCTCACTCCTATATGTATCAAAACTCAGTCCTACGTGTACTTTGCACTATTCTAGACTCTTCGAACCATATTATCGTAATTCTGCTTATTTGTGATGTATTTTGGACTCTATGGACCTAATGTGATGTAATTGGACAATTTGAACTCTTCTCGGTTAATTGTCTGTTTATAAATGGTATGAATGTGTATGTGGTCGAAACTGTGGTGTCGAGCAGCTGATTATGTGTGGTTATTGTGAGAATTTTTGTGAATTGCAATTCTGCTGTGAAATATGAATATTTGCAGGTTGAAATTGGGTTTTCATATAGATTTTCTGAATTTTTTTTGCAGGTACAATAGTAGTGACGTCGGCCTTCGTTATGCCGACGTCATTGGTGGTGATCAGGGGGCAGGGAGGATGGGGTTTTTGTCGTCGGTAACACCATGGCCGACGTCACTACTGGAAGGAAACTATGGCGGTACGAGCTTCGCCGACGTCAAATGGGGGCAGGGGGAGGGAGGGGAGGGGAGGGAAGTGTCGGCGGCTTCTCCGTGCCGACGTCAAAAGGCAGGGCCAGGCGGTAGAGGGAGTGGAGGGCAGTGACGTCGGCCAATCCTCGGGCCGACGTCAATCAACTGGAGGCTGTGTCGGCGGCTTCTTCATGCCGACGTCAAAGAGCAGGGCCAGGGGGTAGAGGGAGTGGAGGGCAGTAACGTCGGCCACACCACTGGCCGACGTCACTGATTGGGACGCCGTGTCGGCGGTATATATTTGGCCGACGTCAAAGAGGAGGGGCTGGGCGGCAGGGGGGCAGGGAGGGGGAAGGGAGCAATGACGTCGGGAAATTTCTTGGCCGCCGACAAAAGTGAGCAGTGTCGTCCAAGCAGTGTCGGCGGACTTTTGTCGTCGGCCAGCCGCCGTCATATACCTGTGACGTCGGTTTTTTGGACCAATGACGTCGGTTTTGGCCGCCGACACTGTGTTTGATTCCTGTAGTGGTGAAATATGAAGCCTCAGTTTGATACCTTACTGCTTGTATCGACAAATAATTTTTTCTGGAAAGGCCTAAATTTTTAACTCTTCTTTGATCTGTGCTGGCTGGCGCCATTGGTCACTGAACTGCGTGTCCTGCCTGTCAGCATACCGCCTGGTAGGCGGTAGCGAGTCGCCAACCGTGGCTCGGTTTAGTGGAGGCACGTTTCAGCACGGTGACACCGCGCAGGCGCACCGCATCTTCGAAGCGAGCGCTCGGTCAAACGCTTGCAGCCGCATGGGCCGGCCCTGTTGGGCCGGTTTGTTCCGCCCATTACTGGGAATTACTTTCCTCGAAATTTCACAATTAAATAATTGCCTGAAGGTATAAATGATTTATGGCTAGAGAGCTAAAAAGTTCTATAAAAATTAGGGTAAATAAAATACCATAGACCATTTGTGATTTTATAAAAGTACTAGTTATGAATTTCTACTGTTTCAGGAGTTAGTTTAGTTCTAGAAGATCTTTTAAGTATAGAAGTAATGCAATAATAGGCTGAAATGATTGTTTGTTTATTGTAAAGAGAATATGACCTGGTAAAATCCTAAGAAAATTTCCAAATATTTAGGATAATTCTCTGGACCCAGGAAAATAAGAAAATAACCATCATCACCTGAAAATAAAGTAATAAGTGTTATTTAGGCACCGTCGTAGCCTTAAAGATGTTTTTAAGCACCTAAAAATCGGTTGAACTAATTTGGGAATATTAGCTTAGGTAATATTATTAGTATACATATGATTGTATCTTATTTTGCAAACATTCACCACATGTCATTTCGTCGGACCGTAGATGAGATTCCCTCATGTAGGAAATAGAATAGTCGCAAGTATTCTTAGTTGCATTCATGCATCATGCCTTATTTGCATTTTCAGATATTTATTAGTGCTATATTGTGTAAATAGATGTAAATGATCCTGAGGGCAAGTTCAGAGACTCAAAAGAGAACTATCTGCGGAGCAAGGCAAGTTAACATTCTCTAGAACATGTCTATACCCAGTTTTCTAAATTTATGTTGATTGCAATGAAATTACACATTATATGAACTGCCTAATTGTTAGCATGCTTCCTTGTTAATTGATTATTGTACATTACTGCCTTTATTGGCATATCCTTTGAAAACCTAAGAATAGTCTGGTAACATTGTTTGATCCAAACTAACCTTTAGGCATCAAGCCTTGGAACGGTGAACCAATATTCATCGGACATTTATTCCTTCACATGACTTGATGACATATGACAGTTAGGGTTGTTAGATAAGCATGGGACAATGTTAGTGATCGACATGGTTGTGATGATATGATGGTTTGGGGTGATCGGTAGGTATGATAGGACTATGATTAAGAGCGTTGGCGACTCGGATACTAACTGTAACACTCTAGCCTAACCTATCTCATGTGCTACGAACAACATACATAACACAATACCTCACGAAAAAATTTCGACAGCATGTCCCCTGTAAACTGAACACTTTTACACAGAGGATTCATAAATTCACATAATTAACATACCATCCAAACATTAAACTTTACTCGATGCCAAGAATTAACGAACCAATTTACAATTAACAAATGAATGGGAAAAATGCTTCCAAACTCGAGTATTATGCAACTAAGTTATTTGAGTCACTAAGGAATAGAATGTGGAGTTTAATGTGTGTGGGGCGTCAGTGTACTACGCCCATCCCATGCATTCTTCAATGGTCACCTTGTTAAAAACAAGGCAGATCATATCCTTGTTAAAAATAACATAAGGCAATATAACATGGCTTCAACATAAGCTGATAAGAAATCATTCAATGCATATGCTCATGCTCATTTCTCATATGCGTGTACCGGTACCAATGAGTGTACACCCGTCGATGTCACACTCTACACTCCATCCCGTGGTGGTTGACCGCCGAAGCGAGTCTACCCCGCCATCCCATGGAGGGTGCCTACCGAAGTAGCTCTTTCATGCCATCATCATGCTCATATATGCAAATGCATGGTTTAATCATTATGAATTACTTACCATCATACCACCTCATACCATTAATACATCATCAACATAAAATGTAAGTAAGCATTCAAACATACGGTGTACCCCAGAAGAATCACCGACAATGTTATATGCACTTGGCTCTTCTCCCAAACGATGCTGAGTGAGCTGTAGGTGGAACCGACCCCGAAGCGGCGTTCCCTACAATAAAACTCCCCAAATTAATGCCCGAGCAATCGAGGGAGATAGTTACCAACTAGCACTAACTCATGGCCATTTAAAACTAGCTAATCCCCCCTTAGCAACGATTTCTAAAGCTCAAAATTCATATAAATTATAATCTGGACAAAAACTTAAAATGACCATAACGTTTAAACCGTAACTCTAAATTTCACGTTCTTGAACTCTACAAAAAGGTAATTTCGATACCTACAAATTTCGTAATATAGCCAAAGTTTAATTCTCAACGTAAATGTCTTAATTTAAGGGACAACGCCACTGCTGTACCATATTGATCTATAAAAACTTCGCCTCCATATCTACCACCATTACTCCATGAAAACCATCATCAAACTATAGGGAATTCATGGGGTAAACAAGGAATCTCACTACCCAAGACCCAATTGAAGGAAATAACAGGAATTGTAATGAACCCTAACTCCTCTTTCCTACCTTCCACTTCATTTCTCTTCTCCTTCCTTCTTCCTCCTCTCTTCAACCTCTTCCCCTCCTTGCTCCTGACCACGACCGGCGGCGGCTACACCTCGAAGCAACGCGTGGCGTCAGGCGACAGCAGGGGTGGCGTTTGGGAACGAGGCAGGGTGGCGTACAATGAGAGACAGCGAGAGATATGGGAAAAGTGCTCCCTCTCTCTATGTCTCTTTAGCCCAAGTGTGGGCCAGGCCAACATATGGGCCAAGAACTCACATAGCATTATAAAATAATGGAAAAAGTCTATCCTCTTCCTTCCCTTGAAGCATCTATCATTAATTTCATTAGGAGGAATGTTAACTATTCAGTGTTTGGATTATACTAACCTTGCATATTCCCACTCTTTAGATGGAGGTCAAGATGAGGACCCATATGATTGTCATGAAGACGACGATCAAGAATACGACGGTCATGACGATGTGTAGGGTCACTCCAGTTGTTTGTAGAAATGCATAACCAGTGTAGACTTCTTTTGGACACATTCTGATTCCACTGTCACACACAATTCTCACGATTCTTTTGTGTTAAAGCGTGGATGTTTGCCTTATTAATACTAAGCCTGCGGGGCATAAAAGCATTTTATGTAATATTTAGGGCAAACATTCTATATGCATGTGATGATATCTAGCTATGTGTTGCACGCATTAGTAGACTGATTCAAAGATTAGTGTATGAAACAACAGCTCTCAGATAATTATAAAATGAGGACCGACACTCCGCTCTGATCTCTCCGGCTGTCTCTGGAAGTGTGTTTAATGTGGTATTTGTGTTAACTCTGAACTCATTTCTCCATGTTTGCTTATGTCATATACTCCCTCCGTTTCAAAATATAAGGCGTATAATTTTTTGACACGGTCTTCAATATAGAACTTTGACCATTAATTTCTTTTACAAGATATCATCGATAAGTACTAAATTAGCATAATATGAAAGTATTTTTAAATACGAATCCAATTATATCACATGCATAAGACTAAACATATATGCTTTTAGCTTAATTACTAGTCAAAATTTATAAATGTTGACATTTTGAAATACATGCGCGCCTTATATTTTGAAATGGAGGGAGTAGCTCTTAGCAATTTACAGTGTAATGTTCGTGATGGTGGATTTCTCCATGTTCTGAATTGTTGTTTCAGGGTTAATCTATGTGGGACCTTCATTAGTTTCTATTTTTTGGCAGATCCTGAATGATTTCCTATAATCCTATTGTACCGATTTAGGCGTCCATCTTGCTGCTTGGGTTCGGCCTATTCGCACAAGGTGGCGCCTGCGTCACTAGCAACTATGTCCATGTGGAGCGTCAACTTCCATGTAGCCATGTAGGCTCCACCTGACGGCTTTTCCTCTCGCAATGGTGCTTCTACTGATCAACTCACATATTTCACCCTGGATTCTATCATGCCCTTGGTGGGTTCGATGGCGGGGATGCAGATCCAATGAAGGGATTATCCCTTGCTTTGTCTCGTGTTTGATTAATTTGGGAACATTCTCCGGCTCAGATTTCAGTGAGAGCGAACCACAACGTATCAGGCCACATGAAAGAGGAACCAATGGGGAGAGGCAGGCGGCATGGAGTTTCTTGAAATAATAGTCGCTGCTGGGATTGCTCGCTTGATTTCCATTCAGACGGCCACTACCGTGAAAATGTCCGCAATTAGGCTATTTGCGTCGGCTTCTGGCCGATGTAAAAATGTCGGATTCCTATAGTGATCGTGCATTTTAATGTTGGACTAAACCTACTAATTTTATTGTTCAAGTTCTACTTCTATAGCAACAACATATGGTCATACTTTTGAGTGAAAGTAAAGTCTTAGCATGATAATAGTAAATAAGCTTCTCCCAGGCTGTTTTCTACAATATAAATGTTGCATTTGCTCTAGCAAGCATGAAAGGGGTTAACATTCCTTTGTATCATTTCATTTGCACCTTTAAAGAGGTTGACTCAAAGGAACCGTCACATGTAAGCTTAATTCTTTGTCTTTTAGAAGCACGAGGAATGCAGATGGACACTTCAACATTTAGGAAGCGCAAAGGCTTGGGAGCTTTTGTTCGTTAAGTTAGAAAGAATGTTGCTGGCTGCTGGTGTTGATCCTACATTTACTACACGCAATAACAGGAGTGTCATTGGCCTGAACCGTTGATAGTAAATACAAAGCTGTTGGAAAAGAATAGTCTCGATAGCCGGCCGTTGAAACAAAGCCGTCGAGTTAGCTCAGTCAAGAGAGAAACAGAGTTTCGACGGCCACCCAATAGTCGTCGAGAGCAAGTGCAGTGGGCCCCATAATCTCGACGGCATTGACTAAGCCGTTGAGAGAAGGTGCATCGACCCACCTGAGCCCAGCGGGCAGGGCTCACCTTACTCTCGACGGACACCCTACGGCCGCCGAGAGTAGTCTATTAAGAAAAAGAAATTGTATTGTATTTTTTCAAAAACTATAAAATTGCAGATGAGCAGCAGCACCTGCAAATCCAAAATCCCACAATTCGCATATCCCCAATATCACGCATATGCGATCACAATCGCACATTTACACATTAATTTGCATAACCAACTACACAAATTGAAAACAACGAAATATATGTGACAATATATACATTCACTTTCAAATAGAGACATGCATGTAGTTCAAAAGAGTTCGAATATCGAAAAAAACATAATGGTCGCAAATGGTCGCACATAGTGGACCTAATGGTCGATCGCTCAACAGAGGCTGACTCCACGGGGATCGGATGGTCGTTTGGGTAAACAATGGCGGCGCACCATCAAAGAGGTTGTTGAAGAAGTCGACCTCCTTGCTACCCATGTGTCGACTCCCTTCTGCCCTTGAATTGCTGCTGGGCCGGCTGAACCCAAACCCTAAATACAAACATAAACTTATTAGTTAAAAAGTTGTGCCAAAATCAAATGTGCAACATGATTTAAGTTGTAGTAAGTTACCAACTCAGTAACAAACTGAAAGTCACCTTATGGGCGAGGTGGACTCACGTAGTCACCTAATGGGGGAGTCGGGCTGCCATGGAGACCTTGTTGAGTAGGCGGTGCACCGCAGGGACCCTACCCACCCGGTGGGAGTGCCAGGCCCCCGTAATAGCTAGTAGCTCTAGTAGGGCGGTAGCGCCCCGTATCTACTGCGATACGGTGGTGGACCACCAAAAAAGCCCTGGCCACCACTGGTACCGCGGCGGGCCTAAAAATGTTTTTACATGTGAGATATGAATTAAATACTAAGTTGCATGTGGATGAAATTTTAAAATTTACAGACATTACCCTATCCGGTTGAGAGAGGCTCTCCAAATATGCGAACCTAACCTCGAACTCAGCTCGTTGCCAAGCAATCTCCTCCTCCTGCCTCTTTCATGCCTCCCCTATCGTCCACAGGCTTTCTCGCATCTCCTGCATCATCTGTCTATCCTCCTCCCTCTCTTGCTCCCTCTCCCTCTCGAGTCTCGATTCAAAGGTGCATCAGCTCTCGGCGTGTGTGTGGCCAGCCCGCACGGTGGGCATGCAATCCTCAGACCTACAAAGTATCATCAGTACTTACAAAAATTGAATTGAGTTAGCGCGTACATATGACCAAACACTACCTCAGCTAGTCCACCGGCTAAAACTGAATAGGTTTGAGACTGCTGTACTCAGGCTCGGTTTAGCTCAAAGATGAACTTATAAACAGGGCCTAGATGATGCAAGGAATGGAAAAGAGATTTTCTAAGGTTCTTACCAAGCAAGGGGTACCTTGCGTAGGATTGGACGTTGAGCGGATGGAGGGATCTAAGAGGATGGAACGCAACAGCGGCTTCCTTCTTCTTGTTGATGTCGCCTCCTTCTTGCTGCTGCCTTCCCCTCCTTGCTGATGCTTCTCCCACTGTTCCTTCACTCTTCCAGGTGATGAAGAACCTCCCAAGAATCTACCTTAGGCTTGGGGACAAAAAGATGGCAGCAAGGGGAAGAACTAAGTGAGTTCTTGTTGCTGTAAGTTCAGAACTTGGGTGGTGATGAAAATGGAATAGAACTCACCGACTCTTTCATGCATGCGAATGCCGTCGAAGGTGTGGGGAGCTCAGGTGTTGGAGAGCTTGGATCTTAATATGCGCAAGCTCTCACCAAGTATTTGGGTGGATTTGAGGGTGGAGAATGGGAAGAGCTGCTGCTGTTCTTGCTCAGCTCGAGAAGCAGGAAGAGGAGTCAGAAATGGAGGTGTAGCGGAGAGGAAGATGGCTGGTTATGGCCTTAAATAGAGCTACTATGTGTGGGTGACAAGTGGGGCCAGGTCCCACAGGTAAATGAGAGATTACGGTGTAAAACTAGGTGAGAAAAGGAAAGACGCTGCTGCTGTCCAGACGGCTCTGTCACTTGGCTTCATCCTACGCTGGCGCGCGCCACCTGGTGTGGTTCCACGGCTTCTCTACACCGCGTGGGAAAACTGTCGGATGCACCGCCCATTCCAACCAATGAGAGCGAAGTCACTGGGTCTTTGTCCGGGACAGAAAGAATAAAGGAACTAAATGAATCCAGGCTACTTTAGCAGCTTTTAATATGAGAGGTAGCCCTCCCAGCTCTACTCGAGCTTCTCCTCACTCGGTTAAATTCCCCCGGGCTGGGTGTTGCCCGGTAAGGTTCAGTCGGAGTGATCGCCCGACTGCTTGCCTACCACTCGGGCCTGGTCGAGGAAAGCTCAGCTTGGGTAATGGATCACTCAGGCTAGCTCGATGGGGTGCTTTCCAGCTCGGCCATCTATGGAACACGCTCAGCGGGCTATATATAGTTGCCCGCCAAAGCCTGGTTAATATCTACCTCACCATTCTGGGGGCTTGGGTGACTGATATCCTAATGGTTTTTAGTCTAAAGTCCTATGTTCCCACCGTATAGCCCGATGGATGAATGCATATGACTAAAAAGTTTTAGGTAACGAAGAAAAACCAAATGAACACAACAATAGTATGCATGCTTAATCGGAAATGACAGCCGGGGTGTTACACGCACGATGGGCATGCAATCCTCAGACCTACAAAATATCATCTTTACTTACAAAAATTGAATTGAGTTAGCGCATACATATGACCGAACACTACCTCAACTAGTCCTGGCCGAGAGCGAGCCTCCCGTGAGCCTTCCTACCCATAGTCTAATGTAAGAGCAATGGGTCTAGTGGCTCCTCCGGGTACTTGTCTTCTCCGTGCTTTTCGACGTAGGCCTCTTCGTAGCGTGCCCGCATTCAATCGAATATTCAGAATGCATGATCAAAAAAGTAGAATGCAGTTGAAACTGGGTATGAACGTGTTATGTACCTCTCGCTCCGCAGCAACGGGGTCCACGGGCCCGATAGAAGCATCCTTGTTCCTGGAGGAGTGGCCCCTCTGGAACACGTGTAGCCAAGGAGGTAGCTGTCCGGTCGTGATGGCCTACAGCGTACATGCAATGCAATATATTGGTTAGTTTGTAAAAATGAAGTTGCAAATATTAAAACAAAGTTATTAGGTTGCAATGATTATAAGATTGATTGCAAATTACCTGTCCTCATCGATCTCGATCACAATCCTATCACCAGGATTTATCGTCGCCTTTGGCATCCTGTTAGGGCCCCTCTTCTTCTAATGAGCTTAAGTATTCCCAGCCTAGCTAGAGCCCAATGTGTCCACCTATCCGGCCCTAGACTCCTCCGTTAATGCCAGCCCCTAGTCGGAGGAGTGTATGTCCTCATGGACAGAACTATGTGTGCCATCACTGTCGTTGCCCTCTTCCAAGGAACTCCTGAATTGTCATCGTGTCATCCTGCATTTGATGTCATGTAAGCATTATTAGTTATAATAAGTATGAAAATAGTGAAAAAGAATAAAGTTATAGTCCAAATATAATTGTTCACACATCGTGAATAACCTTGAGTTAGAAGTACGTGTGGTTAACATTGAGAGGATCCTTCACCGGTTCCTCGACGTTGTTTGTTTCATTGGGTGGGTTCACTTCTTCGTCAACATATACAACGTCGTTCAAAGGTTCCTCGACGTCGTTTGGTTGGGCGGGTTAACTTCCTCATCGACATCGACCTCAATTGTGACTACTAGGTTATCTAATCCATGGCCAATATTGATCACAAAATTGTCGTTTATACGTTGCTCTTGTATTGGATCATGATAGTCATTGGACGTCAGGGTGGCCAACCTTCCAGTCCGTCAAACATTGTACACAAACCACCAAGACTTCAGATCTTTCTCGTCGTGTTTAGTACTACCTTCTATTGCTTACTACATAAATATGGTAGGTCATACACTTATTCTGCTTGGTTTGGAAGGCTAAATGGATCATAACCTTTTAAACTCAAGGTGTGGTTTACCTCCACCATTCCTAACTGAGGTTGACATCTAACCCCCCTTGATAGGATCGAACCAATCGTAGTGAAATAGAAAAATTAATAGTTTTTTTACTTCCTTTGAAGACTAGTTCAATTATCTCCTTGCTAATGCCATAGTACTCCATGTCATCATCTCCATAGAACTATACACAACAATTCATCATTTTCAAATTCAGATTTTGCCCGTTCATGAGATGCAGACCAGAAGTTGAACCCATTAATATCATAAGTGTCATACACATTTACCCTTTGTCTTAATCCACGTGACATGATACGAAGATCATTGTGTACACTCGCACGAGTGGTGCATTGCGTCAGAAAATATAAAGGATTACCTTTTCCAAGAAACTGTATTAGGCTAGATTGGACCTCTATGGAGAATGTGTTGTACCTTGGTACTTGTATGTTAACAATGTGCTCTCTCGCTAAATATTTGCGGCAAAAGTTGGTGATCTCCTCCATGTAGTACGATTCTGTTATGGAACCTTCCACACACGCCTTGTTTTTTATGTTCTTGTGACCTTGATAAAGAACATCGAACCACAATGATATGAGTTTATCGAAACAATTAGTCGAGAAATTGTACTTGCACTCAATAGACATTAGATGAGCCACAAATAGATAGATGGACCACTGTGGTTCCATGACTTTCATCATGGGACGGTTGTTTGGCAGACTCAAGAAGCTTCACAAACTCGAATAAAAACATGGGTGCCTCCTCACCACAAAATTATGACCAAAGTCTTCTATCAGGTCGTCCACCTGATCGATTTCATCAAAACCCTCGCCGGGTGCGAGTAGGGGTGGTGGATGTGCTGCAGAGCGACTCTCCCCATGATATACCTAGCGATGGTATGCAGCTTTGTACCCATGTTTGTAGAGGTCGAGCTCCATCTGGTCACGGGTTCTCTTCCGACAGTTCCCACACTCCGCACAAGGGCATGTGACCTTCGTGTTAGGGTCTATCGTGTGCTGGAAAGCATGAATCACAAATTCACTAGTCTTATCGTACCATTTATTTGTGTGTTGTCCACTTGGTTGTCATCAATCGTACATCCATCATCTGTCTTCTTCCATCTCTAGGTTGTCATCTGTTGTTTCATATCAAGGTTTCATAATAGGCTTAGAAAGGCTTCTAAACCGACCAACGAATGACCGACCGAGCACATTTCGTTGTGGCATTGGTGGGTTCGAGACGAGATTTCGGCAACATAACTCTAGGGGTTCTCCTAGTGCAACGATGGTCGGAGAGCTGATTAAAGCCACCAAGCACTTATGTTATGCACAAGAGAACCACTCTGGGTTATGCCGTTGAAATTCTCATCTCGAACCCACCAGTACCACAACGAAATGTGCTAATGGGGCGGTCCACTAGACAATTCGAAAACACTTATCACACCTTGTATGAAAACACAACGAACCAACATTCGTGTTCCATACGAGCTGTGCCGTTTCAGAACGGGTAACGTACGGTTAGGTGACATGCAAATCAACATACATAAACATATTACACTTTTCAATTTTATCCTACATTCATTATTTTTTACTAAACAACAAATAATTAAACAATAAGTAATTATTACTAATAACTACATAATAAATAATAATTAATCAATACAAAATTAGTTGTCCTTTATTATTTATTATTATCCTTAATTAATTATTCCATAATTGGTAAACCTACATTATTCTCAACTAATCATGTATGGCCGTTGATATTATGCACCAAATTTTTAAAAAAAAAGCTCGAAAGGTACCTTTCACGATCGATGAAGACGATGATGTAGGGGACAAGGCGGTACAATTGGGCAGACAAGGTGGGAGAGGCGACACTGCGGTAGCACAAAGAGGAAGAGGAAGAGGAAGGCGAAGCGGAGGGGGAGGGGTGTGGCGGCAGAGAGGGGCAGGGGGTGCGGTGGCGGGGAGAGGAGAGGAGGGAAGCAGAGAGGGTAGGGGAAGGAGGAGGAAGAGAGGGGTAGGGGGAGGAGGAGGAGGAGGCAGAGAGGAGTAGGGGGAGGGGGAGGTGGCTGTGGAGGCGGTGATGGAGGATGGGGGAGAGGGGGAGGCAGGCGGCAGTGGCGGCGACTAGGTTTGGGCGGGCGACGAGGGCACTGTGTAGCAGCTACGGTGTGGGCCTTAGCCACAAAAGTGCCCAAGTTTCAGCGTTTCGCGGCCCTTATCAGAGGCATTCTCTCTACGGCTAGTGTAAAGCTGTCGAGAGATCCTCCTTCTCATGGGTTATTAGGTCAAGGCTCTCTCAATAGCTGCCCCTAAGCTGACCAGACCCTCTCCAACTCGTGGGCCATTAGGCATGTCTCTCTCGACGGTTGAATTTGTGTCATCAAGATAGCCTCCTCCGCTTGGGCCGTTAGGCACCGCTCTCTCGACAGCCATGTCTACGTCATCGATACAGATACCACCGTCTCTGAACGAGTGCCTTGATGTCGTCGAGAGAGCATTTCTCCCCGTGGGCTCCTAGTCCACATCTCGCTCGATGGCTATATTCAAGTTATCCGTCGAGACAAAGTAGACTTGAGGGTTTCATTGAATACACTCAAGGCAGAGGCCCTATCTTGACGTTTTTCTAGTGGGCCATCGAGAGAAGATCCTATCTCTAGGGTTTTACCTTCCGCAGCACATCGATGGTAAACCCAACATATTTGAATTTTCTAAAATATAAAACTAACTTTGCTATTGGTCATATGCATTCCATTGTCTATTATGCATCGAATAACATCACCAGTGAAAAAATTAGAAATCTCCAATCATCTAATGCGACGACCCCCCATAACTGGGTGTTCTCGGATAACCTCTAGATTATCGGAGCACACGGTAAGCTATAGTATTTTGATACACCCAATAATTCATACAATATTCTGAAGATTAAACAAAACTAAAAATTTAAATTCAAGCATTCAACTAAAGGTGAAATTAAAGGATTTTTCAATTTTTATATAAATTAAATCTATTAAACTCCAGTTTAAAAATGAAAAACTATAACTATAAATATTGGACCTCTCGACGAATAACGGTTGGCTGTCGAGTGTGACTGACGTCGTCCTTTTCCGTAGCGGATGGATGAGCACTCTCAACGGCTTAGTTTTGAGCTGTCGAGAGTCGAGACTACTTGTCCTGGATCATGTTTATCGACAGTTGTCTTGTGGTCTTCAAGAGTAAAGGATCAATTTCGGCGGTTTTTTTTTGCCCTCGTCGAGACGTACAAACACTCGAGATTGCAGTCGTTTCCTGTAGTGATTACAGGATGATGCACACCTTGAATTGCATTTCATTCTGCATCGATGATCAATGATATATAATTGGTTAAGGTAAAGGTTCTGGTGGTTATATTTTTAAAAACTTTTCGGTGATAATATATTCCATAAAATTTTGTAAATACAGGGAATGATCAAAGTACAACATTTTATGCTGCACTAAACAAATGGGCAAACTCTTGCCTTGTAAATCCCCCTTGTGATTTCATATATATGTTCTTCTATTTTTTGTTCCTTTTTCCTTTGTAGTCCCATTGCAACACACTAGCATTGTACTAGTTACTCCAAAGACATGTGATGCTCTTTGTCACTGACATCAAGACTCTCATGTCAATGACATGTATCATGTATGTCAAGTGTAATACCTTGGCTCATTGCTATATGTTGCCCATGAGATTACTCTACAGAGATCTAAAGTAGCATATAATGCTAATTGGACCTAGACATAATAGGTTAAACCTTTTGGACAAAGCGAGACTAAAAAACCAAGAGTGGTGCTATGCATGTGTGGGCCAGCCCGTACGTGGGCTATGAAAATTTCAGCCAGGGTGGGCCAGGGTGTTATAGATGGTATTAGAGCATCAACAAACTATGCGAGCACGTGCGTGTTTAGTGGCGGTCATATGGTTCATGGAATGTGTGTACTCGGAGTGGTCACACGATATGACACATGGGTTGGCGCTGGATGCACGGCCTCATATCGAGAGGTCATTATGGACATTAGCCAAATGTGTGGTGTTTTCAAGAGAGCGTCGCAACCTAAACGTTGAGATGTGCAGCCCATGTGGTCCATGTGATGGGTTGTGGTGGAATAGTACCACTTTGCTACTATGGAGAGATCTATAGTAGCATATAATGTCGATCCATTGGATCTAGACATAGCACCACGGGTCAACCTTTTGGGTTTAACGAGACTAGAAATCCATAATTGGGGTTATGCATGTGAGGGCCAGCCCCATATATATGAGGGTTGCACTTTAAGAGAATTTGGTCAAAGGGTGTTACATAGAGAACTACATATCTCTCACGGTAAAAATCACCCCAAATTAAAGAAAGCTTGCATAGCAAGAGCATGAGATAGCATAGTTTAATGCATCCTAATGGGCTTAATTATCATCGATATGAGCATGACTTCTACCTCCAAATGATTCCCCCATTGAAGCAAGAAACACAACATAGTTTAATGCATCCTAATGGGTATAGCATCGATATGAGCATGACTTTTACCACCAAATTAATGTTCCCCCATTGGGCGGAGCCAAGCTTGTTCTCCTGATGTCATAGGACACCGGGTCCAGGGGAAAAATTAGCAATGAACTACTATCGTAGGCCATGCTTGCACCCCCCATCCAATGATCCTTGCTCCATGGTGTCTCCTTCCAAACAAACCAGCGAGGAGCAAAAAAAGAAACAAGGGTGTGTGTGTATGCACTGCAAGCATAATCATTTCCATTAACCTTAACTCCATTATGCAATCAAAGGCCAAAGCTTGCATCATTGGTGCATGTGAAAGCTTGCCCTCGCCGCCAGCCACTCCGCCTCCTACCCACCCACTGCTGGCCGGCCCTGCCCAACCTAACCACAATGATGGCGACCCCCGAGACCTACTATCGTAGACCATGCGTGCACCCCCTATCCAATGATCCGTGCTCCATGGTCTCCCCTTCCAATCAAACCAGTGAGGAGCAAAAAAAAAACAAGGGTGTGTGTATATGCACTGCAAGCATAATCATTTCCATTAACCTTAACTCAATTATGCAATCAAAGGCCAAAGCTTGCATCAATGGTGCAAGTGAAAGCTTGCCCTCGCCGCCAGCCGCTCCGCCTCCTACCCACCCACTGCCGGCCGACCCTACCCAACCTGACCACAATGATGGCGACCCCTGAGATCCACCCGCCATCTACTGGCCCGGTTGCCATCTCCCTCCACCCTCGGCTCCGGTGGCGGAGCCGCCGCCCTCATGAACCCACCCAACCACTGGGTCGCCACCCCCCAACCCTCAATCTAAGTCCGGGGAGCACTGGGGACCCCGAACCCCCAAATCCTAATCCCTAACCCAGGTGGCACTGGCGGTCGGAGACGACGAAGATGGCGGCGGAGCTGTCAGAGATGAACAAGACGATGGCCACAGGTACATGCGCTCCCCCTACCTTTCTCATCCCCCCTCCGAATCACCTGCAATGGAGATGAACGGGACAGTTGCCTGGGCGAGTGAACTGCCACCCAGACGGCTGCCAGGGAGCAAAACCGTATATTAATAGGTTTGTAATAAATTGCATTAATGATAATTGGTCAACACTAAATTTTATAGACCACACTAATGCCCAAGATAATGTATGTATTTGTGACCAGCAGAAGCACATATTTAGGCAATAAAAGTCGTAACCATATATAAAGGCAACGTATTTTTTGCACTAACCAAATGATTTAGCATTTTAAAGCTCCTTTTTATAGACCGCTTTTCAAATATATAAAAAAATAATATTCTTTTGGCCCTTTGAAGCCATGTAACGAAATATTCCGTTTCTAGATTTTAACCAAAGCAAACAATATTTATACGTCTAATGCTACATTTTTAAAACTCATGACCATATTACATGCTTGCTTTAAAAAAAATGTATGTATTCATACATCTGATAGAGTGGTGAACCCCGGTCATTTTCTATCAACTTCCTCCTAGAAACATGTTAGCGCTCCTAAAAGGACATGCTCCACTCATAGGCCATGTATTTGTTGCCTTGTTAATCTCAGACGTGCTCCACTCACGTGAGTCATGTATTTGTTGCCTTGTAATTAGTCTCATGCGTCATGTATTTGTTGCCTTGTTAATCTCCAGACATGCTCCACTCATGGGTCATGTATTTGTTGCCTTGTTAGTCTCCAGATTCGATACCTTCTCAGACCATGAATGTTGTATGACAGTGGTACATATAGGATTCGATCCCTCATGGAATGTGAATGCAGCGTAGTAAATAGTGGTACATATAAATCGTTCATATGGGCAAACAATCTTATCCCATGTAATTGCAATTGAGCATACTGCCACATATGGCAAAGGTGAACTGTAGTACTGTACTAGTGCGTTGAGATTTTGGGGAAAACCAAAGTTGTAGCAGTAGCACATCCTTTACTTTGTAAACAAAAAACCGTGAACTATGGATGGTTAATTCATGGAAGGTATTGAATAGGATTGCAATGATGCTATAGTGGATTGACACCAGCTAAAAATTCAAAAATTGGGTGATAATCTACAAGATTTCTGCAACATGTGAAAGCCCACATGCTGGAAAACTTTCCTTTATAGGTAGCTTTAGTGTGAAATCTGGCTTTGGCTGAGCAGTAGGGAAATCACACATGTAGGCAGTGAGACAAGTATAATCAGCCATAAATTAACTTTTTCTGGATCAAATTTGTGCATAAAACTATTATAACCTTCCAACATCAGACATCCAAACGAGGATCTTATGCACTGATATCTGGTTTTGTTTCTTTGCGTGACGAGGATCTTCACAGTTGGTGATATTCATCTACTCTGAGCCAAATATTTGTATTTATACTTATATTCAACAAGCTTTAGAGAGTGAACAAGAATATCATTTTCATCATTTTAGGATGCAATTTGCCAACTGCGGCAACACATTGTTTAGAGATAGATGGAGTTAATGTTGTGACCGGGATAAACTTGACAAATCTTCGTTGTGAGATTTTCATTTCTCCGTACCCACAACAGTGTCAATGTAGCAATGGCTTCATTCCAGTAGTATAGTACAAGTTATTCAGTTGCAATAGCGGATCATAAGATAGGGCGCACAAAGTGATGAAAAGTATTATAGTATACTATTCTTCCTCCATAAAAAATCTATTCTATTACTTATATCATTTTTTTCCAAAACATATGCTTGTCTAGGCGTTGACGGCCGGGTGGGGCCTCGTCGGTGGCACAAATCAAAAGAGGTGTCACTTGGTTTCAAGGACGGCCACAAATTCGGCGACGGGCAGTGCGTCAACTCTTGCAATGGGACGACAGAGGAGGAGGAAGGGGAAGGGGATTTGCTTGTGGTGGCGGGACATCACATAGCAGCCAGCGTAGGCTTATGAGGCACATCGCTTGCAAAGGCGACGCATGGTGGAGGAACACGACGATGGCAAACCAAAGGTGATAGGTGGGTCCAAGGGCACCAGTCAGACATGGGAAGGCCGACTGAGGTGACGCGCGAATGAGAGGGAGGCTGAGGTGGTGGCGCGGCATCATCGGACTTGAAGAAGAAGGGGACACAGGGTGTGACCATGTGGAGGTTCTTTCATGTGTGTGTTGAGTATGTGTGATACTGAAGGCTTTTTCTCATATTTAGGCATCTATTTATTTAATTTTAATAATACAAGTCTTATTTATTTTTTTTAAAAAATCATAAATCTTAAAAAAATCTCTAGGTTGTTCGTGCGCATGGCTGGGTTGAGCTGAACTGTTGCCATGGACCGAACCACTGTGGTCATCCCGATCTCTCTCTCTCTCTCATTTTTCCAAAAATTTATTGTAATACCCAAATTTGGGTAAATCCAAATTGTGGGAAAAATTTTGCATTGTGGGGCTTAATTTGTAAATCCCTCGTGTTCTCTTTCTCCTCTCCCGCACGTGCTCTCTCTCTCTTTCGCGCGCGTGCCTTGTATGCCCTGCCTTTCCCATGTTTCCGTCGTGTGCCAGTCGCCGTCCGTGCGAGCGTCGCCACGCCCACATCGTGTCTGAGCCCAACTCCCCGCACCCCGCATGCCTACATGTCGGGCCTTGGCTAGTGGGCCCGTCGTGCACTCCGCCGGCGATCGGTCCGCCGCTTCGGACCGTCGGATCCTCGTCATGGACCGCCAGCCAAAGACCGTAGAATCCCTTTTGCGATTCGTTGCTGTTCCTCGCCATCATCACCGGCCGCGCAAGTCAAAAGACCTACGCTTTAGCCGGCCACCGTATACTGCCCCTCATCGTGCCGTGCTGTTCAGCCGTCACGCATGCCGGCTCATGTCGCGTCGCATTACCCCTCCACGACGCCGTGCTTGCCCGTGACCCATCTCTCTCTACCGCATGCTTTAAACCGAGCCTAAGCACCTCTGGCTTCACCGCCTCCACTTTTCCCGTTTTTCCCCCAAATCGCCGGCGAGTGCGAATCCACCTCCGCTGTGAGCTTCTGGAGCAATCCCTCTCGCCCGAAGCTTCCCTTCTCCTCTCTAATCATTCCTGTCCTTCAATTGCAAAGGAGAACTCCAAGGGAGTCGTGTCCACGCAGCCCTTGTTTTGGTCGCCACCGGGTTCACTGTCGCTAGCTGTCACCGTGCATCGTTGGCCTCGGCTAAGAGCTCGGTGAGCATCCTCGTGATCCCCTCTCCCTCCTCGCCCATTCCCCTTACAGGTAGATCCATAGGAAGGCTTAGCTCCCTAGCGATCTTGCGGCATTGCCGCCGCTCGTCGTGCCACTGCGTCCGACCGTCCCCCAACCTCGGTGCGAGCATCTCTAGAACCACAAGGACCCGTAGGTGCTAGCGCGCACACGCTTTTGCTCCGTATGTGGCTGTAGCATCGTTGCCCGCGTCACCGATGGGAGGAAGACGATGACGGCGAACCATCGGATGTGCGCCTAGGTTCGTGTGCTCCAGTGTACGTTGAGTCACTGCCATGCGGGCCCCATCCGTCAGTTAAACCCTTCGCACCCGTGCTGCTGTCTGAGTATGTAGAGCCTCTGGCATGTGGACCCCTTGTCCCAGCAGGAAGATTAAGTGGAGACGCATCGTGGCGCAAGCGCTATCTCCGCATGTAAGCCCCTCTGAGAAATACGCCTTCGGCATATGCGGTTCGGGGCGGGCGCAGGTGCACGGGGGCGTCGCGTGGACCGAAATGGCTTTGGGCCGAGCTCATTTGCGGGTTTGGCCCAGTACTGTGCGTGGATTTTTCCGAAGATTTAGGGCATGTTCTTTTGAGCCGATCTAAACGGATGAATGGCTAAACGGCTGAAATGACTGAACTTCGCAAACTTCTCGAGATAGTCTTGAGATTCGGATCCATTTCGTTTGACTTATTTTTTAAAGCGTTAGGACCCACCTTCGAAACATCGAAAAAACGGACTCAAAAAACTCAAAGAATATGTATTTTTAAAACGTAGATATGTCTTTAAGTTGTTAAGCCGTTAAGCTGAAAAGAACGGGGCCTTAGTGAATTCAGTAAATACAGGAACTGATTTGGGATTATTAAAAATACATAAATATCTCCAAAAATCCCACAGAAAATAGGGTAAATACTAGAGGCTGTACTGAACTTTATAAAAAAAATAAAATCATCTATTGCAACTATATTATCCACTGTAGTAATTTGGGAGGTGCAATTATCCAATTTTAAAAAACCCCAATAAAAGGCTAAATGAAATCTACATTATTAAAAATAGGTGCTGACCCGGGAAAATTATACTAAATTGTCATAAGGCCTAAGGCCTAGAAAATTCCATTATTATTTCAAACAAATCTTTAGGAGGATAACTTGGCAATTTGCTACTATCATATGTCATTCCGTATATCATATGTCATTCCATATAAACCTAAGTACACAAATACTACCGGGGTTTTACTACTTAGGACAAATATCACGATGAATAGTTTAGTGGAAAAGTTGAAATAATAAAATCGTATTAAGCCCAATGACAACCTTTGTAGGATTTCATAATTTAGTAAAAATTTGTAGACACCTCCTAAATTCCTAGAAAATTCATAATAAATGCTAGAGCCTATAACAGACCTTATAAGCTTATTATCCTAAGCACTGTTCATAGATTCTCTCTGATTACTTAATTAGTGAACCTTCGGAGTACTTTTCTATATAGAAAATAGATTGAAATGATTTGCTTATTAATAAAAACTAGAACTAAGTTGATAAAAATGTGGGAGAATTATATAAAATATAAGATACTCTTATAAAACCCAAAAGGAATGTTAGAAACCCTAGAAAGGTTAAATAGTACCGATTTTGCTAGTACTAGACGAGAGCCCCATTAATTAAAATCGTGTGTGGATTATTAAAAACTCAAGGAAACTTCTTTAGACATAAAATAAACTTTTGGACTTAGGATTAATCTTTGGACCTAGAAATAATTTATAACACCGCTCCCTCCAGACAATAGACTAAAGGGAAGATATTTTGGGACCTTTACCATTATCACATGTTCTTATAAGATCGTAGAAATGCAATTAAACACCATAAAACAATATACCTTATTTTGGGAGTATTACCTAGGGTTCTACTAATATTGATAATGTAATTAAAATTGAATCGCATCATGATATCATGCATGCCATGTCGTTTCGTCAAACTCTCGATACGATCTTCCTTAGGGTAAAATAGGTTCGTCGAATGAAAGCGTTGCTGCATTCATGCATCATATCGATCTTTATTGCACCACTGGTTATTTATTGGAGTTTATCTACAATCACTAGTAGAGAAATGATTTTTAGTTACACTGTGAATTCGTCATCATAAGTCAGCAAAGCGTCATCACACATCTTTTGTGACGATCTTATGACGAAATCAGACTCGTCATTGAAAGTGCGTCACAGAAAACTTCTACTGACAAATCTCTTTTTCATCATAGAAAATTCTATTTTCTATGACGCCTTGACTCTTCGTCATCGAAGATTTATTTTCTATGATGATAATAATCGTCATGAAAAGTATGCAAAACGTCATGCAAACTGACCAATTCGTCATAAAAACGGTGCCGGTGGGCTACGAAGGGCGTTGACTTGATCTCTTGTGACAACAAAAGGTGTCATAATATGATGACACATGGACATATTATTTCATCACTAAACATTCTAGTGTCACATAGGCATCCAGGTTGTCACATGACGTGGTTCCACGTCATCACATTCATTGGATGATGGCGTGGTATATCTGCCACATCATTTTTTATTTTTTTAGCTATTATGCAGACCCACTAAATTCTGAGCTTTGTAGATCACAAATATTCAACAAAATGATAAGTAATTAAAAAAAGGGATTCAATAATAGTTTCAACATATTTCAGCATCTTCATAAATTCAACACTTCACAATGCTGAGAGCAATACATAAAAAAATAAGTATTTTATGTCTATATTTAAAGCACTTCCGAAGGCTGAGAGAGTATTGTATAGAAGCACTTAGAAATTACATTAATAGTACCAACTATGAGTAAAATAAGTATTCCATGTCTAGGTTTTAAAGCACTTTAGAATCTGCTGTTGGCACTACTCTAAGTGAGAACCTTGAAAACAATCTCTGTAGTAGATATTGATGTTTGATCATCTGCATTAGTCCTCTTCATAGCTTCCATTTCAACCTAAGTAATTGACCAATAGAAAATCAAATGTATAAAGGAGACAAGCAGAATGTGAACCGAAAAGGAAGCACTTCGTCTACACCACATAGCTTTGTTCAGCACTACACGCCAAAAAAAAGCATATATAATCAATGTAATAACACTGATTACTAAGGCCACTGAATTATACAATCAATGGAATAAATCGAATTTCTTAATTGTTTTAGAAGATCTTGCTCAGAAACCTTTAAAGCATATGTATAAACTAATAATACGAAAAGACATACAGTGATCGATCATCAAAGTTGCACACGAGATGCGTTACCTTTGGGCCAGGAGTTCATGGACCTTGGAGTGGTATATTATCAATTGCCACTCTTTTGAGTGGCATATACTTAATTTTCCCCAACTATTATGGTACCTAGCCCTTCTTGGTTAATAAATCAATCACTAGAATGGATTGCGTGCCCATGGCACGCCGTCTGAAACTTCACTCGCAAACAGTATATATAATCCTACACATGAAGATGAAGAATGGATGGTTCATTAGTAAGATTGTTTGGGTAAATATAGACAAAGGATCAATGAAATGCTGTCCAAACTTAGAGTTGTGCTATTTCATCGTTCAACATAGACAAGGCACAAGTACTCTTCACTCTATTCATTACTTCATTGCTCCAAACGAACCAAAACCATTGCTAACATAGGAACTATTATGACAAGCAAAAATAGATGAACCAGAAAATAAGATTACCTTTGTAAGCACTTTGTCATGCGGCCCATTTCTACATATTTTTTATGTGGCATCATCTAGGGACATGCATTTAGAAAAGAAGATAGACTATATATGGGGAAAATGAAAAATACTTTCTGATGTCCAAGTACAGTTATCTATGAGATCTGGACATGCGCAATATATGAAACAAGTACATAATTAGAAGATGAGATATAACTGTACACTTCTTTTTGAGATCACATAAACAAATTGAGGCCTCAGAAAATATAATTGTTTGTCTAATAGATGACAAAGATCAAAATTTTATAAAGAAATATATAATGGAACACCTGTTTGTAGGTTTCTTTCAGAGGAAAGAAAAACAAGCTAACAACGCAGTGATTTTTGTGAAACGATTAACAAAATTAAAGCAGGACTGGCAGTGATATGTTTCATATCATATTACCAACATTCCTATTTACTTCGGCTGAGCCTTAAGGATAATGATAACTACTAATTAAAATAAAAAATACTTAAACCACCAAGAGGAACTTGAATCTTCTAAACTGAAATTCTAGTTTGGTTGGCACCTACCAGTTCATAATTTGGGCCAAGCCATCCCAATTTACCTTGCCTGGATCAAGTTATAACAACAGGCATATATTCAACCCAACAACAAATTAAAAGTGAAGCATGCTTTCTTACATTATGTACTGAAAGATAATCCAATACTTGGCTAGCTGCAGAAGACTATCATCAGATAATAATTTAAAAATTATGTTTAATATACGACTTTAGTTTGGCAGAACGTAAACAACAGTACAAGGAGACGGAGGTGGACGAGGAGGGTGGGATCCCGGGGATGGCGGCACCATTGGAGGAGACGGAGGTGGAGGAAGGGGAGGAGGTGGCGCCAGCGGGGAGGAGGCGGCGCCAGCGGGGAGGAGTTTGCGCCGACGAGGGAGAGGAACCCTAGCCCTGCCCTGCCGCCGCGCCTACCGCCGCCCACGTCTGCCTGCCCTACCGCAATGCCCGTCAGCGCCGATCAGATCCCGCCGCCGCCGGCCCAATCCTGCTGCACCGCCTCTCTCTCTCTCTCCTTCCCCCGCCTTGGCTCCCTCACTTTCTCACTCGCGTACCCTCTCTATCTAATCCTCTATCTACCCTAGCTGTAGCTCTGTAAACAGCCACATATGCACCTCTCCAATTCAACTGCGCAGAAGACAAGAGATACAGTAACTTTTCTAATTTTTTGAATTTCTATGAACAGTGTTACTTCGTCTTTTCGCCACGGGTTCATTCAATCTCCTAATCCGGCAATTCCAGTTTCTAAAAATCCATAAAATTCGTACCAACCTACTGTATTTTTTGTATAATTTTTAAATTTATTTTTTATTGGTGTATTAATTTATTCTTATTTTCTCGATTTGCGTGCACTAGGGCCTTGTTTGTTTTAGCTTAAATTGAAATGAAATGAAATGAAACTTTTTTATTTTTGTATAAACCAAATTATGTAATATACTGTAGTAATTTTTGTGGGGTTTTAAATAGTTCTCCTATTCCGTTTTTAATGGCTTCATTGATTATTTTCCAAAATCTTCTAAAATCTTCTTAACCCTTCTAAAATCTTCCAAACAGCCGTTGCACGATCGAACCACGCTGACCGTACTCTCTATGGTCACACGGATGATGGCTTTGAAATTTAAGTACAACTTCTTCATCAATTGTTTTGATGAGTTGTTTGGGATGTTTAGGCGATGCCCTTCCGAAAGGACACAAGATGCTCCCAGTCGGTACGAGTGCAGGGAACTACTTCTTGGTCTGGGAATGCCTTACGAGAAGATAGATTATTGTCCGAACCATTGCATGTTGTACTATAAAAATGATGTTGCCAAAAATGTGAGTGATCGTTGTGGGGAGTCTAGATATATCGAGACCGTCGACGGTAATGAAGAAAAGATACAAACGAAGGTGGTGAGAAAAAATGTTGCGGTACTTTCCGTTAAAGAAACGACTGCAATGGTGTTTCATTACGAAGGAGAGCGTGCAGCAGATAAGGTGGCATAAGGAGGGAAAACGTGCAACACCCGGCGTGATGGTTCATCCAGTCGATGGAGAAGCATGGCAACACTTTGATAGGGTGTATCCGAAGTTCGCAGCGGATCCAAGAAATATGCGGCTCGCACTTGCCATTGATGGGTTCAGACCTTTCAATATGATGGATGTATCATACTCATGTTGGCCAGTTTTTAGTATCCCTCTCAACCTTCCGCCTTCAGTTCTAATAAAAGAGGAGTTCATGTTTCTTTCTTTGATCGTGCTTGGGCCAAAAAAACCTAGAAAGAGCATAGATTTGTTTATGAGTTTATTGGTTGACAAGCTGAAGGAGTTATGAGAAGAGGGAGCCCGACATACGATAAAAAAACGAACAGATCTTTCTGTATGAGGGCTGCCTACATATACTCCATACATGATTTCCCCGCTTACAGTATTTCTCAGGATGGAGCACACAAGGGCGGCTCAGTTGTCCTGTGTGTTTGGATGATACAGAGGCTTTCCAGCTAGAATTTGGTGGCAAACCGAGTTGGTTCGACTGTCACCGAGCATTTTTTAAACCGAGGCATCCATTTCGGATGCAGAAGAATGCGTTTCGTAAGAACACAATAGTAAAAAGAAAAAAAAAACATGGTTGTGTTGGTATAGCGTTCACAAAGGAATGGCATGCCAAGTTGGTTCATAGCCAAAATGGTGCGTATGAAGATTACTATATCTCACAAAATTAGACTCACAAGTATGCGTACTCTCTTCCATATGCAAATGATCTTCTTTTGCGCACAACACTGATGTGATGCATGAAGAGAAAAACATAGCAGAGCCCATATATGGTACAAACTTTGATATAGGGGAAAAGAAAAGATAATGCGAAGGTACGACGAGATTGTGAGGAGATATGCGATCGACCGTCGATGAACATGGCCAAGGGGGAAAAGAAGAAGCCAAAGGCTGCGTATTGCTTAACAGTCTTGCAAAAGAATGAGGTATTAGAATGGAAATGACATAAATTACTACCTATCCATATTATCGTCCATTTTACGGATAAAGCCGAGCAGGTTCTGCATAGCTGATTAACAAAAATATCGATGGACCTTACTTCGCGTATATAAAGTGGTATCAACTGGGTTATGCCTAGTCTATTCAAAATAACTCATGCATTTTATGGAAAGGTGATTGAGATAAGTTCTGGTGAAAGAAGATAGAATTGTTTTAAATCCATTTTAATGCTTTGAAGCATGTTGATCAAGGATTAAGTCTTTATTGAAAATGTTGCATTATTACCACATAAAATATAGTCGTAACCTCTCTTTGATACTTGTTGCATATAGTTAATATTCATGTTCCTATAGAAACCTGCAAGTACAGTTGATACTTACCCATTATTCTGGAACTGTTCATTTTAATTGAACATAACCCCTTTTTCTCCACTGCATATTCAGAATTTATCCTTTTCCTGGGAAGATATGGATCACCACGTCTCAAAAATCTAATTTATCCTATATCACAAACTTGTATATGGAAGTATTTTGTACTTATACCACAAGGTGGTACTCTAATTGTGCACTCTGATAATAAAGCATGGATTTGTACTGAATCTGGAATGGTGTATTTAGCATCCCAGGGGTTAATTTTAGGTAATTCTTTTATCGGGAATTGGTCATGCACAACACAATACAAAACATTAACAACAGAGCAACATAATAATTGAGTATATCAACAATTGAGTCACACGACCAATTGACTAGCTCCATCAATCATCTCACCTTGTTGACTCTAAGCACGCCTAAGCATTCACAAACACACAACAAAACTAATAGTATGCACTTAGGCGACAAGAAATATGGATGTTAGACTATTACATACTGTCCACTAAGTAGGAGTTATAAAATTTTCACCCACCATTAACATAATTATCAAACTAGCATACAAGCACTAAAAAAAAAATTGAATTCATACACTAGGAATACATGGGATAAACATAATTCAAAGGAGGGGGAATTGTAAGTTCCTAGTTGCTGCATGTCCTCGGTAGTGACGTTGAGGTAATGCACCTCACTCTCTGGTACATCATTTCTTATCGTTTGGTGCAAACACATCAATGAGATCCAAATAAATTCCAACAATCAACAACGTCTAGTACTTTAAAATTAAAAGGGTACTTTTTCTAGATTCCGGTGGCGAGTGCCATGTCGACGATGATTCCGATGACGGTGGCAACAGTTCTGATCGGGGAATGAGGGGGAAAGGAAGAAGGGGTCACGGTGAAGCTAGGAGTAGTCGTGAAGGTCACCGTGCTTCCCACGGTGCTTCCTCTCCGTTCGTCGGGGTGTGCAAAGCCCGCCATCGCGTCGGCGGCCACCTTGCTTCCCAAGGTGCTCTTCTCCATTGCGTCGGAGATGTGCTAAATCCTCGGTGTGCTCGAGGTCGGCTTCGCTTGTGAAGTCGGTGTTTCGGGGTCCTTCGCGTGTGGAGGCTGCCGATTCGTGTGAAGGTTTGGAGCTCGCCTACCATGTGTTGGTGAAGAGCTACCACAAGTGGATTGAGGGTTAGGGACGAGAGAGTCCCGACTTCTCTGTGTGAGAAGTTTCCTCAACGGAGACGTAGGTGTTCATGTGTTGAGCACCGAACTTCGGTAAAAATATCGGTTTGCGCCTCTCTGTCTCATTTACTTATCGCATCTTGATATCCACTGCTTGCGAATGCCTTCGTGCCTACTACACTTGTGCTCTGATTGTTTCCGCCTACTAGATTTGTGTAGGAATTCACGCGCTAGCTGTGTGCCCTTAACTTGCTTAAGTGACAAAGTGCAACAAAAATACAAATTGAAATAGTTCGATTCACCCCCCCTCTCGGCCTTAGGTTCCTTCACATCCCCGCCCAACTTTTAGTAAATCTCCCGTTAATGGCCCTAGCCTCTCACATCACTTGGGACATCCTCGGTGAGCCCCTCTGGTGCAGCCAGGCATGTCCATGACCATGTTTGTTTTACTTTAAATTAAATTAAATTAAATAAAAATTTGTTATTTTTGTATAAGCCAAATGATGTAATATTTTGTATCCGTTTTTGTGGGGTTTGAAATAGTTCTTCTTAGAGTTCGTAAAATAATTTTTCAGAATTTTTTGAATTTTTTATAATATCTTTCGATGGGTCACATATTTGCTACAGTAAACTCAACTCAACTTTAATATGAAACAAACAAGGCCCATGGCAACCCATCATGCTGTGGCTCAACGTGGATGCTTAGTGAAGGTGGTAGGGTCATCGAAACTCAATTGGACGGCTGAGAAATTTAGGCAGCTAGAAAGAGGTCGTGAATGAGAGAGGGAGGGAGGAAAAGCACAACAGCATTGAGACCCGCTGTTGGGTGAGTGGAGAAAGGGTGAGAGATTAAGAAAGTGGTATGGTTGCCAAGTGTATTATGTTCTTCATTTAGAAAAAATTCAATCCAAAATTTTAAACTCTACAGATTTCAAATCAGAAAGTTTCAACTTTCATGGCTGAGTCATGATTTTAACTCGAGAGATTTGAATTCAAATAACCTCACGAATTTTCAGCCCTATAGGTGATTACACGAGATTAATCTGTCTTCGCAAGGGAGGAGTGTGAATGAAAGGACGAGAAAGGATATATCACCATATTATCTTGAAGTTGGAGATGTTGCGAAGAGAAGAAAAGTGGAGAGGAGACGCCTGCCCCAATATGTTGTAACAAGAGGGCATTCTCACGAGAGAAAAATATTGATGACGGCAACCTCAATTTACACGAAAGGAAGGGAAGTGTTATTGCATCTTTTCTTTCATCTTTTTTTGAGACAGATTGCTTTTCTTTAGAGCAAGTGTTAATGGCTATTATTGATGTTGCGCTGGTTAACCCAATACGCATATTCGATCTTTTGTAAATTACAATTGCAGTAACCCACGGCATCCGAATAGCATGCATGGTATTTCATATTTTTGAAGTGGCGCATATACCAATATAAATTCACAGTGATCATAAATATTGAATAGCTCAGCAAAATTTCATGATTCCTTTTGTTCGACAGGGTCTACACTATTTTTCCTATCGTGTAAAAAAACATAATGAGCACGTAATTTACATGAGAACCCAGGTAAATGTTACAAGTAAAGAATCCCCAAAAGAAAGAAAAAAAAAAGAACTTGGAAGAGAAGAGAAGTGTTCACCAATTTCCTACCGGTATCAGGTAATCCTTTAAAGCCTTCACTCTCTTTTTGCTCCTAAGTTTCCGAAACGCACCTGATTCGATCTGCCGAATCCTCTCCCTGCTCACCCCCAAAACGTTGCCAATTTCCTGCAAGGTTCTTATCCTACCATCGTCAAGCCCAAATCTCAACTTGACGACTTCCTTCTCACGGGCATTCAGAGTGTCCAGTGCTTTGTGCACATCCTTTTTCATAGATAATCTGTTCAGCATCTCCTCGGCTGTCTCAGTGCTGGGATCAGCCGTAACTTCCTGAAAATGGCAAGCAAGTTCTTATAAGAGTTCAAATACAGAAAACACAAGTGAGATACAACGCATGATGGAGACTCATACCTGATAAGTCATGTCTGTGCTACCAATTTTGCTATCAAGGGATACGGAATACTTGGGGAGATTTACTGCTGCCTCGACTCGTTTGATTGGCAAACCAGTGTCCCCTGCTATCTCTTCGTTAGTGGGTCGTCTTTTAAGCTTTCGGCGAAGTCGTTTTGTGCACTCCTTCACACGATAACTTGCTTCAACCATGTGAGCCTAGAAATGAGAATAAACCGGTGTGACAAGTATTGGATGTAAGTGAACCGCTTTGATAAAATAAAAAATATTAACATAAATTTCATCCATTTGGTACCGACTCTGAAAACTATTAAATCGTGGACCAAACAAACTGAAATATTCTCAAACATAAATCACAGTTAACATTAATTATCAATCAACAGAGATGATAATAAATAAGAAAGTCAAACAGAAGAAATAAATATGCAAGCATTTCATCACCATACAAGAAAGGAAATCTACAGTAGCCATCAATATTATAGCACCATGTTATTGTGTAAAGATACTGTTATTAGCAATGCTTCGTGATATGAAATTATTACTTATCTCGCATTTGCACACTAACTAGCAGTCACACCAAATTTGGAAACGGATCTACTCATTAATTCAGCCCCTCAGAACAAACTTCTGAGTTCTGTCAAACAAAGTGTCAGGTTTTGGCACGGCATATACTCGTCACGGCCGCACCTAGACCTGGTCAGCCGATCCAATCGGCTGAAGTTAGCCAAATATGGAATTATCATAGTTGGAAAATCAGGATTAGTTTCCTTTTATTTAACAGATTTGGTTGGTTTTCTTGATTAGCAACTAGCAAGTTGAGACTTTTACATATTTCTATGTAATGTGTGGCACAAAAGGTAAGCCATAGCTTACTACTGTTGCTCTAATCTCTCTCTCTCCCCCTTCCCTGCGCACAGCACCCCTTTGGATGCTGTCTCGCTCCTCCACACGTCGTCTCAAACAACACACAAACTCATCCAAAAATATTACCTTCGAAGCCGAACACATAGCAACATGGTATCAGAGCACATCGCTGCTGGCATCATGGCCCTTGTCCAAGATCTCCATACGGCACAACTTCGAAAGAACACGTACCAACCAGGGCCATCTCCATGAAAGATCTGTTTGCCATGCTCAAAAACATCGGAAGGCAACAGGAGATTATCAAGAAGCAGGAGGTGATGGCCCTTGTCCAAGATCTCCATATGGCACAATTCCAAAACATGATTACTCGGCTGGATAGCCACGACGGCCGCATTGCCAAGATCGACAACGGCAACGTTGGGTTTGGTGGAGAAGAGCCGCACGAGTAAGGAGAAGAAGGCTGTGAACACCGTTGCCGGCGACGGATTAAGGAGAAGGCGGAGGGGATATACATCTCACTGCCTCTCCGACACACAAGTGGCCCTTCGACTACCACCAACACGGAGAGCCGACCTCCCAAACAACACCGCTGTGAGTTCTCCATCTTCGAAGGAACGAAGGACCCGCTACCTTGGAGATAGATCGGACAGCAATGTGGCGGATGACGATGGTCGTACGGTGGTGAAGGCAGCACCAAAGATCCCCCACAATGCCCCCACGAGCATTCAGACGGGGCAAACCATGCGTCTGATGGTTTTTATTGCTGATCAACAATTGGCGGCGCTGGTCGATTTTGGGTCAACACACAATTTCATCACCGAACAATCTACGACCAGCTCGGCATCACGCCATCCCCCACACCATCCTCATCGCGTAGCAGTGGCCGGTAGCCAACGGCGACCACGTCCACGGTGCGAGTGTTCCCGCCTTCTAGTGTGCATCGACAACCTCAATTTTTCATTAGATTGCTACACCTTACCATGTTATTTTGGCATCAGGAACACCCAGTTTTGCTCCAAGGCAGCACAACCCAGACACCTTTGGTTTCAGTGTGTTCGACAGCCACCGACGACCTCATGGCTGCGTTGCTAGATGAGCATCCTACTGTTTTCGCCGAAAAAAGGGCCTTCCTCCACCCCACGCTCATGATCACCGCATACAGTTGGTCCACGGAACTGACGTGGTGGCAGTACGGCCCTATTGTTATTCTTAGCTGCAGCAAAAGGATGAGTTGGAAAGCCAGTGCCAGGAAATGCTACAGCAGGGTGTCATTCGCACAAGCACTCCACTTTTTCTACGCTGACCCTGTTGGTGAGAAAGAAGGATGGCACTTGGCGGTTCTGTGTTGATTATCGGGCCCAAAATGACAAGACTTTAAGGATAATTTTCCCATACCCGTTGTGTTCGGAACTTTTGGATGAACTCAAGAGGCATGTTACTTCACCAAGCTTGATCTACACGGGGTATCATCAAGTCCGCATGCACGCATAACATATTCACAAAACAGCATTCCGTACTCACCATGGGCACTTAGAGTTCTTGGTTATGCCGTGTGGGCTGTCTAACACCCCGCAACATTCCAAGGCTCTAATGAACAAAGTGTTGGGGGCTTCCCTTCGTCGCTTCGTGCTTGTTTTGTTCGATCATCTTGGGCGGAGCACCTCTGCCATGTTCGTTTGGCATTGCAGGAACTGGAGAAGCATAGCTTGGTATTCAAACGTTCCAACTTCCAAGTGCTCTTTTGGCACTACTTCGATGGCTTATCTGGGCCACATAATATTGGGGACCACAAGAAGGTTGCCGTGATGATGGATTGGCCAAAACCATCAACCATAAGCAGCGTAAGAGCATTTCTTGGTTTGGCAGGCTACTACCGCCGTTTTATTTAGAACTATGGCTTCATTGCGGTAGCCCTCGCTCACCTTCTCTGCAAAGAGGCGTTCATATGGGGACCTTATGCAGATCAGGCCTTCGAAGCGTTGCAATAAACAATTACTTCAGCACCCGTACTCCAGTTGCCGGACTTTAGTCGGCCCTTCATCATCGAGTGCGACGCGTCAAGCTCGAGCTTCAGGGCTATGCTGCATCAAGGTGTCAGGCCGCTTGCTTTCTACAGAGGGAGTCATTGCTACCTGCCGCACCAAACTTGCAGCGTATGAACGCGAGTTGATTGGATTGGTGCAGGCTGTGCATCACTGACGTCCATATGTTTGGGGACATCCGTTTCTGATTCATACAGACCATTACAGCCTCAGGTTTCTTCTGGATTAGCGCCTCTCCACAATTCTACAGCATCAGTGGGCTAGTAAGCTCCTTGGTTTTGATTTTACAATAGAATATAGGCCGGGCGCCTCAATACAGTTGCTGATGTTATCCATACAGGGCGGCGATGACCCTTCCTCATCCTTGTGCGCCATTTCGGCACCATCGTTGGTTTTCTTCAACAAGTTGCGCCGCAGCGCCGGAATTTGTCGCTGATCGACACCTGTGCACAACTACTTGATGATATACAAGCTCGTCAACTTTCCCTGCCATGGTCTATCAAGGATGGATTGGTGCTCTATAAGGGGCACATCTCGCTCCATCTCGTGTCGCCGAATCTCAAATGATGGAGCGAGATGTGTATTTGGCAGAAATCCACAATCGAATTCAAGCAAGAGCTACTGCGGCTTCTCACTACAATAGGGTTCATTGCGAAGAGTCCTTTGAGGAAGGCGATTGGGTATGGCTGCACATTTCTCAGCGACCTGCAGCTTCTTTGGCCGTCAAGTCCTTGGGCAAATTGAGCCCCGGTTCTATGGGTCATTCAAGGTGGCCCAACATATTGGTTTTGTGGTCTATCGTCTGATTTTGCCAACTGGGTCACGTATCCACAATAGGGGTGGAAATGGTACGGATATTATCCAACAGCAAGCCCCCTGTAGCTCCACTACCGCTGCCCATTCTACTTTATGGTTGCGGTGTTCGTCAAGTCTTAATTCAATGGAAGGATCTTTCGGCGACACAAACATCTTGGGAACACGTCGATGCTTTCAAGAAGACCTACCCTGACTTTCAACTCGAGGACAAGCTGTTTGCGGAGGAGGGGGGTGATGTCAGTTATATACACGTCGCCACCGCACGTAGACCCAGTCCAATCGGCTGAAGTTAGCCAAATATGGCATTATCTATCTTAGTTGGAAGACCAGGATTAGTTTCCTTTTATTTAGCGGATTTGGTTGGTTTTCTTGATTAGCAAGTTGACTCTTATATATTTCTATGTAATCATGTGGCAGAAAAGGAAAGCAATAGATTACTTCTGCTGCTCTAATCTCTCTCTCCCCCCCTCCGTTCCCAGTGCACAGCACCCCTGCTGTGCGCCACCCCTATAAACGCCAGCTGGCTCCTCCACGCCGTCGTCTCAAGCCACCAACACACAAACCCATTCATAACTATTACCTCCAAAGCCGAACATGTACCACAAAGTTACAAAACTTAATTCAGATCACATCTATGAATGATAGTATGTATCCTTCCCATCACAAACTCACCATCAGTGTGAGCACAGAGGGTGGGCAGACAGACAAAATAGTACTTCCAAGAAAAGAATTAGCGAAAAGAAAAGGGTTATAGAACATACTGGTAAACGGAATATCTGGGATTGCTCTGAGACAGATTTACGCATTGCTTGTTTGATCCACCAGTGAGAATATGTCGAGAACCTAAAACCTTTGGATGCATCAAATTTTTCAGCACCCCTTATAAGGCCCTGCATTCCTTCCTGAAATGAAGACCTAAAAATAAAATACAGATGCTAAATACAGAACTGCGGATACAATTCTTGTTGGCTAGAAAAGATAAGATAATACATCTAAGTACCTGAATAAGATCATAAAGCTCCATTCGAGGACCTTCAAACTCCCTGGCAATAGAGATTACAAGTCGCACATTGGATGTTACCATTCTGTTCTTGCAATAAATACCATGATCCAGGCGTTTCCGCAAATTTTTCTCATCAATTCCAGCTGCTGCTGCCCATTGGGAGAAGATTGGCTTGCCACCATTATATTCTGTAAGCTCAGCTTGGATTGCCTCCAGCTTTAAGAGATCCTGCACCAATTCAAGGTAAACTTGCACAGTCAACTCAAAAAATGGCTCAGCAGAACCAATCCAAAAGGGATGATGGTTTAGGAAGTTGGTTTTTCACTGCAGAAAGATGTCATTTTAGGTTTTCGGCAAAGCATTTTCTTCAAAATGTTCCTATTAATTATATGGGTGTATTTGGTAGTAGCAATAGAGATGTGGTGTGTGATCAATAAAGGAAAACTATTTTGCAAAAAGTATTAATTCCTATTGCTCATCTTCAGTTGTTCAGAGAGCTAGAACGACGAGTAATTTAAGCAAGATGTATGGCAGCACCACATGGTAGGAATGGCGAATAGTTGTTTTCTAAAATGCAATATCAGATAGAATTGCAACTTCTGAAACTTCAAGGATTTGTATCTCCCCATGTACTACCAGGAGCTATAAAGAACCTCAAATTCAAAGTCCTTCTTTTGCTAAATTCAAAGTCTATTCTGTAAAAATGCTCATCGCTGGATAGTGGATACTCATGCAAGGACACTCCCAAAATTGCAAATTGAGGATTTCCTTTCCAGCAAGGTTTCTGCCTATATCATAAAGAAGTGATCATGCAAAAACGACTATTTACCTTATCATAGTTTTACCTCAGTTGGGCCATGACAATGTCATGATTCAAAGTTATGTTAGAACTGTAGAATATAAATTGCAAGTGTCTGCAGCTAAAATTTTTGAATATTTCTGGACATCAGGAGAAGAAAAACTAGTTAAACTACAATACTTCCTAAGCATGTTATATCAAGTCTCCACTAGCTGGATCTGAAAACATTGCAGCTTCATTTTAAGGACAAGCATGTGCATACTAAATTGAGAAAATAGACCCTCAAATTTATACCAGAGAAAGGCTATGAAATATTGTTTTGTTTATCCCACATCCATTCTAGAAGTACCTAGTCACGTACAAATTGATGTGTGGTAGAATACTACAACTGCCAAGCTATCTCTTGAGCTAAGAACCCCAATAATGCATACTTACTGGTTGTAATATGGTAGCCTCACCTGAATACCTTTTGAGAACTCAACCTCTTCCTTTGCTGTAAGAAGCCTCCTGCCAGTCAACTTCCATAAGGAACCTAAAGGATTCATGCTAGACGAAGAACCCTTAGACCTCTTTTTCTTTGAGGACATTATAGTTTTTTGTGATGTACGGACTGTTGTAGCTGCCTTTATTGCTGCTCTTGTCCTCCGAGCTCTTCTCTCAGATTGACGTGCAGACTTCACAGATATGCTCCGACTGTACTGTGTATCATCATTTTTTTCAACTTCATCACTCATGATGCCATATGATTCTATGTCCTCTAACAAAATAGCATCATTATAGTCACCAAGACTGCTTGATTCCATTTCAGTGCGAAGGATTTCTTTTGCCAAATAGTTGTCCACAACTTTTTTTTGTCTAGTGACGGGCTGGTTATGGTCATTTTGTACCATCCAAACAACTTCTTGGGCAGCTTCGGCGGCAGCTCTAGCAAGAGCAACTGCCTCTGCAGCTGCAGCCGCTACCACAGCCTCTTCATTCAGAAGTGTTTCTGATGCTAGAGTTGGCTCAAATTTTTTCTGTAGACATTAAGAAAAAAAATTGTGACTTACGATATGGCATTATCATCAAGAAATAGCTAATGTTACATGCCCTACAATTAGCACGACATTATTAATTATATGTGAACTAATTTGTGGTGATGGTACTAGAAATACATACAATGGTTACAAACATGTCAATATATAAAGTGAAATAATAAGTTAGTTTATATCAAATGACACAGGCATTATAATCCTATTTCCTCTCAGATATTCTTGAAGTATTCTACCCTATTCGGCCAACAACTAAAGTGCGAGACAACCACAATATTTCCAGTAATATATGGGCATTCAACCTCAGAGCATGTTCAACCGAACTTTTTCCTATCAATTCAATGTGAGGCATATAACCAAAAGCGTGCATGTGCATTCTTATTCTTTCACTCATGAATGGTCCAATCAGGAAAGCATCGTGAACCTACTTCCCCACTCGCTAAAGCAAACGAAACAGACATAGCAGCTTGCATTCAAGAATGCCAGCCACAAGAAGGGGCGGCCAGTGACCTCGAGGAACGAATAGACACCGGCCGAGCCGGAGCGCGTCACCTGAAGAGCTGGCGCTGAGCCCGGGGAGGCGTACGCGAGGAGCAGAGCCCCGGCGGCGGCGCGCTCGGCGTCGACGACCGCGGCGGCGGTGGCGGCGCAGTGGACGCGGAAGGGGCCGCCACTGGAGCACCGGGAGGAGGAGGGGGAGGGGTGGCGATGCGCATGCGCGTGCGGGCAGGGCGCCCACTTGAAGTGCGGCGCCAGGCACGCCATTGGAGAGCTCGGGCCGCGCTCCAGGTCACCTCGGGTCGGTCTCCATTGCCGGGGAGCGAGAGGACGGGGCGGAGGAGAGGGGAGGAGACGAGGCAACGGTGCTGGTGCAGATGATGGCTCTTGGGTTTGGTTTGGTCTGGATAAGATTGCTGAGCCGCGGGACTTTTTGGGCCGCCCCAGCCTGCTGGACCGGCCCATGTACTCCGCATGGGTGAAAATTCCGACATAGGCTTAAGACGTAAATTGCACTTTTGCTCCCGGAAGTTGAACGAAAATCTCACTTGACCCCGTAAACTTTGTTTTGTCTCACTTGGCCCCTTGAAGTTTCCTCACGGGCTAATTTTTTCCGCAGCCGGAGCCAACTTCTAGGGGTTGTGTTGCAACGGGATCCAACTTCTAAAGGCTTTGTGGGCACCCAAAAACAACTTCTAGAGGTTAAGTGAGACAAAACAAAGTTTAGGGGGCTAAGTGAGATTTTCGTCCAACTTTCGAGGGCAAAAGTGCAATTTACTCTAGGCTTAAGCTGAAAGTTTTAATATAAAAAATTATGGAAAATGCTTCTGGCCAGGCTTCCAATCCGTCGGACACCCGACCCAGCCCACGCGCGCGCAGGAGGCAAGCTGCGCTAGGTAGCTAGCTGTACATTAGCCACAAAAATGTTTTTTTTATTATGCTTTCTTTCGTTCCTCTTTTTTGTATCTTTTTCATTTGGATTCCAAATTGCGTAGTACAAATTTTATAATTCATCTAAATTCCTAATGAACCCATTTTAAATACTTTTCCTATTTTCCTATTTTTTGAATTTTTTATATTTATTGGTAAAATTGTTATAGCAGGTAAGATAGATTGTTATAGGAGGCTAGACTCATTGTTCCAGCAGACCAAATACATTGTTCCAATAGTACACAAGTTATGGTCTACTAGACTGGACATATTGTTTCAATTGGTTTAGCCTATTGTTCCAGCAGACTAAATACACAGTTCCAATAGGTATACAAGTTGTTCATCAGACTAGATCATTAGACATTTTTGTTCCAATTGGTTTTAGCCTATTGATCCAGCAGACCAAATATATTGTTCCAATAGGTACACAAGTTGTTCCATCAGACCAAATACATTGGTCCAATTGGTTTTAGACTATTGTTCCAGCAGACCAAATACATTGTTCCAATAGCTATACAAGTTGTTCCATCATACCAAATACATTGTTCCAATTGGGTTCAACCTATTATTTCAGCAGACCAAATACCAAGTTGTTCCATCAGATTAGACGTATTATTCCAACAGACCAAATTAATTGTTCCATTAGTATAGATAAATTGTTCCAGTAAATTTTATATAGCAACATGGGTCTTATTTTATTCGAAAAAATGCGAGGAACACGTTGGTGAAAACGGTTTGTGTATTGGAACTCCGAGTCAAAAGTTATGATCGTTTAAAGAAAAACGAAAAAAGGAATATTCGATGACATCATCGCGAATTGTTCCGACGGAGGCGCGCATTGTTCCGGGCGTTGACTCGAATTGTTCCGACAGTGCTGCGAATTGTTCCGGCGGAGTTTTTTGGCTGAGTACTGCATTGTGCGTTTGGCCAGGGGAGGCGTCCGATCCAAATTAATTTGGTCGGACGTCCGACCCCAAGTTAAACCCAAAAATTATAACTCCTAAAGAAAGACATTAAGGAGTTAAAAAAATATTAAAAACTATTTTAATAATTTAAAAAATATTTAAAACACCATAAAAATTACTACAAAGTACTTACATCGTTCAGCTTTAGTTTAATTTAATTTAATTTAAGAACAAGGCCCTATTCACCTAGATCCTCCGTAAGTAGATAACTAATTTCTACTCACTAAACATATACTTAGAAACTACCATGCAATCAAATAATAAAACATAATGAAAATAATGGTGCGGTTGTAAATCAGATATATCTATGATTTAAAGGAGGGGTTTTATAGGTGGTTTTGTTGTTGCTGGTTGTTGGAAAGAGCTCCTTGACCTCACGTTTAGTAACAAAGATATTAAATAAGAATCAAACTAAATATTTAACAACTAATAAATTCACATTTTTTATTTCATGAGTTAATATAATTTTTGCAAAAAAAAATGACCTAAATATAAGCTCGAATGAGTGAGATATGGTTATTGGAAATTTATGTGTTGCTTATGCTTGGAGATGCTATGTCTTGCTTGTGAGTGATGAGCTCGTGCGTCGTAACAAGCTCTTGCTCATGGGTAGCTTGATCTTGCTCACAAGGAACAAGGAACGAGCTCTTTCTCGTGGGTGGGTTCTTAAGGTCTTTCAAAGGTTATCTAGATCGGGAGTGGCATGCACTAGGTTGGGATAGTATACCCGAGAATGTCATATAACTGGTATGTTATTCGAGACGAGCAACTTTTGAGTATGCAAACATGCTTGGCACGTGTTCTATATGAAAGTTGTACAGAATTTTAAGGCAAAGTTGTACAAAATTGATTTTCTACTATATATCTGTGTCAGGTAGCGGAATTTAATGACTTGAACAGCAGTGTGGGCATCTTCATTGTAAACAGGTGTGTGAGCATTTTTTTTAAGGCCAAACAAACATTGGCTTTCTGAATTAAGCAGAGGGAAAACTATACAATGGGAAAATCCTAGGGAAAACAAAAAAACCGGTGCCGACCAACAAGGCACAACTTCAACGCAACAATTGCCACCTAGGCCAAGGCCCATCCAACACCAATGCCACACGCAAGAAGCATCTACACCACACTGCAAAACAAGAAACACCACAACACTGCCTACAACTGTCGGCCACTAACACAGGCGCAACGCCTTCAACCGAACCTAGCTGAAACCTTTGTTAGAGAAACGACAACATGGCTACCAAACAAAGATCTCTTCTGACAACAACACGCAAGAACCAAAGCGATGCCTTCAACAAGGGTACGACGACAAATTCACCGTTGTCACTAGTCCACAACTAGGTTTTCGCCCGAAGACGAGGAGGCACCAGCAAAGATGCTACCAAGGCAGGAACGACACCTAAAAGATGCGTCGCCATTGTCAGCCAAGAGTGAAGCTCAGCAGAGCTTTCACCCAGTGCACCTTCGACTCGAAGCCGTGCTGCGAAGAGGAACATGAGGACCCTTAGCCACCGAGCACCGCCCGAGAGCTGCCAACAACAAGCGACGACCAAAGTCTGTATGTGGGGACCAATTCCCAGTAAAAGATTTACCTGAAACTAATCCTCTAGGATGAAAATTTAACTACTCCAAATTAGTACAATTCCGTGTGTTTATTATCAGAGTGCAAAAAAAATACAATACAAACTTGTGGTAAAATACAAAATACTCGTACCTCTAAGTTTGTGATATAAGATAAACTAGATTTTTGAGCCGAATGATCCATATCTTCCAAGTAAGAGAATAAATTCCAAATCTGCAGTAGAGAAAAAAGTTTAATAGGAATTCCAAATCATTTAAAATGAACAGTTCCAAATAACGGGTAACTACCAACCGTACTTGCAGGTTTTAATAGGAACATGAATATTAACTATATGCAATCAGCATCAAAGAAGGGTTATGGTTGTACTTTATGTGGTAATGATGCGATATTTGAATAAAGAATTATCACTTAACTAAAGCATATTTTAAAACATAAAAATAGATTTTAAACAGTTCTATCTCCTTTCACCACAGCTTATCACAATCACCTTTTCAAAAATCATAAGTATTATGAATAAAAGAGGCATCACCTAATTGACACAACCTCATATACCCGAGATACGTTCTATCGATGTTTTTGTTATTAGCTCTACAGAACCTATCCAACTTTACCCATATAACAACTGTTTATATGGTTGGATCTCTAATGTATCATTTTTATTCATAAAACCCAAGGTTTTGCAATATCCCACATAGAGTGCTGATATTGAGAAAATAACCCAAACAATGCTGAGCTCTGCACAATCACCACGGTGACCTTCCTAGTGATTCGCTTGCTCAAGCATTACGGAAAACCGCGCAAGCATTGCGAAAGCACTAAGGCAATGCCCCGCCCTCCAAGTCATTATGGTAACCTTGTAATAACTTGAGCCTATACATTTCCATTTTTCTCCATAATTCATTTCCATATCAATAAATCATTTTATCATATGGACATTGATTATTATTTTACATTCTGGAAATACACATATATAGATTTCCTATTCTAGAGTATGTAGGGTTTAACCATTTTAGTAAAGCTTTTAGCAGTGGAGTTTGGATTATCTATGCTATATAAAATGATGAAATATAAATAGTTCAAGTGAGGGAATTTCCATAAATAAGTAACTAAAAGGTAATGCAATGAACAAATTAATAAATGACAGAAGGGAGGGTTTGGCATTACTCCGGATGAAATGATATAGAATGGAGAGAGAATGATTTTGGCATTATCTTGGTAAATTTATGGATGGGAAAGAATGATAGGGGGTATGATTTTATGTGGGGTTCAAATTTTCCAAGGATTGGATTTACCAGCAATCCAAGCCTGAGAGGGATTTTACTGGAGATAAAATGGGTGAATATTTTATAAATATTATTTCAAACAAAATATCCAGATAAAATGCTCTTGTTTGGAATTTTTGGGATTTTTGAGATTAGGGGTGAATTTTAAAAGACATTTTTCCTAAGAAAAGCATTTTTAAATATTGGAAAGAGAAGTAAAGAAATTGATTTAATACTGGAAAATGGGTGAAAAAATCTAGAATTGAGAGGATATTTTTAGAATTTTTGGATGAAATTTTCTATTTTAAATAAAATAAGGAGATGCTTCTGCATTGAGAAAATAAAAGGAAAAAAGGATTGGGATTATCAAGGCCAACCCATGCAGGCTGGGCTCCAGAGAGGGCTGAAAAGCGGGGTCCAGTTGACAGAGAGAGGAGGGCACTGGCTAGAGGGTCCTAGTGGTCAGAGAGAGAGAGAGAGAAATAGGAAGGAGGTGGTGGTGGTTACCGGCGACAGCGAGCGGCGGCCAGAGGCTGGGTGCAGATGCCGGCTATATGCAATTGAGGGCTTGCGAAGTCTAACCAAAGTCGCAGTGATGCTTGAGATGGCGGAGATGGCAGTGCGGCGAGGTAATGGCGGCGGCGGTTTCGGGACACGTCGGCGATGATGCTCCGGGCGGCGCGGGTAGTTGGACTTTTGTTTGCTTTGGGAATGGCACCAGAGGAGATATTTCATGGCGGCAGCGAAAACCGGCTGCGGCGGTTGAAAGGATCTCTATGGCCTAGAGGAGGTGAATAGGTAATTTTTAATTTCTTTTGGGTTATACTTGATTAAGCAACAAGGTTAAGAGTGACCCAATCCTAGGTTCTAGTGCCTTATCATGCGGAAGAAAATTAGACGACACGTACTAGTAATCTAATCCATCCATTCAAAGCATCCAAGCAATTTGTAGCAATTCATGCGAAAGATAAATGCGACAATAAATGAGACAAAGGAGAAGTGACACGGTATTTATTTCACCGAAATTTTGAGCCGCAATTCCTACTCTCCATTGAGGCTAGCTCCTACGCACAAGGACCGGCTCCCTCTTAAGCCACACGCCTCATTTACTCCCCGGTAGTCGTTCCGCCACTCCGGCGAGATGGACTCCGTCACCTATACACCGACTCAAGAGTAGCCACACGCCAAGGACTACTCCCAAGCCCACTCCTCCGAGAAGAACACTGTCTTCAAGAGTAATAAGCCTGAAATGCCTCGATCATGCCAAATCGAAGGACTTCTATGAAGCTCGGTTTGGGGGGAGGTTGGTGATTGATGAATTGAAGGAAAGACTCTAGAACACCCCTAAGATGAGTAGATGTTGGCTATAGGTGAAATGGAGCTTCAAACCTCATAAATGGCTGCCTACTGAACTCAATTTATACCCCTGGAGAGAAACTAGTCGTTGGAGCTCGGGAAAACTCTAAAACCTAGCTGTTACAGTACCCGTCGAACCCGGTCCGATGGCTGCAACCAAGTCTTATAACAGCTGGAACACGTACTGTCGGACCCAGTCCGATGGTGGTCAGACCCGGTCCGATGGAGGTGAAAAGCAGATGAACAAGGTACTGTCAGACCCAGTCCAACGACAACAAAAGAAAGCACTTAGGGTTTGGGCCCATCAGACCCAGTCCGACGGTGGTCGGACCCACTCCGATGAGCACTGACAAAGCAAGGCTTAAGTATTTTGAACATATTAGGATCTTTAACTAAATGTGAAAGGCTTGTGGACTAAGAGAAGACTAGGGATTTAAGTGAGGAAAGACTCGGCATGATTGAACCAATTGGACCCCTCTTGAAGCATGGTCAACAAAATGAAAACCTAACTACTCCTAAACCTACACATGACCTCTTCACTCGCCCGGTCATGCTTAGATCATCTTGGAGCAGCTCAAATATTCGCCGAAGCCTCGCTAGGGTTCCATGAAAGGACGAAGAACTCCCTAGCACTCATCCTTGCGCAAATATCCACGTCATCAATACCACTAAATAATTAGGGCTCAACGATACTCACAATCTCCCCCTTTGTGGTACTTGATGACAACCCAAGAGAGATTTAAGAATTTGAGCCTCAAAAGGTTAGTGCACAAATGCAAGAACGAGAGATTCAAAGCATACAAATATAACACGATAAAGATTAAGTTCACAAGAAACCATAGCTCGACATAATAGTGTGGAGCGGAAAAGAGGCTCCCCCTAAATTCATGCATAACAAGCCAAAAGTAACAAGTTTTGAGGCGCGATAAAAACAAGAGTACAATAAGAGCTTAATAGACCTCAAACTAGAAAAGTCTTTCTACTCTCTCTTCTTCTCCCCCTTTGTCAATAAGTGACACATAGGGAAAAGACTCATAATCTTGGCGCTCCCCGTTGATGTACCCCCTTTGATGTACACCGAGACTGCTAGAAGGAGAGGACTGCTCTCGTTTGGATTTGGACCTAGCGGAGCGGGAAGGAGAACCACCGACAGGAGGAGGAGGAGCTGAAGCTGGCACAAACCCTGGCTAAGGATAAACTGGAGCCTGCTAAGACTGCCGCATATATTCTTGATAGTCACTCTGAGCATCATTGTACCAATTATAGGGATTAGTTTCTAGATTGTAGGGCATAAAGTGAGTTTCCATGTACATCATTGCAGATTTCATCACCCCAAGTTCTTCCTGTAGATAGGTCTTGTGACCAATCATAGTATCCAATATATTTGTTCAGGAGAAGATTCGATCCCGGTTTGCCCACAGGATCAGGAGGGTTCTGTGCCGGACTTCGCGGAGGATTAGCTGTCGCTGAAGGGTCGGATTAGAGAGCATCGTCATATTTAATATTGCATATCATTTGGATTTCCGCTACTCTAAATATTATTATATGGATCTAAACAAACTATTGTAATAAGTGGTTGTGGTACAATTACTTTTGCATTATCATAATATTTTCTTAGTTATGATGATTGTGTTGTGATGCTCAACCCAAGTCGCTCATGAGTTGCTAGTATTGATCTCTGGGACTAGCAATGGATCATGGGTAGATCCCGGTGAAACCGGGGTTGTCACACTAACCAAAGTGGCAGTGATGCTTGAGATGGCCGGAGATGGCGGTGCGGCGAGGTAATGGCGGCGGCGGTTTCGGGAGACGTCGGCGACGATGCTCTGGGCGGCGCGGGTGGTTGGCGATGGCGGCAATCGCTTAGCTGTGATGAGTGGCACCTTTTGTTTGCTGGGGTCGAGGCCGGAGAAGGGCTGAGGTGGCCGGACGACAATTCGCCGGAGATAGGGAAGAAGGGTGGGGCGGGGTAACTTTGAGCGGCGAATGGGAGAAGGAAGGGTGGAGGGGAGTGACTTGGGGTTCTAACTGATCATTGGCGATGCTATTTATAGGCCGACCGATGAGCCGATGAAGGTAGGCCACGTCGACAGCGGCAAGGCGACGTGGCGGCGAGCAATTCTCATGAGGTCGAGGACGGATAATGTCACTGAGGTGGAGGATAAAGTTGCCATGGCAGACAACAATCCGAAGGTGTAAAAATAATGGGAAGGGAGCTTTAGGAGTGGCACCGGAGGAGATATTTCATGGCGGCAGTGAAAATCAGCGGCGGCGGCGGTGGCGGTTTCGGCGGCGGCGTTTGAAAGGATCTCTATGGCCTAGAGGGGGTGAATAGACAATTTTTAATTTCTTTTGGGTTATACTTGATTAAGCAACAAGGTTAAGAGTGACCCAATCCTAGGTTCTAATGCCCTATCATGCGGAAGAAAATTAGACGACACGCGCTAGTAATCTAATCCATCCATTCAAAGAATCCAAGCAATTTGTAGAAATTAATGCGAAAGATAAATGTGGAAATAAATGAGACAAAGGAGAAGTGACACGGTATTTATTTCACCGAAGTTCGGAGCCGCAACTCCTACTCTCCGTTGAGGCTGGACCGGCTCCCTCTTGAGCCACACGCCTCACTTACTCCCCGGTAGTCATTCCGCCACTCCGGCGAGATAGACTCCGTCACCTATACACCAACTCGAGAGTAGCCACACGCCAATGCCTACTCCCAAGCCCACTCCTCCGAGAATAACACCGTCTTCAAGAGTAATAAGCCCGAAATGCCTGGATCATGCCAAATCGAAGGAATTCCATGAAGCTCGGTTTGGGGGAAGGTAGGTGGTTGATGAATTGGTGGAGGAAAGACTATAGAACACCCCTAAGATGAATAGATGTTGGCTATAGGTGAAATGGAGCTTCAAACCTCATAAATGGCTGCCTACTGAACTCAATTTATATCCCATGAGAGAAACTAGTGGTTGGAGCTCGGGAAAACTCCAAAAACTAACCGTTACAGTACCCGTTGGACCCGGTCCAACGACCACCGGACCCGGTCCAATGGCAGCAACCAAGTCTCAGAACAGCTGGAACATGTACTGTCGGACCCGGTCCGATGTTGGTCAGACCCGGTCCGATGGAGGTGAAAAGCAGAGGAACAAGGTACTGTCGGACCCAGTCCAACGACGGTCAGACCCGGTCCGACCAGCAACAGAAGAAAGAACTTAGGGTTTGGGCCCATCAGACCCAGTTCGACGGTGGTCGGACCCAATCCGATGAGCACTGACAAAGCAAGGCTTAAGTGTTTTGAACATATTAGGATCTTTAGCTGAATGTGAAAGGCTTGTGGACTGAGAGAAGGCTAGGGATTTAAGTGAGGAAAGACTCGGCGTGATTGAATCAATTGGACCCCTCTTGAAGCATGGGCAACAAAAATAAAAACCTATCTACTCCTAAACATACACATGACCTCTTCACTCGTCCGGTCATGCTTAGATCATCTTGGAGCAGCTCAAATATTCGCCGAAGCCTCGATAGGGTTCCATGAAAGAACGAAGAACTCCCTAGCACTCATCCTACGCAAATATCCACGTCATCAATACCAGTAAATAATTAGGGCTCAACGATGCTTACAATTTTCCCCTTTGTGGTACTTGATGACAACCCGAGAGAGATTTAAGAATTTGAGCTGCAAAAGGGTTAGTGCACAAATGCAAGAATGAGAGATTCAAAGCATACAAATATATCACGATAAAGATTAAGTTCACAAGAAACCATAGCTCAACATAATAGTGTGGAGCGGAAAAGAGGCTCCCCCAAAGTTCATGCATAACAAGTCAAAAGTAACAAGTTTTGAGGCGCGATAAAACAAAGAGTACAATAAGAGCTTAATAGACCTCAAACTAGAAAAGAATTTCTACTCTCTCTTCTTCTCCCCCTTTGTCAGCAAGTGACACATAGGGAAAAAAACTCCTAATCTTGGTGCTCCCCGTCATGGCCGCTATGTACACCGAGACTACTAGAAGGAGAGGACCACTCTCGTTTGGATTTTGACCTAGCGGAGCGGGAAGGAGAACCACCGACAGGAGGAGAAGGAGCTGAAGCTGACACAAACCATGGTTGAGGATAAACTGGAGCCTGCTAAGACTGCGGCAGATATTCTTGATAGTCACTCTGAGCATCATTGTATCAGTTATAGGGATTAGTTTCTGGATTGTAGGGCATAAAGTGAGTTTCCATGTACATCATTGCAGATTTCATCACTCCAGGTTCTTCCTGTAGATAGGTCTGGTGACGAATCATAGTATCCAACTGTTGTCGAGTGGCTGCCAAGTCCGTTGTGATGTTAGTCCTGAATGTATTCAAGCCAGCCCTCATTTTCCTCTTAAAGGAATTCTGATCAGCTCAAAGGGCTTGCACTTCATGCATCAAAGGATTTAGATCAAATCACGGTGGAGGAGCAGCAGAGTAGCCATGACTTGTCGTAGGAGCATCTAAAGCAGAAGGAGCAGGTGGAGGTGCAGGTGCAGGTGCCGATTTCCAAACTAGCCAACGCCATCAAATTTTTCTCTGGCTATTCCCCTTGAGTCCTGGTTTATAGACGTAGTTGTCACCGGGTTGGATGACTCTCCATGGTTTGCCTCCATTTGCACCAAGGCTCCATCAACCAAATCACCAATATACCTGTCCACTTCCTGTTGTCTTTGCGAAGCTTTTTTCGTGCGTGGCGGATGCAACTTTTTGAATTTGACTCTATGAAGGTGAAAAAACAAGATGACGAGAAAATCAACGACGAGCGAAAAAAAAACCAACGACCGACTGCGACTTCATGGGCCGTGGCCAGGAAGGTGGGACTGTAAGGAGCCAAGGACTAAAGAAGGAGACAGCGCGCTGCGGCGGTGGGCTTGCGGCAGCCGGGTCAGGGGAGGCAACGGCAACTCCTGGGAGGCGGGCCAGGCGGTAGCTATGCAGCGCCCGTGGGAGGGCGGGAGCCAAGAGGCGGATTATGGAGTGCGGACGATGGTTGGCGAGGATTGAGTAGGATCGGCGCCGGCGCCTAGCGGTTCGTGGCTGGGGGATGGTGGTCGGCCATTGGCCGCGTCAACACCTCGGCAACCAAGCGGGAGGGTGCGAGCGGCATATCACGGAGGCACGGACGATGGCGGCGGTTGGGTGGTCACTGGAGACAGCCATGAGACGTCGAGCTGGGCTAGGGTTAGCTTCATTCGGGGATCCCCTACATGTATAAATGCACGGTGTGTGCATTTTAACCTAAAAATATATTATAGCTTTTATAAATATGTCATATGGTATGCAATTTGTACCAAATAAATTTTGTAATTCATATAAATCCTAAAGAACCCATTTTTGAAACTTTTTCATTTTTTCAATTTTTATGATTTTTATGATGTTTATTCAAAAATTCAAAAATTCAAAAAATGAAAAGTTTCGAAAATGAATATTTTTTAGGATTTTAAATGAATTACAAAATTTGTTTAGTACAAATTGGACACTGTATGATATATTTATAAAAGTTATAATCTGTTTTCAAATCAAAATGCACACCGTGCATTTATACTTGCTACTATACGGGATCCGGATTGGGTTAGCTTGGGGGGGGTTGCGCCAATTGGTCCGTGTAGGGTTGGAACGGGGTACTAATTATTTTTTTGCAAAAAATTTTTGGTGTACATTCGAACACCCTTGATCCTACGGGGCCCGCCCCTGGTTTCATGACCTGTCTGTTTCTCGTGCCAACTTCTTTAATGGAAGACCGGTGGTCCGGTAGTGATCAGAGCTTTTCAACAGATTTCTTGTTTACAAATCAATGATGTACGATGCAACAAATCAGGATTTGCCACTATAAAGGTTGTCGTTTAAGTGTCCCTCAAATTATACTTACGCGAGCTGTTGTTGACATGTACTAGTCCCTGGATCCGTATACTTATGCCCATAGTTCATAGCCATACATATATTTTGTGTCTAAAATATACGCAAAAAGTATCCAGATATGATTTCATACATACGGACATATCATTTCATACATACAAATATTACATAACAAAGTTCCAACCTATACGCTCATTAATAGTACAACCGAGTCTGGGGATGAGAATGGTTTGGTCCAGTGTGGACCGGATCCGAACCACGTGGCAAAAAATGACTTGCAAAACGATGGGCCAACCCTAGATCATATTTTTGTATCCGATGTTGTACTAATGGACCCATCAGGTCAGACCATTTTTGCTTATTGCATATTGCATTGATCTGGAATATTACGAGTGACGGTGTTTCTTACTAACCATTTCAACTATCCGATAAACCACAATTATGAAGAATTCAAGATTCATGGAATATGAGATAGTATATTGACACAACCATCAATCAAACATTGCATATTGACCTGGAACATAGACAGTGAGATGGAAATGGGATTAACCCCTTTCTTCCCGTCACGAACCTGTTGCAGGCACCTTACATCATGTAGTCAACAAGGGGAAAATATGATTTTAGAGTAAATGAACATTTTTCCACGGACGTCTTACACTTGTAACATTTTAGCAGACATAAACAAATAAAAATTAAACATAAACTAACAGCAGGGATAGGTCATAATTAAGAAAATCCAATTTTGAATGTAAACTTTAGCACCATCCTTCCATGATTGTATTAACTTCCATGCCATGACACACACACACCAAAAAACAATGAACATTCCACAAATATTGCAATGGTACTAAACCCTAAACTCCAAACTACGATGAGCTCTACAAGGCGCGTTTATACACCAAATCGGGCTATCCACATATCCATTTTGCTCGCCTCAATGAGGTCTACACGATGTTACCATCTACACTAAGAATTGCGTATGGGAAAAGGGAAATTACCTCAAAAAAGCCTCTGGAGGCTTGGTAAACTTTGCCGTGACCCCGGTACTTGCACAGGGAATCCAACACAACGAAGCGATACTAGTCCCAGGCTTGTTTCTCGTGGTGGACAATACGGTGAAAATCATCACAGTGCATATTAACTAAAGGTAAATAATAGGTAAAATGTAGCATCATTTATTACAAAGCGAACCAGCCTCCCGGTTGAATAGTTCATCATAATTCAAATACCAAAGAAGTAAATAACAACAGAGTAGGGGAATGATAATTGCGATGATATTCGAAAGGTGTCCACCCGAACACCTTAGCTAGACCTTATCACCTCCGTCAGGGCCCTCCTGGTTCTGACCGAAATCTGAATAAAAAATTTGTCCGCGATATATATAATGAGTACGCGGCTACTTAGCAAGCAATCCTTAATTATGAATGCAATGGCAAGGGCAGGGGATAGGTTATTTTACCCAAATCCTATTTCTAGTCAAATTTTAGTTAATCAAATTTATTAAGTGAATGCATGATCATTAAACTAATACCAACAATCATCAAGGAGAGGTGCATCTCACACCAGGCCAGACCCAACCTGCAGTAGTCAAGTTTAATTATTAAAATGGTGGGACTACAATTGAAAACCTCTCGCCCTGTCCACGACCGTGGGCACGGATATCATGATACTTTTAACTCTGCAGAGTGTGTCCACATTTCCCCACAATCCCCGTCTCATCCCGAGGGAGATACGGTATAAGACTTTTTCAACCTACTATTCCTACCATTTCGCCTACCCTTTCTTTTGGTTTCCCTGGCCTTGCCGGTATCCACCGCTGTATGGCGGCCACTACTTTTGGGTACCACCCGGGGTCGTTACCCAATTAAACCATTCCCTCTCAGGGACACACCTACCACTCAGAGGAGATTGCAAGCCTCCCCTTAGGGAAAAAGTGATGAACCGTTACCAGACAAACTACGGGTAAGTGGTTAGTACCATTCATAGGGTACTAAACCAGCACAAAAGGGACAAGTGGCTGTACAGTAGGGTTTGGTCTAGTAATTCACAAGCATTAGTCCTTACTAGGGGAGGCCCTCACATCTCCACCACAGCCCCAAAACCATCATTTTCGGGTCTCCCCCTAACCAACTACTCAATTTTTAGTTGTTTAGGGTTATCCAGTAGACACGAAGCCTTGGCTTCGATAAGCTTTTTGAATAATTAAACTTCTAGTGCAACCAAGCTAATCAAAGGACAGACTAAGGAATTGAGGAGAGGCATAGCGATGATTATTCGGCAAACATCAAGTGAAGACCCGAGCTAGGTGGCTAGAGGGGGTGAATAGACGCCACAAATTTTCGACGCTACCATTTTCACCAAAACCCGAACAACTTGACAAGTATGTGTACCCATAGCATGCATGACTAAGAGTCATGGAATATGTGGGAAATTTTCCATTCACAATCCTGGTTTTCAAGTGTCCAAAAGAGAGGAATCAATTCAAAACTTGCTTTAGAAAAGAACAAGCCAAATGATCAAAGCCACTTTCAGAAAAACAAAAGCAGATTCTTCAGAAATTGTTCTCACTTGGAGCAGAGATATAGTGGCTTTCTGTTGTTCAAAAAATTTTGGTAATTTTCTCACTATGAAATAATGAGTCGTGAAGCACTCCACCAAAAATTGTCTCGAGCTATCAAGAACTTCGAGCAGAAAGTTTAGGGTTCAGTTTTCACCTCATAGCTCCCAAATGGAGAAACCAGTGGACTTCAAATGTTTGAGTCACGCACCTTTTCAAACTGGAATAATCCCAAAATTATTTTTCTAGATTTTTCTAAAAATATTTTACTGACTACTGCGCGGATGAAAGTTTCTGGACAGATTAGCAACAAGTCAAGAGCTTGATCTCTTGCCTCTCATATGGTTGCAAAGTGTGTATCGAATCATATTAGCAATCTCAAGGCATCATAGACCACCAATAACCAGCAAGAAATCATCCAAATTCTTCTCAAAACAAGAGCTCCAAAAAGGAAAATGAAAACAAGAAGAAGTATGAGCAAATGAACATAAGATATTCATGAAGAAGAATAATTTCATTGCATAGAAGTTGGGAGATTACAAACCACAATCCATGTGGTTAAAAGCACTCTAAGTGCCACCTAAAACACACCCAACTCACCCTCTCTATTTTTGAAATTTTCAGCTCTAAGGGGATGAGGAGGAGGTGCTCCCCTCCCCCTCTATTTATAGCCCAAGGGTGAGATGCCCTAAACCCTAGAGTCTATCTCCACCCTTCATTTTAGGATGAGTGGTGTATAGCACACACTACAAGACACACTCCCGAGAGGGAATATTCTCCGCATATTCCCTTGGAAAATATCTTCGCAGCTTCCTGGATCGCCAGCCCACGCCTGGGCCCACCGATCAGATCAACTTTGCCATCAGGTTAACGACACCATGGCCTCCAGCTGCCTCGGATTCCTTGCCATCGCTAAGTATCTCGAGTACACCACCTCATGTGATTGCCAGATCATCGAACCCGGTCGCCTGCATGCCTCCGGACGCACCAGCCTCTAGCTGTCCTCGCGAAGCGTCAGCCACGTACCCGCCGATACCTACATCACTGAGGTGAACACACACGAAACCAACATACCTTACCTCATCTGCAAGGTTAGTCCATCACAAAATTACCAATATCATAATCCATTCGTGATATAACAATTAGCAAGCCTTAACACACCACGTGTCAGCTTAACAAATTCCACCGGACCACGTCCAATCAAAACTATTACCTTGTCCAAGCTCAGTATAATGGTTCGGTTCCAATTCCACGGCAATTTACACAAATGAACCATTTAATAATTCTTCAAAATACTTCAAATTCCATCTTGTCACATATATTCATCATCAAACTGGGGCACCCTCCACATGGTTCTCAACATCATGATTGTAAAATTACTAACATAGATAGGCAAGCACATAATAATTAAACATGAATGCAACAAAAACGAAAAATGATAATGTGAATACATTAGGTAATTAACTTAAACATGGGTAGACACCAGTATCTATTGCTTGCCTTCCAAAAAAGTTGGTGCTTTGGGGATCAACCACCTGCTCCGAGAAACAATCGGCGCAACAATCTCATCAACTATCTACACGTAAGAGCAAATAAATAAATAAATAACATCAACTTCAGTATAGATAAAATATTTAATAAATATACAAAAACATTCTAGGATTAAAATATAATTTTTAGATTTATAATCATCTAATTTAGAGTTACGGAGCTTCCTAAACAATTTGGACAAATTTCAGATTAAATAGAAAATTACACAAAAAAGAAAAGACTATTTAAACCCTAAATGGGCCGAACCGACGGATCCGGCCCACTCCTATCTCTTCCTCGCGCGCGCGCAGGTGGCCCAGATGGCACGGTCCGGAGCGGCGTGGTGGCGGCTGACAGGAGGGGCCCACCGGTCAGCATCACCAAGTGGTTGATAGGTGGGTCCCGCTGTCTAGTGGTGTCGGTGGAGGTGCTGACGCGACACGGCTAATGTGGCGACAGGTGGCGACATGTGGAGACACATGGCGACAAGTGGGGATGACATAGCGCGACACGTGTCGTGCCACGTGGCGGATCAGCTGACGCGGCTTGGCATGGCTGGTGGGCCCCGCTGGTTAGCGGCGGCGGCGTGATTAACACAGTGCGTGTGGCAGATGGTGACACGCGTCTTCCACAGGCTGGTGGCACAGATGACGTGCGGGGGCCAGGCTTGCCGGGCTCGCATGTCAACGACGGTCGGTAAGGGTGGTGCGCGGTGCGGGATGCGGCACCGACGGCAGCGGCGGGTCCCATGGTACACGCGTCACGGTAGGATTGTGCGGCGGCGACTGTGCGGTAGGGGTGGAAACAAGCGACGAGTCCAACGGGGACGGGCGACGAGGCGCGATAGGGCGTCGGCAGTCTGGCACGGCCACGGCATGTGGGCCCCCGGTGGCGCGTGTCGCACAGTGACTGGCTCGGCATGCGTGTGCACGCAGTGCATTGGGGCAGCGGCGCTGGGCAACATGGCACAACACGATTGAGCGCGTGTTTCACGCCGGCGGCACAAAGGGCGTGGATCGCCGACGACCGTGAGATCTCCAAACTACGGCGAGCTCTATAGGGCACGTTTCTACATCAAATCGGGCGATGCACATATCCATTTCGCTCGTCTCGACGAGATCTACAGGATGTTACCATCTACACTAAGAATTGAGTACGGTAAAAGGGGAATTACCTCAAAAGAAGCGTCGGGAGACTTTGTATAGATGCCGACGGCTAGGGTTTTGGGGCGAGTGAAGGGTGGCAGTGCACAGGGGTAGGAGAAGGGTTCATAAAGGGTATGGGGCGACATTAGGTCAGGTCTCCTCTAAATGGGCCGTAAAGTGCCTCGCGGGCTTTTCTGGGCATAAATGACAGGTAAATTAGCCTATTGAACAGCTCATAACTAAAATTATATCAAATATTTTATTATGAAAAAAGTTTATATTACACCCTGAACTATAACCCTTCATCTACAAACCCCCTGAACTATGAAACCAGGTATTCTACCCCCCGAAACTGTGAAAAAGGTGCAGATAACCCGTATGGTGGTTTTTCGGGTGGTTTTGCCCACGTGGTAGCGAAGGTGGATGCTTAATCAGAAAAAACAACAAAATAATCTATGGGACCCATTTGGAAGCCTCTAAGTTCATCTTCCTCCTCTTTTTATCTCTCCTCCCTGTTCATCTTCCTCCTCTTTTTCTCTCTCCTCCCTAACTCTCTCGCTACTTCACTCTCGGTTAGTCGGTCTCTCCTCAGCCAGCCGCCGTACCTTCTGACCTCCTCCTCCACTATCCCCTGCGCTTGAACGGAGGCGGCCGACAGAGGGCGAGCTGGCCTGCCAGCGCAGGGTGAGAGGCGGCCAGGACGGCGGCGGCATCCGGCGTGACCGCGTGAAGCGTGGCGTGGCGACCGACGTAGGGCAATGAGGCGGCCAGGGCAACGATGGAGTGGCGAGGAGGTGGCCCGTGTCGTGGCGAGGCGCATGGCAGGAGGCGGCCAAGGCGGCGGCATCTGGCACGGGGCGAGGAGGTGGCCGACATATAGGCAAGGAGGTGGCGGCGGCGTTCGGCACGGGGCGAGGAGGCGGCCAAGGCGGCGGCAGCGTTCGATGCTGGGTGAGGCGAGGCGTGGCGGCCGGCATAGGGCGAGCCCCTCCATGTCCAGGACAGCGGCGATGGGGAGGATTAGGGAGAGAGACAGAGAAAGAGAGGGTTGGGGAAAGGTTTAGGGGGAGAGAGGATGGTGGGCTCCACTTTTTTCTTTTTATTTCATTTTTGCTGACTGGACTGCCACGTTGCTTCCACGTGTGCAAAACAGCCTTCCAAAACATTGCGGGGTGTTATTTGCACCTTTTTCATGGTTTCGGGGGGTAGAATACATGGTTTCATGGTTCAGGGGGATATGTAGACGAATGGCCATAGTTCATGGTGTAATATAGACTTTTTCCTTTTATTATTACCTTAGGTTTTATTTTTGGAGCGCTTGGAACACATAATAATTTTATTAGGATGTCACAGTACTCAGTTGCCCCAACACTGATATGTGCCGCAAATATCATATACCGAGTTCCTTTTTCTTCACTATCATCTTTAGGAGATGTCCTAACACATGTGAAATATTGAACACATGAGATTTTTTTCACTATTATATGTTGAATTGCTTCTTGAGCCAATAAAAACATTGTTTTCTTGAAATGGATAAAATAGGCACAAGCAGCATACTAAGCCGGATGATTTGAACTAAAAAATACAAGAAAAGGAACATAATGCACATGGTGATATATTTGATATCTTATTTGTATTAATAGAGAAATTAGATTTATCTTTATGATAACTTACTATAGTATGCCCGAATATAGTCTTCAAGAGAACTTACTACTGTAGTATGCCACTTCTTGATCACATTCGTCTGATATATAAAGAAAGAAATAATAAGTATATAATAAATATTAGTAAGACACTTAGGAAAATCAACAAAATAATAGAAGCAGATCACATGTCCCATAAAAGAAAACATGGTTACATGCTTATTCATACATATATTTTTATCTGTTGGGTTTCACTAAAAGATTATTTATAAGAACATTCCATATATTCAGTTTCCTGATGATTTCCTTATCAGTAAGAAGCTATGTGTAGACACATCAAGTAAAAAAACACCATAGAGCAACCTGTGTAAAGTTTGTAGATGGGATAATTGAAGGACAAACTTTGCTCAACTGCAAACTTCATTCAAGCACATCATTGCGTTCACATAGTCTTGAATTTTGAAGTACTAGAAGATATTGCAAAGATGCTACCTAATGATCTAATCCAATCTTGCAAGCACACAAACGCTTCAATAGTTTAATGTGCCAACTTGTTTTCGAAGTTGGTTAGAACTCTCGACCCCGTACTAAACGCTGACTCGAATACTACTGTGGAGCTAGCACCGCTAAGACATCCCATGTCATTCGGGCAAGTGTAGGATACTTTGAAGAGTTCATCTTCCACCAATGTAGGATATCAAAGTGATCAGCACGTAGTTGAGGCTTTGCAAATATGTTTCAAATTCTGCTAAAGCATCACTAGCTGCATAGACCCTTTGTCTGAGATGTCGAACCTAGTTTGCTAAAGGATCACTGCCATATATATGTCAACATCAACAGCAACTTGCTATTCTACCTGACAATCAAACAATCGTGAATACTCAATAAAGAATCATTGGAAAATTTTCACAAACTTTTGTTTTCCTGAATGGGATCCATGACTTTCTCAGACTTTGCAGACAAGGGAGTTAACAGAACTAAATCCTGCTTGACATATTAGATTCAGCACATGAGCTGCACATCGTTTGTGAAACAATCTCACTTTCCCAAGAAGCATGTGCTTCTCCAACAAATTAGTCTTTCATAATCCAGCCATTGTATCATTAATGCTAGCATTATCTAGAGTGGTAGAAAACATTTTATCTTCACAATGCCATTCTTGTATTGATGTTAATGCAGCATGGAACATTGTGACGCCTGTGTGTGGCATCTTTATATTGGAAAACTTGATTATCTTCTTTTGAAGCTTAAAATCATCATCAATGAAGTGGCATGTTATGCACATGTATCCCAATGTCTGATTCGAATGTCCATAAATTCATACTTACTGAAATCCTTGATTCGATACTTCTGAAAACTTCTCACAGAGTTTATTTTTGCTCATCAAATTCATTAATTCAATCATTTTTCACCATAGTATGAGACATCATTTTGAATAATGGGTTCAAACTATAGACAAACTTATGGAACGCACCATACTCCGCAATGGAAAATGTTAACTCATGAAATACAATCATGAACGACGGGAAAAACGCTCTTTACTTGTTTTATTTTAAAGCAGTTTTATCCTAATTCCATGTCATTAGATACAAATTTATTATTTTAAAATGATTATAAAAATTCAAGAGATGAGAGTACCAAACTTTCAGAATTCATATATTTTTATGTAAATTCTGTTAATTACATCTCACACATATAATACCCCTGATTAAGAATTCCAACATGAATATTACATCAATTGCAACATAAATGAAAATTACGAAAGACAAAAAGAAAAATAATCTTCGTGTCTTCGGAGTGTCGATGATGGATGCTTTGTGGGAGACTTTTCAATTTAATTTTGCTTTACTAGCGTCATGGATGGTTAGTCAGCATGGGGATGCTTTTATGGGGGCATCACAATTTAAGCTTTATGCTATTTTTTTATTAGCACAACATATAAGGCTAACTTTTTTAAATGCTTTTATTAGTGCATCCTAATTTAATCTATCTGCCAATTTTACCATGGCAATATAATTGTAAATTTTGTATCACTGCATTGTGCAGTTTTGATTTTATGCGTGTATATTTCTAGCTTGTATATGCTAGCCTACATGCATACCGACGTTTGATTCACCCCTTTTTTTTTGTCGGGTTTCCATTTTACTTTTCTTCACAAGAATTTATTTTTTCCATGCATATACACTCTATGTATGAAAGTATGCATGAAAATTTATTTTAGCCTTGCGTATGTATACTCTACTAGTACAATGCCCGTGCTCTGCCACGGACCATAAATTGATGAAAAGAAAACATAATTCATAGAAAATTATATAAGCATCAAGGTGATTTATTGGAAAGACATTATATGTGAACTAATTTCAGATCGAGAGTATGGCACATGACATGATGTAGCTTGGATCGTTTAGGTAGGATCCAAGAATAGGAAATACTCTGTCCACCGGCCAATTTGAATCAGATGGAAAGATTATTAATGCCAAGATTTCTATTAAATGTAAATAATATTAATGCTTCATATTTCCATAGTGCGTATTGAAAAAATTTTATTGTTGTAATAAAGAGTAAATTACACTGTTGCCCCTTAAAGTTGGACGAAAATCTCACTTAGCCCCTTAAACTTTATTTTGTCCGCTGCGGCCCCTTAAAGTTGTCTCCGGGTGTCACTCAGGCTAATTTTTTCAGCACCCAAAGCCAACTTCCGGGGGTTGTGGTGCAACAAAATCCAACTTTCTGGGGCTTTGTGACACCTGGAGACAACTTTAAAGGGCCGCAGCGGACAAAACAAAGTTTAGGGGGCTAAGTGAGATTTTCGTCCAACTTTAAGGGGCAACAGTGTAATTTACTCTTAAAATAATGCTCGGCGACGGAGCAACCGCAAAATTCGATCGACGAGGTGGCCACCGTGCCGGTTGTCCCATTGCATTATCGAAGTTGGGATGGCGCAGCTCGGCGTCGAACCCGGCGTCGGGGAGGCGCGGGGGCTGGCATCGGAGCGGCGCGAGTCAGCGGTCGGCGTCGGGGCGGCACGACATGATGACCGACGTCGAGGCGGCGCGGTTGGCGCGGGCGCCGGCGTCGGGACGGCGAGGCGGTATCGGAGCAACACAGGCGCCGTCGTCAGGTAGGCGAGGCAACGTGGTGCGGGGCCATGCCCCGCCGAGGAGGAACGCGTCGAGGCCTCGAGGGTGCGAGCTTGAGGTCGGAGCAGCGCCGGCGAGGAGGCGTGGTCGAGGCCAGAGCAGCACCGGCGAAGACACTGGTGGAGGCCGGTGCAGTACGGGCGCCGTCGTCAGGGAGGCGAGGCGGCGTGGTGTGGGGCCAGGCGACGCCCGCACTGGGACGACGCGGCGCAGCGCCGGGGGCGGATCTGGTGGCGCCGTCGTCTGGGAAGAGAGTGCATCGCGTCGGCGCCGAGCGACGCGGGCAGCACAGACGTCGACGTCGAGGCAGATGTGGTGGTGCAGGCATCGCGGCGGATCTGGATGAGCCGGCGTTGGGCGACGGTGCCATGATCTACGGCCGGCGAGTCGGAAGAGCAACCCCGGCAGGATGAGGCTAACACGGTGGGTGGTGGCGCGGCGCGCTGGAATGGAAAAATGAATAGGACAGGCGGGGATTAGTATAGGGTATTAAGGAATTAATTCCATAATTAAGGCGGTCAGTAAATGTAAATGGATCCTGTATATCGAAATCGGGTTTGATGAAAAAAAATCCTACTCCTATTTAGTAGCACGATCGGTGAAGTGAATCGGACGGTGATCAGGAGGGGAGCCTAGGCTCCATGGAGATGTAATTTTCCTATATATATATATATAGCAGTTCCGTTTTGTGTCGCCACCGCCGCCATCGCTGCTTCGACTTCCCCCACGGCCCTATTCCAGCACAGCAGGTATGGATCTCGCCGACCCTTTTTCCCTGGATAAAAACCCTCAACCCCCGGCTGGTACCGCCGACCTGAACCCTGATCCTCGTTATCTTCTCCCCGCGTGCACCTACTAGGTCTCAGTTTAGATGTCGTTTTCGATGAACCCTGGATTCTTCCACAAACGATTCGATTATTTCTCTGCAAGATAACTGCTAATTTGGTATCCTTTTCAAGAGTCAGCGAACAGCGATGGCGTCACTGAATCCGCGCTATGCGCCGAGGAGGAAGACGCAGACCGCATCCCGCTCCAGCGCCGCCGCCAACGGCGATCTGCTGCTGGACGGGATGTGGGAGGTGCTGCTGCGCCTCTCTGCCAAGGAGCTCTGCCGCCTCCGCCTGGTCTGCCGGTTGTGGCGGTCCATCACCTCCAACCCGGCCTTCATCGCGGCACACAAGGCACGGCACCCCGAGACACTCCTCGTCGGCGGGCGCCGCGGCGAGTTCCCCATGTACAAAGGGTACATCCTTGTCATGGATCTGTCAGGCAATGTTGTTAAGCGGATACGCTCCAAATGGTTCTACTCGGTACTGCCAACGCGCCACGACCTGGTCTGCATAACCGGGGTCGGGGTGGATAGCAGCGGGGCCCATGGGCTCAACCCAGCAACCGGATTTTGGCACCCACTGCCTAATAACCTGGCAAGAGAGAACATTCTCATGGGAGGTACTCTGGCGACTACTCTGCCTCATTCATATTTGAACAGGTTTCTGCAGGAGAGTACAAGGTACTCCGTGTCCTCAAGGGTACTATGCTCGGCAACCTTGACACTGAGCAGATCGTGGAGGTCTTGACGCTCAAAGCTGGTGTCCCTATGCAGTGGAGGGCAAAGCAAGCCCCTCCATTTCGTGTAAGCATGAGTGACTTCAGAAGAGTTGTTGTGAAAGGGGTGGTTTACTTCTTGAAGGATGATAATTTCAATCGAATAAGCCGGCCAGACTGTATGGCCCTGTTTGACCTCAAGACCGAGGAGTGGATAGCATCATCTCTCAAAGGCCCATTAAGCAGCGATCCTGAATTGGATGACAGGCTCCACAACCGTGAAAATTACAACTATGTCCGTAATCTTCAGTTAGCTGAGCTGAATGATTTCCTTGTTGAAGCAGCACAAATCTGCTTTTGTTCAGGTTCTTCTTTAGATCTCTGGTATTTGATGGACATGGAGAACAGTCGCTGGGAAAGGAAACATAGGATTCCTATGGGAAAGGTTGACATCGATGAATATAATTTTTATGTGGCATATTCCTTGATGGTTCTACAGGATGACAGGATACTAATCTGTGCACAAGAAAGAAGGATAATTGAGGATGATCCAGGAGAACCTGACTCAAGTTACAGAACTTACACAGATTTAGTGGTTCAAATATATGATCCAAATACAAACACTTTTGGTCCAGACAAGATGAAAGTTAGAAATATGCACTCGGTCGGTTTCTTTGTGGGTAGTTTGTTAAGTGTTGGAAATGGTGAGCTGTAGTAACTGTATTACTATGGCCTTAATAAGTTTACTAGAGTTCGATGGGTCTTGACGGTTTGCTCTCTTCAGCATGTAGATCTGAGAGTGGTGTGTTTACTGTTTCTGTTCTGAGCTTATGTACTCCAATGATAATATTAAGCAGCAGGGGGTTCACTTCGTGCTCAGCTTCGTTGGGGTTCTTTTTTCTTTTTTTGTTTGATCATGTGAATCAAAGTGTGCCAAATTAATTATTGCTGTGAGCAGGTTGCTGGGGTTTACTTCGACGGTTTGCGACAGTATTGTTGAATGTGAATCACAGTGTTCCAAATTAATAGATCTTTAGGAAGTTGATTATTGTTGTGAGCAGTTTGCTGCAAATACTGGAGCGTAATAACTTCGTATAGCATACATTATACGAAGTTATACGAACCTTTAATGGCATCGGCATGCTTCTGTTGTGACACAGCTAATGCTTTTCTCTTCCCAACAGGACCAATTAGCCCTACGCTTCTGGATGTAGCCATGTTAACTGGTCTAAGTCCTGACGGCGAAATGCTATCGGCTTTTGACTTGTCTGCTACCCTTAAGCTAGTTCCCGAAAAGAACTTTGGCTGGCAGCACTACAATATTAGCACCCATCAGCAAACAGGCGATGTTGAGGACGAAGAGCACATCGCCTTTTTGAACATGTGGCTGGACAGGTTCTTTTTCTATGGTCAATCCCTTAGCCCCAGCAAAGTCTACCAAGGAGTAGCCGAAGCATTGGCAGCAGGGCAAAAACTAGCAATCGAAAAATACTTGCTAGGAGCAACCTATTGGATGATGCACGAGATCGGGGAAGGTCTCTGCTCCAAGAAATCCGAGTACTCGGTTGGAAATTTGGGTGGCCCTTTCTGGTTTGTTTGTCTGTTTTTGAAACTTCAGATATACAACTCCATAGGGGAACTTAACTTCGGTCTAGAATTTCCGAATGAAGATGAATCCGGTGGCAACGAGCGCCCCTGCAGATCCTATGGAGAAATGACTTCAGTCAACTGCAATAGAAGGCGCCTGAATCAAGAGGATTTCTCCCATTCCTTGGCCGCATTTTTCACCATGTCTGAATCAGAATATGGGCCAGAACAGTTCAACCCTTATGTCTGAATCGAAAGAAAGCAGCAATGACAACACCGATTTTGATGATTCCGATGATAGCGATGACAAAGAGGAAAACTCTTCTGAGACAGGAACCTCTTCATCGGACTCAGACGAAAGAACAGAATCCCAATATCATGCATCGTCTTCTGAGAACGAGGTCACTAACTTGCGTGCGTTTACTAACTCATATCGTTCTTTTTCCGATAACTAACCTTGTGTTATTTTCCTTTTCAGAGCGGAGATAAGCGCCCCAGGGCGAAGCTCGTTGGGGAGGAAGCTGGGCGCCTCCACTTGACGGCCAAGTCCGCATCGGCATTCACCCAAGGGTCCTCTCAGCAACCCAAAAAGAGAGCTATAATTGGCGTATGATGAACATTCTCCTAAAATCCGATATCTTACATTCTTGATCAATAGGGAGACCCGATGGTGACACCGGCCAAAAGAAGAAATTAGCCACCAAGAAACCAAGACCCCAAAAGGTGCGTACACCCGATAGCGTAATAACTTCGTATAGCATACATTATACGAAGTTATACGAGGGCCGAAACAGTAACGCCGAATCCCCCGATAAAAACCCTAGTTTTACCGCAGCTATAAATAGGCGGTCACTCGCTGTCACTTTCATCCATTCTCCAGCGCACAAGCCTCCTGCATCGGATTTCTGGAGCTCTAAGGATTTCCAACGCACAGCCACTTTCCGCTCAACTTCTAATCGGCAAATATGTCTTAGGTACTATTCCGCTGCTCAGATTCTGATGCTTTGTATTCTTTGGGCCCGATAGGGGAGAGAGACCCAACAACTTTCATAGATCATTCGGTAGCAAAGCTTCCGTTGTTTGCCAATGAGCTTAGTATGAACAGTTGGAAATCGGCATTCCGTTCCTGGCCTAGCCCGATCAAGGGATATAAGGACTGTAGCTCTCGGGTCTATAGCCAGAAAAAGGAACAATGGGATGAATTAGGAATTACCGATGACATCCTTCTTTCCTTGCATCCTCCTCCAGCGGACGAACCTTTAATGGCATCGGCATGCTTCTGTTGTGACACAGCTAATGCTTTTCTCTTCCCAACAGGACCAATTAGCCCTACGCTTCTGGATGTAGCCATGTTAACTGGTCTAAGTCCTGACGGCGAAATGCTATCGGCTTTTGACTTGTCTGCTACCCTTAAGCTAGTTCCCGAAAAGAACTTTGGCTGGCAGCACTACAATATTAGCACCCATCAGCAAACAGGCGATGTTGAGGACGAAGAACACATCGCCTTTTGAACATGTGGTTGGACAGATTCTTTTTCTGTGGTCAATCCCTCAGCCCCAACAAGGTTTACCAAGGAGTTGCCGAAGCTTTAGCAGCTGGACAGAAACTAGCAATCGAAAAATACTTGCTAGG
>SPJY01015775.1:2943525-2972268 GCA_005191435.1 Raddia distichophylla
GTTGAAGCAGGCACAGCTAGAATATCCTTTGCCATGCTGGCTAGGGTTGGGTATTCGAGCGAATTCATTTTCCACCGGTTCAATATGTCAAAATTATCACCTCGAGGGAACGGAGGCTTTGCTAGATATGTTTCTAGTTCTGAGGACACAACGCTCATTGATCGAACCCTACGGTTAAGGTGCTCATCCCAATCTGCCAATCGATCACCAACCTTTGCACCAACACCAACATCACCACTCTCTTGGTGAACATACACTAAGTTGGCATACTCATTGAACATATGTGTGAACACCTTCTTCACTTTTGCAAGTTTTGATGGAGCTTTACTCTCGAAGGCTTGGGGAAAGCGAAACTCAAGAAAGGCAAACTTAAACCGTGGATCCAAAATGACCGGGATTGATAACGCCATCCACGATAGTTTCCAATACTTCTTAAATTTTCCATCATATATTTAACCATTTCACTAATTCCAAGATCCACCTCTAAACCTTCCTTTTCTAGTGCGAGCTTTATTCCCCATATTTCATGAAACCATAGATTTGCAGTGCGGTACTTAGAACCTGAAATCACATGTGTGGCATCACAAAACACTTTCAACAGTCTGCACACCACTTCCACCCTTTCCCAGTCATCAAAACTTGGTGTGTATGTATAATTTGTATCTTGCAGCTTTCCGTGGTGTAAGATATCATTTGAAGGAGTGGGGACCAAATCCTGTTCAAAATGAGAAGGAGTTATTTAACCTTAGACATTCATCGTTGCGTGTTACAGTGGAGCGAGCATTTGCTTCCCTTAAGAGGAGATTCAAGATTCTTGATGACGCCATTCCTTTCTTTCCGCTTTACACTCTCCCGAATCTTTGCTACAATGGGGCCAACAAAATTGAGTCCAGCTTGGCATATCAAGTTTAGAACATGTGCCGCACACAGTTGGTGCAAAAATCTTCCTTGTCCAATGAGCATGTGCTTTGATAACAAGTTATCTTTCAACATTTTTGCCATTGCACCATTACTGCTAGCATTAGTTGCAATTGAGGGGTGATCATTTTGATACATAGGATAAAAATAATAATAAAAAATAGATCACAAAGAAATGTATGCATTTATATTATGAGAAAAAAGAATATATGTGTATGCATTATATACACGTGTTTTTCTTCATTTTACATGCTCTCATTACCCTTCCGTTGATGGAATACCTGGGAAATATATATGTCCAAGGAGGCGCAAGATGGCAATTTTCATCAACTTATTTGGTGCCCATGTTTCAAATAGCGGCTAGCACTGCAAGTCTGCAATAGATTGCTATAGCATTAAGGACTAAAATTTCACAGATGCAACTATGATCGCTATAGCTTCTAATTTGATCATTATTTACGCTATATTCATATATAGCCGCTATATAGCACTGCTACATGCTATTTCTTTTTAATTCCTTTATAAATCCAAAAATCAATTTTGTTTTCTTTATGCTTTGTTTTATTCTTTTATTTACATATGTTAATTAAACCATAAGTAATTCATAAAGTATCGTGTTTTCTTCTCATTTTATGCAAATATTTATAGTCCATACATTTCTATTATTACAACGTCACACATGATGCTTCCACAATAGTGTATAATTTTTTAGGCCTTGTCGCAAAAACCGCGATTGATTACCTTGTAATTGGTACCATAGAGGTCACCATACGTGATTGCATTTTAACTCCCCTATGATAATCTAATATGATAATTCGTGCATTTTTCTTACAAGGCAATCAAGCATCCATCCTTTTGTTGGAAAGTACAAAGTGAATTGTCCGTCTTTCTCTATCAGGCTAGCTTTCTGAGTGAACTAGTTGGTGCATATAACTTGTAATATGATATCAAAACTAGATATTTCGAGTTCTCTTAATAGACATGATTTAAATACAAATTGACATCCACGCGCGCGTAGAGATCAGAGGGAGCCTCCATGTGAAGAGGAGTGTTTGAAGAGTATATATAAGTGAATTGATCGATGTATGCAGCTTAACACGTACCTTTGAATAGTTCTCATGGTGTTGTTTCTGTTCTTTTTGGCAAGATTCAGCAAATCGTAACATCCTAAATATTCCTTGCCTTTCCTTATCTTTAATTAGAACCATGCAAATCAAAGGCGCCGGCGTAAAAGCTAAGTTTGATACAAGTTTTGCTGGAAAGCCATCCTCAACAATATGGCTGCGTGCCTCATATATTTCCTCTGGCAAGGATCACAGGGTAGTACTAGCGACCAGAAATTCAGAATGGCAGGTGAATTGAAGGGCCTGCAAATATATAGAATCTTTTCCGGCAACTGGGTGTACGTCCGCTGCTCACATTATCGGTTGGGCCCTAAAAAAGCTGGTCGGGCTTATCAGGAGGCCGCAAGGACACTCCAGAGAACTCTCTCCTAAATAACGCATATGGATATACATATATACGCATCTCTATGGATCTACGGGTATGTTGCTCCATTCTGCTAAATTTTTGTACTACGTACCAAGTTAATTAATTAGGAGGCTATTGCTATGACGATTTCACACAATTAATGAGCATCCGTGTGTGCTAAAAAAGAAAGGAACTCCATATATATATTTGGTGCTCCATGGAGCCTGTGCTCCGTACCTTGTTTGAAAACAATTAATTGCGCAGTTATTGCATTCACACCTTTGTATGGCAATTGATGGTGGTGTTGTGCATGTATTTACTTTGTGTGCACGAATCTTGATGAAATTCAACGGCACAAGTAATGGAGCACTGACTCCATGGAGTCCCAAATGCAAGTATATATATATGATGACATGCAAAAGGCACACTGTTCCGTACATGTGTGTTGTTTTTTCGGCTTTCTATCTATAGATGACATGACATGGCACATAACTTTAATAGTTTCTCTAAATCTCTCCTCCAAAACATTACTCCCTCCTTTTTTTTACATAAAAACGTATTTTAAGTTGATATATACATTAAGAAAATTGTGAAATCAAGAGAAAGTAAAGAGAAAATGACGATGCTACTTATTTAATAAATATATTGAAAATATAATAAAGGACATCATGCGAGAGTTGTTTATAAGTGTATTAGAAAAATTGTATAATAAGTAAAGATGATAAAAAATGTGTAATAAGTAAATATGAGAAAAATTGTATATTAAGTAAAGGTAGACATGGAAGAATTTTAATAAATTTGCATGCTTGCTTTACATTTTTAAACAAAATCATTATGGCTTATATAAAAAAGAGAGGAAGTATTCTCTGTCCATCTCTCTATAATCTTTCACAATTTATAATACACTCTAAAAGACCCCTTCGCTCGAATAGTTTTTATATATCCGCTATAATATAATATAGGGTCTGCTAGAGGGCAACATATTCAGTGCAAAAGAGTATTCAGTACAAAAGTGCAAACATCAATCCTTGGCCCTTGGATCTCATCCCAACGGCCCAGCCCCAACCACCTCCCTAATCCACAAGAGCCTGATTATCTAACTTGCATTTGGGATAAGATCAATCAGGGAGAGCGGGCTGGGGCTGGACCGTTGGGATGAGATCCAATGGCCGATGATTGATGTTTGCATTTGTGCACTGAATACTCTTTTGCTCTGAATATGTTGCCCTGCTAGAGATGCTCTCATGCGTGAGTGCAAGCTAGGATCACAATTGCCTGGAAACAGTAGTTGCTATCAAACTCTAAATTAAACATTATTTAGGCTCTTTTTGATCGTGTTTCGGTTCAATTTGGTTGAGTTAAAAGTGGGGGCCTTTAAAGAGGGGCATGAAAAGACAAAATTATTAAAAGAAATTAAGATCTTTGATAAAAACCCCACAAAATTCTAAAAAAACTATTACAAAATGTTATGTCGAATTTTCTATAAAAATAAATTTTGACTCAACCAAACAAAATCAAATCTAACCACGAGTAAAAGAGGTCCGTAATAAATGGACCAAGCTTCACACCCCCTGATTGGGCACATCGATCGGATTTTTTGGTTCCAAAATAATAGTGTTCACTACTCCGATGCCCTGCATGGACCGCGAGTATGCATGATATGATCTTTATTGTGGTATATATTTTAGGAGAAGCAAGGAATAAAGCGAGGCTTAAACTAAAGAATAAAGCTTTTGCTTCTTTTTTGGGCAGCGCCAGGGATCGGATGTCCGGACCGTCCGGATCAATGACGTCAGCATGACGTCATCGCTGAAACTTGGCAAATACCTGCTGAAACTTAAAAAATAATGGCAGAAACTTAATGAAACCTGGCAACGTGACGACGAAACTTGAAAGTTCAGAAAGTTTCTCGAGATTAAGAACCAAGTTTCAATAGCACAAAGTTCAAGTTTCAGTAGGAAAAATCCAAGTTTCAATGGACAAACTTAAGTTTCAGTAGCATAGAGCGAAGTTTCGATCGTGAAAAATCTCCAAGTTTTGACGGGCGAAGTCCAAGTTACAACAGAAAAAAGTTCGGGTTTTGCAAGGCAAAATCAAAGTTTCAACATACGGGATCTAGAGTTTCGAAGCGAAAAATCCTAGGTTTCAAAAGTACAAAGTTCAAGTTTCGAGACGTGCTACTCCAAGTTTCAGAAGGCAAATCCCAGGTTTCGTGTGAAAAAAAAATGGGATGGACCTCGTCCTTGTCTCCTTCCCCAAATCCGGCAACCCCTACCCCAAGCTCGCCGAATCGAGCGAAAACAAGAAAAAAAACCCGTTCATACTTACATGCTTAGAATTTTCATGCGAAAATAAAGATTCATCTCCTTCCTATCCTCCTTCTTCGGATCTGACGCATTCATCTCCTCTCTATCTCTCTTGTTCTCCTTGGAGAGCAATAGAGACAGAATGGATCCCCTTGGAGTGGGGGCTAGCGGCGCCGCAGGCTATTTGCAAGCGACGCATGGACGGCTGCCGACGATCCCCTTGGGGCCTCCCTCGCAGCCGAACTAGATGTCGGCGACCACGTTGGGGCCTCCTTGCCGCCGAGATTGAGAATGAGCTCAACGCCGTGGAGTGAGGGAAAAAAGTGGGGAAAGTAAGAGAGACGAGAGATGCGAGAAAGAGCAAGTAGCAGCGAGGAAAAAAAATGTCGTAGCGGCAGGAAGAGCTCTCGCGTGATGCGGCTGATGCCTCCTTCGTGTGGAACCCCGGCGCTAGCCTTTTGACTGGGAAGCGTGGGTGCGTGGCACCGCGTCCGGATGTGCCGGACTCCCAGCCGTAAGTGTTTCCGTTCTTTCTTTTTTTTCTATAAATGATTCTACTGTATATGTTTCAACCACCTTTTTTGCCTATTGCTTTATTTTTCTCTTACTACTGTTATTGCCTTTTTGCTTCTCCACCCCCCCCCCACTCAAGAATAAGCATCGGATGTGGAGCTGTTATCGCTTCTCATTTTAGCTTTTGCCTCTTTTTTCCCCGTAGCAAGCGTCTTTTGTATTTTTTGTCCCACTGTTGTTGGTTTTTTGCCTTTTTATATGCCATATAATCTGTTTGTCCCGAATCTTCCGGTATTCTCCCACTGTTTTCAGCTTTAGCTTCACCCCCATCCGTTTCTCCCACTGGTTTTCCCCTTTCCCCTCCCCTTTAGCTGGCACTGGCCATGTTACAATGGAAAGTTCCTTTTCCATGCACACTTGAGAGGTTTTTCTAAAACACCACGAGTGAAGAAAACAAAACTAGCACCTTGTTGTTTAAAACATTTTAACATAAAATAATTTACCATGACTAGAAAATTATAAGGGCCTTAGAAAATTACAAGAAACATATCACGAAAAATAGGAATAAATCAGTTATTATTAAAATATAATTTTGATTAAAATTTACGCAGATTTTTTTGGATGTTGCCTCGGGGTAGCCTTAAGACTGGTATGACATATGCCCACCGGACACTCCTAAGGTTCAACCCTGATCCACCAATGATTAGTTGGCGTTGCATCTATATATTATATAACATGATCATTTAAACTTAACCATACTTGTTTTAAATTTTAATAACTTAAAGAAACCACATAATCGCAGTGATACAAGCTAATCATATGGGATCTGGGGCATATCTATGATTGCCAAAAGCGAACAGAAATTATTTCCTGATGCGAATTATCCATTGTGCAATGGTATAGACGAATAAAACGATGGACAGGGCGTTAGCTGTTGTTTTCTCATCGCTTATTTGGAAATCAGTTTTTATAAACTAAATTTAGTATGGAGAGTATGGTTTTGATGACTTGATTGTCTAGTCAACATAATATGTGGCTATATGTGGTCACACGTCAATCTAAATCAATCAAATATCAAATTCAAATAAAAATTAAATTAAATTAAATTCATAAAAAAACCTAAAATTTCGTAAAAGAAAACTCTAAAAGACATAAAATTCAATAAAAAAATTAAATCTAAAATTCATAAAGGCAAATAAAGCAAAAAATGTAAAATAACTTAGAAAATCTTAAAAGCCGTAATAAACTTGGAAAAAACCCAAAGTTCATACCAAAAGCTATAAATATTCAAAAGCTCATTTTTTTGTAAAATCCTAAAACAACATTAGAAAATTTTAAATTTTTTATAATAATAGAAGCTAAATAAAATCCAAAATCCTCTTATCCTCTCCATAGTGCTCTCTCTCTCACCATTCATCTTAGCTCATCCTTCCTCTCCTATCAACCATATAATTTACCCCTCTATTGTTTTAATTTATTTTTGTTATTATTATTTTTTTGAAAGAATTCACTACTTTACGTGTCTATATAAATTTTAGATATTTTGAAGGATACTATGATTTTTTCCTGAAATTTTAGATTTTTTATAGTTGTATTATACATTTTAGATATTTTGAAGGTTTTTATTTTTAAAATGTATTTTATAGTTTTGATGAATTTTACTGTTTACTAATATTTTTACTAATTTTTCTATGTTTTTATGGATTTTGTTTTTAATAGTTCTCATGGATTAATGTTTTTCAGATTTTGTAAAGAAAAGTGTAGATCTTTTACATTTATTATTTGAATTCAGTTTCTTATTGATTTAGAATGGTAGTGGCCAACTTTTTAGGGGCATCACGGCTTGGGTCCGACCGACTCTTCACCATACAGAAGGGGTGACCTCTCCTCTTAAGGGGACTAATCATGTTCTTTAGAAAGTCTATCACAATCTGCTTCTCGGTTCAGCCGAGCTTTAACTAATCCATCAATTTGCACAATAATGTCACGGAATCAGGGTCCAACTCTCGATGGGCCAAGGCAGGCTCTTGTGGCATCTCTCCAGTATACAGCGCAGTATCGTTGCCTACTGACAAATATTATATGCCGAGCCCATATTTTTTCCTTAAGAGCTGGAGCGGGATAGCACACTTTGGCGTTGTTAAGATGACAAATACAAGGCTCTCGCAGCCTTTTTGCAACTCTTATTCCGGTGAAGAGATTATAAATAAAGAAACAAACCAAAACTAGGTTTTACTCCTAGAAACCCTCACACAAGTGGGTGAAAATTGATAAGGAGTAATCAAGTTACAAGTGGGTGAAAATTGATAAGGAGTAATCAAGTTAGGAGTCATTCACTAACTTGTAGTTTACGAGAGAGGATTTCAGCCAAAAACTCGCTTTCAGGACTCTAAAACACCAAACATGAACAAATGGACGAAAGAAAAAACCTAAAAACTATCGGAGCAAAGGAAGAAAGAAAAAAGGGCAGCGCCAGGCGTCGGACGTCCGACACCTGGCACTCGGTCCGGACCCGTCCCGGCCGTTGGATGGACGGCCACCGCGCCAATCGAACGAACGCCCGCGCTCCCGCGTCCGTGTGCCCAGCGAGGCAGCGACTAGCTAGCTAGTCGTCGTTTCATTTAACTTCCGATTAAACTTCTGATTTTTGTACAAAATTCAAACAGTGTTCAAAATACGTGGAATAAATTTCATAATTCTTCTAAAATCGAGAGCAACCCATTTTTAAATACTTTTTGATTTTTTTTCACTTTTTCATTTTTTTGATGTGAACTAGTAGAAGGCACTTGTGAAACTTACATCTATACTAGCGAAACTTGGTCGTGTTCTGATGAAACTTGGCCGTGTTCTGATGAAACCTGATGAAACTTCGATGTAACCTGATGAACTTCGATGAAACCTATTGAAACTTAATGAAACTTGAATTGACCTAATGAAACTTGATGAAACTTGCATTAAACCTGATGAAACTTGATAGTTCGGCAAGTTTAACGAATATGAAACCCAAGTTTCAGTAGGCGAAACCTAAGTTTTATTAGGCGAAACCCAAGTTTCACCAGATAAGTTTGAGGAGTTATATGGCAACATATATCTTGTTTTGTTCGAAAAAATACGAGGAACACGTTGGCGCAAACGGTTTGTGGATTGAAGCACCCAGTCAAAAAATATGGCCATTCAAAAAGAAAAATACGAGTGGGACCCACCTTGCATGTGTGCTGTTGGCTCCTCCCCGGTTTTGTTCGCGCGTTGCTGACTGTGCGGGCGTCCGGCCGCGCGCGCTCGCGCCGGACGTCCGCACAGTAGCCTTTCCGAAGAAAAAACCTATGAAAAAAGTCAACGATGGACGAAAGAAAAAACCTAAAAACTATCGGAGCAAAGAAAGAAGTGAATAGGCGGCGACGGTTTCGTAAATCTTACCGTCAGCGATTTTGGTGAGATGGGCCAACGCTCAGGCCATGGGTCCAACCATTCAGCTAAGGAAGCATTTTTCCCTTCACCTTTCGACTTTCTTATAAAGGCTCCTAGAGTAATCTCTTTTACAATACACAAAGGCTAGATAATGAGAAGTCATAATTCCACGTCTAAGCGGCAACTAGATATCTCGTAGTGACATGTGTCGTGTGTTCAAAGGAGTGTAGAGCGACTCACCGTCTACGTCAAATGAACCCGAACCCCTTTCAAAACAAGATAAATGCACCGATAAACCCAAAAAAGCTTCATAGAAGGTTACATAAATAGAAACATCAAGATCGAGGACCGAAAATATATGTTGCACGTAAGGGGCGGGTCATTAATAATACACGCTATGAGTAGGGCTGGGCATGTTCCACAAGAAGATTGCAGACAAACTCCCCGCTCTCTCTTTTTGATGCTTATATAATAAGATGAGGACCCAAGAATAAAAGTGGGGTTGAAGAAACTCGGAAGCCACTCAAGACATATACAGTACATTGCAATAACAAATCCATAATTCTAGCCATTCTATCTAGATCTATGATTCTGCTGAGATCTGCAAGAAAGAAAAGTGTTCATTGTATCGTTCACTTTTTTAGCTTAAGGCATCATTGCCTCTCATGTTGTAATATCTCAACATGTAAATCAGAAGCTTTTCCTGGCTCATCAAGAATAAGCATCGGATGTGGAGCTGTTATCGCTTCTCATGGGGGCCCAAATATTAAAATCCGTCGTTCCATTGACTCAAGGATCTAGCCTTCATGCTTGGTAAGATACAAATTTGTTGCAAGGTGAGGGAAGAATTTCTACACTCCGACAATTCAAATGTAGTGGTTGTTTGGTTCATGGCCATGGGTGGCCATGCCAATTATTGGTCATGGTCAACAGATGACCAAGTTGTTTGAAAAGTTTGAACATTTGGATGCATGGTAGCCGACTAGTGACCAATAAAAATGAAAATTAATTCTAAAATTTTCAAAAATGAAAAGTAACAAAAATGGGTTTCTTATGATTTTATATGAATTATGAAATTTGTTCCGTGAAATTTGGACACCAGATGAAATAGATATAAAAATGAGAAAATCAATTAATAAACTCACTGAGTCAGTACTGCTTCGTTGCTGCACAGTTGGGTCATTCAGCCGAGCCAGATGACAACCGAATCTTGACGGCGAGTCAATATTTGATAAGGCCACTGACCCTAGTGACATTTTTCCCAACAATTGTTGATGTGTTACTATCAAGGTCAGACACTCAGACCCACATTTTCGTATAGAAGGAATCCCTCGTTTTCATAGTAGCTGTTTTCAGCCTAGCAACTCTCATCCATGGAATCTGAAAACTTATCCTTCACAAAAGGCAAATTTCCAATATGACGCATTCAAGTGGGAAATCATAATTCAACTCATTCAAGTGGGAATTATCATAATTCAACGCATTCAAGTGGGAATTATCATACTTCAACGCATTCAAGTGGTAATTATCATAATTCAACGCATTCAAGTGGGAATTATCATAATTCATGTAATATAATCAGTGCTCGCCCTGCTGAGATTCCTCACTATTACATGTTCACCATCATATCTCTCTCTGCTTGCTAGCTGCAACATGCATCCTCCGTTTTTACGTACGTCTGGAATCCTATCATTAGCCTGCTGTGATACTACTCATTTTTTGTGCAGTATCCAAGCTCGAAGTCAGTCTCCCATCAGTTCACCACGGCAGCAAGCATATGAAGCAACAAACCAGAAGACATGGAGGGGCTGAGTCTTTCACACGAAGCACTAGGGTCCGTCCTACTGAAGCTCGCAGCTTTGCTAGGCGATGAGTACAGGCACCTCAAGGGAGTGCGCCGTGAGATGGGCGACCTCCGCATGGAACTCATCGCCATATACGCCTGGGTCGAGAAGTTCATGACAAAGGAGGACCCTGACATCCAAGTGAGGGCCTATGCAAGGGAGCTGAGGGAGCTTGCATACGACATCGAGGATTGCGTCAACGAGTTCATGCATGGCGTCGTCGGCATGGACCATGAGCAGCACCACACTCCTGCAGGCGGCATCAAGGAGCTGTTCCTCAAGAGCGTCTTCCGTGTAAAGGCTCTGAGCACTCGGCACCAGATCGCGAGCCAGATCCAGGAGCTGAAGGCTCGTGTTATTCAGGTGGGAGAGCGGTGCGCCAGGTACAGGTCTGACGATGTTGCTTGCAGCAGCAGCAGCAGCAGCAGCAGTTCTAGCGGCTGGAAGACGGATCCCCGCCTATGCGCTCTGTTCGTGGAGGAGGCTAAGCTTGTGGGTGTTGATGGCCCAAGGGATGACCACGTCCGGTGGATGCTGGAGGGTGAGGCTGGGTCAGTGAAGCATCTCAAGGTGCTCTCTATATTTGGGTTTGGTGGTGCCGGGAAGACCACGCTCGCCAAAGAGGTCCATCAAAAGATTAAAAAGCAATTTGATTGTCAGGTTTTTGTATCGGTTTCTCAGAAACCTGACATGATGAAAATTCTATGGGACATGCTGTCCGGTTTAGCGGACTCTCTGAAAGAGAGAGAAACAGATGACCAGAAAAGACTCGATTTTCCCAAAGAGAGTCGAACATATGACCAGAAAAGACTCATTGAAAAGCTCAGGGAACTCCTACAAAATAACAGGTACTTAATCCGTCTATTCCTCCAAGTTAATCTGTGCATAAAGCATTCAAGCATAGAATCTTTTAATACAAGTTACTACGGTAGACAGTAGACCTGTAGGTTATAGCAGACAATAAACCACAACTTACATGTTTATTATGCATTTCTACGTAATAGAATAAAATTCTGTCAACCTCATCCGAAATAGAAAAAAAAACAGCAGCATAACGCTCATACAAGAGAGCTAAAAAAGTTCACAACAAATTAACAGACATCAAGTAGCACATAGTCTAGTAATGATTCATTCTTGAAACATAATTACTGAAGAATCCCATTGATTGATTCACATCCATTCCTCTTTTAGCAATCTCAATGACACAACCAATACACCCCCGGCACAGATCTCTTGTATGGAAAAATCACCTTTACGCTTCTCAAAAACAATATACAATTTCGAAATTGTCAACTACATGAAAATAAGGTTAACATGCCAATTTGCTACAACCTCTGCAAAAATCATTACCATCATTCGATGGGTGCATGCAACCTTTAACAAACCCTTTCATGTTGAAGTCTTCTCCTTAGGGACTTGGTCGATATGGAATCAGAGAAACAGCTTGATATTTCGGCAAGATCAACATGTGCTAGAATGGCTTAATCTTTTTACTCAGGATCTTGTCTTAAAGTAAAACCGAGGAAAAATTTTCTAAATTCTTTTGGTTTTTTTGAGACAGTCCACTTTGTAATCTATGTTTTGTATAATTTGTTTTTAATCGGTAATTAATCAATCTCGCCATAGGGACTGTCCCTGTGTTTTTTTTTTGAACGAAGGGCAGGAGAACTGTCATCTAATGATCAAAGAGCAGAAGCGTGAGTACAACTTTTGGGGGGACAGCCCCCTCCCCCTAGGGTTAGCCCAACTTAATTAATTACATATATTAGCGCCTGCCTCTTCCCAGAGCGCAGGTCGTTGGACAGGATCTGGAGGAGAGCTGAACAGGGACGTTCCGCTTGACGAAAAATCCGGTTATTACGCTCAACCCAAATGCACCATATTGTTCCAGAAACCATGGAGAGGGTGTCTTTGGGAGTTCTGGCGTGCAGAATATCTTCCGTCCACCAACGAGGGAGGCAGGACGACTGGAGCCAGTCAACCGGTTGGAGGAGCGGTTTGTTCATCTGAAGGGCAATGCGGTTCCAGATGAAACGACTAAAGTCGCATTCCAAGAAGAGGTGTTCCGGAGTCTCGAGGTTTGCGCCTGCATAATGGGCAAAAATAGTCGTTCGGGATCTGCCGACGCAGTAAGGCGTCCGCGGTGAGGACACGGTCGTGCAGCAGCTGCCAGAGAAAGAATTTACACTTGGAGGGTGCCTAGTGCCTCCAAGCTTGCTACAGGGGTGAGGCGCAACGGCCAATGAATTGCAGCTTGTAGGCAGAATTCATGGAGAATTCACCATTCGAGCTAAACCGCCAAGAAAAGAGGTCGATCCCGTGCGTTGAAAGCACGTAGTGAGATAACTTGAGAAGCAGCTGCATCAGCTCAGGGATCATCTGCGGACTGAGGCTATGACGAAGGTCGAAGAGCCATGTTGAACCTTCCATGGCACCCTGCACCGACTTGTTTTTCCTGATGGAGGCGGCGAACAGTTGTGGAGCAAGTTCCTTCGGGGCCTGGCCGTCGAGCCATCTGTCTTCCCAAAAGGAGGTGAGAGCTCCGTTACGCATGGTGAGGTTGGAGCCCACCCGCATGAGCTCCAGGTCAGGCCCAAAAGATTTCGGATTTCCAGCCCAGGATGAGGTGGGGTGGGTTTTGATGCTCCAAAGCCAGCGTAGACGTAGAGCTCTCACGAAGCGGTTTAGGTCGAGAACCCCTAGCCCTCCGAGATTGGTAGGCGAGCAAACGACATCCCAGCTTACCCGACACTGTCCACCTGATACAGAATTGGATCCTTTCCATAGCCAGGCCCGCCTGAGTTGGTCAATTTTTTTTATAACAGAGGACGGCGGCTTGGTGACGGAAAGGATGTAGGTAGCCATAGCTGTCTGGACAGCCTTAAGCAAAGTTAGCCTGTTGCCCTTTGACATGAGTTGCCTGCGCCAGCCTGCAAGCCGGCCCGCTATTTTGTTGATTAGCAGCTGGAAGTGAACCCGCCGAAGCTGTTTGAGGGACAGGGGGAGACCCAAATATTTGAGGGGCAAATTGACGCGGTTGGCTAGCAGATCTTCTAGGATGGTGTCCAAATTAAGGGATTCACATCTGATTGGGGCGACCTGACTTTTGGCAACGTCTGTCCGGAGACCAGAGATGTCATCAAAGACCCGGAGGATGCTTGCCAAGGCATAGATGTCTTCTTTGGCGGGGTTAACGAAGATTGTTGTATCGTCCGCAAAGAGCGACATGCGGAGATTGGATTGGATACCTCTGATTGGGGAGAGGACGTCGAATTCCGTGGCTCTGTGAATTAGTGTGAGCAGAGGTTCAATGGCTATGTTGAAAAGTAATGGCGAGAGGGAGTCCCCTTGACGTAGACCCTTGCGATGGAAGATGGTGTCGGTGAGGTGGCCATTAATGAGGACCCGGGAGGAGGAGGTGGCTAGAGAGAGGGAGATCTAGTCTCTCCAGCGGGAGCCAAACCCCCTGGCCCGGAGGTTATCCAAAAGGTAAGGCCAAGAGATGGAGTCGAAGGCTTTCTCGAGGTTGAGCTTGAGAAGCAGGGATGATGTATGACTTTTGTGCAGCGCCTTGGCCTTGCTTTGGACAAAAAGGAAATTGCTCTAAATATGCCTCTTCTTGATGAAGGCTGTTTGACAAGGTGAGATGAGGTTATCCATGAAAGGAGCAAGGCGCGTGGATAGGATTTTGGTGAGGAGCTTCCCCAGACTATGAATGAGACTGATTGGCCTAAAATCCGAAGCGGACAAGGGATCCTCCTTTTTGGGCAGAAGGACGATGTGGGCATTGTTAAGTGATTCAAACCCGGGGCCATCCAGGTCGATGATGCTCTGAAGCGCTAGCTAGAGGTCCTGTGAGATGATGTCCTAGCAAGATTTGTAGAAGTCCCAGGTGAAGCCATCTGGTTCAGGGGCCTTTTCACTTGGGAGACTCTGGACAACCTCGTGAAGTTCCTCCATGGAAAGCGGGGCCTCGACAGGGCCGGCTCTAGGGTTTCGGGGGCCCTTGGGCGAACGGGAGACTATGGGCCCTTTAGCTTTGAGCAGTTGGGCGAAATATTATTTTCATTTGTAACTTGATAATTGATAAAGCAAATAATTTTACTAATAACATACTAACATGTATTTAATTCTTGAAAAACAATGTTGTCTCATGCTCGCCTGATATCGATCGCCAGGCCTAGAGTCCCAGACCAGACTCCAATCTCCAGACGACGCGGGACGACGCGCCAATTTGCGAGTCGATCGACGTTTCGCCTTCGCCCTTTGCTAATCACGGTATCAGTCAATCGATCGCTAGGTTACCTAGCGCAGCGCGGCACCTGGACATGGCCCATGGGCTGCGCTTTGCATTTCTAGGTAGTGGGCCCTCTCCGGCATGGTCCCTAGGCGGTCACCCCTCCCGCCTAGGCCTAGAGCCGGCCCTGGGCCTCGAGGGAGGAGAGATCTACGGAAGGCATGTTTAAGAAATTCCAATTGAAGGTTGTTGCAGGAGTTGGCGGTGAAGAGGCCGCCTCACCAAAAATGCTGTTGAAGTGATGGTGGAGGGCATGTGCCTTGTCGATGAGCTCAGTGAGAGTGGAGGAGTTGGTCTGCAAGGAGTGGATGTGGGCTTTCCTTTGGCGAACGTTGGCTCGGAGATGGAAGTACTTGGTGTTGGCATCCCCAAGCCTAAGCCAGTTTAGGCAAGAACGCTGCTTCCACTTAACCTTCTCAATGATGCGGAGCCCAATCACTTTAAGTTTGAGAACCCGGCGCAGATCAAGTTCTTTAGGGCTCAGAGGTCGTGCCTTCATGGCACAATCTAGCAAACGAATGACCTCAGAGGCAATGTCAAGCTGGAGTTTGGTCTCCCCGATGAGAGTACGGTTCCAAGTTTTGAGAGCTTTCGCAGTACGGATCAACTTGAATTTGAACAGGAGCAGGGGGTGAGAAGGCATAGACGGGGAAGCCTCACACCAAGCCTGCTGCACCACATCGCGGTAACCGGTCATTTTGATCCAAAAAGATTCGAAGTGGAAGTGTTGGGGTGGACGTGTAGTGTTTTCAGCTGTGAGGAGTAGCGGGCAGTGGTCGGATGCTGAAGAGGACAGTGGTTGGAGGGAGCAGGAGGGAAAGAGAAGCTCCCAAGTTGAGTTCGAAAATGCCTGGTCTAACCGGACTAGAGTTGGAGCAGCTTGCTCGTTGCTCCAGGTGAAACGGCGGCCTGAGAGGTGGATTTCTTTAAAAAGGGTGGAGTCGAGCGTCGCCCGAAATCTATCCATGAGCGTTCTGTTGAGATTGAGGTTGTTTTTGTCCGAAGCCTTGTATATCAAGTTGAAGTCGCCAATGATTAGCCAAGGGCTAGAGAAGTGGTTGGCGATGAAAAACAGCTCCCGAAGGAAGGCCTCCTTGTCATGGGCTATCAAGGGGTCGTAAATGTTGGTGGTGATCCAACTGGCTTGACCGAGGCCAGAGGATACTCGCGCCGAGATTGAGTGTTGGAGTATAAGGGGATCAGAGAGCTGGACTAGGGAAGAATCCCAGAAGAGGAGGAGGCCCCCTCTGGTTTCGGTTGCCGGAAGCTAGAGATGGTTTTGCAACTGGGAGCCTGTGACCTCCAAGAGCACACTGCTGGTTGGGTCGGAGAGCTTTGATTCTTGTAGTGCGAGAATAGACGGATCGTAGGTGTAGAAGAGATCGGCAATCACAGCCCTTTTGGCAGCTGAGTTCAATCCGCGAATGTTCCAACTGATGATCTTCATGGGTACACAGAAACAGGACATAGGGACCCTGACAGGGTTGGACTCGAAGGAACCGCACGCAGACGATTGGAGGCGACCGGAAGACCCAGGGCTGACCGCACGCAGGCGATAAAAGGCAGTGGGGGGACCACACGCAGGTGGTTTACGAACCCAAGGCTCAGACACTACTAAGACTCCACACGCAGGTGGCAGACTGAGACCAAAGTTACCACGCACAGGTGGTTGAAGCAGGACGACAACTCCACATGTAGGTGGAGAACTCACAGACGAAAAAGCCACAAGTAGGTGGGAGCTACGATACAATCCCACACGCAAGTGGGAGGTGAAGAAAAAAATAGCAGTCATCGGGGAAACAAGCACCCACGCCAGGGACAACAGGCAGGGCCTAAAAGGTGCAAGGAGGTCCGTCCTCAACCACGGCGGTCCCAACCGCGGAAAGATCAAGCGAAGGCCTAGCGATGCCGCACAAGTCAGAGATGGCTGCGAACGTAGCGTCATCCATAGGGGCCGAGGAGAACAAAGCACGAAGGTGGTCGGCTAGCGAGTCCACCGAAGGTGGGTGGGGGCGGCCTAGCTTGCGAGCTAGGACACCCTGAGCGCGACGAATAGCCGGAACGGAGGAGGAACCGGCCTAGCTTACTCAACCATAATGTACCCCATGCACTTGCCTCTTTCCCCAAATGACATGAAAGAGCCGTCAATGGAACCGTTCTTGAAGCGACGTTCCTTATAATAAAACTCCCAAAATCAACATCCTAGCAAACTAGGTATCCACTCATTAACTGACATTAAGCCATGACCCTCTACAACTAACTAATCCCCGTGCCAACAGCTTCGAACATTTAAAATCGATATAATTCATAATCTGGCATAACTTCCAAATTGTAACTCCCATTTTTGTGTTCTTGGCCTCTACGAAAATATAATTCTAAGGCCTACAACTTTCATAATATGGCCTAACCTCGATTCCAAACATATTTGAGTCAAATAAATGGACAAACCTACTATCGTAGCAATTGATCCATTAGAACTTCACCTCCACCTCTAATCACCGCTAATCTGCAAAAATTTATCATCGCAATAGTGGGGATTCCATGAGAAAAGTACCTAATCTCGTTACCCACCAATATAACTGAAGGAATTCAAAATTGAGCACAAGCCCTATCTAATACCCTTCTCTTCCTCTTCCTTCTTCCCCTCCTCTTCTCCTTCGTCTCCTCCCTCCCCTTTTCAAATCCAGTGGCGCCAAATCCTTTGCTGAAAGTATAGATGGCCAAACGTGCCGCACGGCACGGCACGGCCCAGACACGGCAGGGGCACGGCACGGTTAGGCACGGCTAACTAACCGTGCCGTGCCGGCACGACACTAGTGCCGGCCACGCGGCCCAGGCACGGCACTACAAGAGTTTAACCGTGCCGTGCCGGCACGGCAGCACGGCCGGCCCACCGTGCCCGTGCCAGCCCAGGCACGAAAACTGAACAACATCTGAAAATGGAGAGCTCATGTTCCAGATTTCAAATATAATGTCTAGAATTTCAAAAAAGCTAACTAAAACTGACCAAAAGTCCAAAACAGATCATAACTTCATATCATATCATAATATCATATATTCACAAGTTCACAGGTAATAGATAACAATTTCAAAACAGATCACAAGTTCAAAATACGAAAACTTAAGCTCATATGATCATATCAGACTTAGTCACTCAAACCACCAAAACAGACCAAAATCACATAGTTCAAGTTTCATATCATATATAAGGTTGAGCTGTTGTGCAATGGCTGCCTCATTAAAAACCTATCTAGGTAAAAACTCACACCTCGTGAGAAAACCCTAGATAGGCGGTGTGAGGATGTATGGATTTCATCCTCACACCGCCTTGATTCGTCAACGGACCAATCAAGCGCACGAGGATGGATGTTTCATATGCATTTGTGCTAGCATGCAGCATGATTTTGACAAGGCTTTTATAGGGATTTTTTTTACCCTTCCATGGCCCTTGATGATTTGCTCGTGAAGTTAACTCTCCCATGGCCCTTGATGTGAACCAAAAGAGGCACATCAAGCATAAGAGAAATTATTTAGATGCAAAGGAAGTGAAGAAAGAAGGGAAGAACCAGACCAAATGTCTCACCTTCTTACCTTTCTTACGGCGAAGAACACGAACAGAGGATGGATGGAACTCTCTCTCTCTCACTCTGCTCACCGTGCTCTCTCGTGTTAGATCCTTCAAGCGATCAACTTTCTCCCCGTCCTCTCCTAGTCTCCTGGCCTCCGCCACAGCGCGCATCTATTTATAGCGTTGCGCTAGAAATTTGAACGACCCGCTCTCGTGCGCGGTCGTGCGCTACGCCATGCAAACGTGGAAGCGTCTTTGGCCAAACCGAACGCTACGTGGTTTTGAACGTGAGCGCGGCAGCGATTGCAGTCGTGATCTGTGGAGTGTTTAATCCTAATCCAAGCAACCGTATGTTTATTGCCATGCATAGCCGTACGTAGGTAAATGTTGAGGGCTATCAATGGCCACCGAAGCTCAATTAATATTCTGGCTATTAGTAACTAATCATCTTGCTAATTAGCCACTTAATCCATGCAGCCCATGGGCAATACGTGGGTTCTATATATCGAGTTTATTTAGCAGAACATGGGCCCACTAATATAAAACCGAATTGTGTATATATCCATATGTTGCTTTTGCATACTCCGCTTTTTATATATATATATGAAAATTAGTTTATAGCATTGCTAATATATTAATAATAGTAATTTTCATTTCCGGATAAAATTGGCGTCAACAAATCATTCATCGTATAACTTCGTATAATGTATGCTATACGAAGTTATTACGTTTTATAGGGATTTTTTATATGCCCCCTCCCCCAATGGACGCCTGGGCCTGGGCCTGCGCAGCGGAGGGTGGGGAGGTGGGGGTGGGCTGCGGCCTGTGGGGGAAGCGGGCCGCATCATGCCGGCACCTTAACCGTGCCGTGCTCGTGCTGGCCCACTGGGCCGAGGTGGCGGCCCAGGCACGGCACCGTGCCGTGCCGGCACGGGCACGCCGGCCATCGTGTCGTGCCGTGCCTAGGCACTACGGGCCGTGTCGTGCCTAGTGCCGACCCGTTTGGCACGGCCCGTTTGGCCAACTATAACTAGAAGCAGCGCGAGGACGGCGTGGGAGATTGGGAAGGAAGCGGCTAGGGGAGGGGTCATGATCCCCCTCCTCTCTTAACTTCTTAAGCCCACACATGGGCTGCTCCGGGCTAGCTAAGACCCAAAGAGGGCATCACATCAATATGAAATTTTGTAATCTACTAAATAATTAAAGCAGGGTCTAATAGAACCACCACGCTAATCCTAAAATTTTAGAAATTCCCACATTAATCAGAAAAAGGAAAGGTGTACAAGAAAGAATTTAGAATAAAAGATAGAAATAAGAGTCCTATCTATGCCAGATTATAAAAAAGAGTGTATATCAGCAACACAAAAAAAGATAATAGAAATTTGGAATCAAAAATAGAAATAAAAGTCCATTGAGATAAAAAAGAGTTCATATCATGTATCAGTTACAATAAAAAAAATAAAAACACATAAATTTGTCCATGCCAGATTAAGGATTAAAATTAATCTAGCCGTGCAAATTCGCGAGACACCCTGCTCGTTATGTTTAAAAAAGGTGTTATGCCTGCATTTTTTCCAGTGAAACATATTCTAATTTTGATGCTATCCCAGCTTCTGATTTAAACTCGAATTATTGAGACTGTTTAATCTCATGTTGTTAAATAGGTATTTAATTACAATTGACGACTTATGGTCTATAGCAGCATGGGAACAAGTACTGAAATGTGCATTACCGGACAATGATCGTGGCAGCAGAGTAATTACCACAACACGGATTGAATCTGTAGCCAGGGCCTGTTGCACTCATCCTGGCGACTTGTGTCACAAAATTGAACCTCTTAGTGAATCTCAATCAAGAAGTCTATTTTTCAAAAGAAATTTTTGTTCCGAGAATGGCTGTCCTCCTCAACTGAAGGATGTTTCAGCTAAAATCTTGAAGAAATGCGGTGGCCTCCCTCTTGCTATAGTCAGTATAGCTAGCTTATTGGTTAGCAAGTCAAGCACAAAGGAGGAATGGGAGAAAGTAGCCGCATCCATAGGTTCGGCTCTAGAAAACAATCCTAACCTGGAGGGCATGAAGGCTATATTGTCTCTCAGCTATAATGACCTTCCTCACCATCTCAAAGCTTGCTTGCTCTACTTGAGTATATTTCCAGAGGATTATACGATTGAAAGAGTCAGTTTGGTCAGAAGATGGATAGCAGAAGGATTCATTAAAGAACAACGTGGGCAAAGCTTGGAGGACGTTGCCGAAAGCTACTTCAATGAACTCATCAACAGGAGTATCATCCAACCGGTGGACATTAGCTATGGTGGAAAGGTGAACTCTTGTCGGCTGCACGATATGACTCTGGAGCTAATTACATCGAAGGCTACTGAAGAGAATTTCGTTACGATAGTAGGCCTGGGTCATAGTTCATCGAAAACAGAGGATGTTGTTCGTCGGCTGTCGGTGCAAAATCATGGTGGAGAGCATTTGTTAGCACTACATCAAACTAGGACGTCATTATCCCATGTTAGATCATTGACAATATTTGGTGGCCACTGTAATCCAGGACTGCCATTTTACGAATTCCGGTTTTTGCGAGTCTTGAGCATTTACATCAGATTGTTTGAGGAGGCCGATCCGAAGATGATCCGTAAACTGCACCAGCTGAAATATCTGAGACTGACGCCGACATGGTACACCAAAAAGCAGCTGCCTGCACACATCGGCGAGTTGCGAAATCTAGAAACACTAGAATTGGAGTTACGGATCAGAGACAAGCAGTGGCCCCGTGGGGTTACTCGGCTACAGAAGCTTAGACATCTAGCTGTAACTTGGCAGGCTCCTAAAGGTGTCACACGGGGATCAATGGAAGATTTACCAGAGCTGCCACAAGGTATTGGGAGGATGACAGCTATGGAGACGCTCCCATGGTTCAGCGTTTGTGACAGCCCAATCAGTGCAGTGCAAGAGCTTGGCAGCCTGACCAATCTGAAGGAGCTCTTCTTTTCATGGGATCAGGCTGAGCCAAGCGATGCAAGATACAAGGAATACCTAACCAACTCTCTCAGCAAGCTGAGCAACCATAACCTCCGGTCGCTAGCTATAACCAGCAAGAAACCAATCCCTGTCGATTTTCTGGCATCTCTGTCGCCCCCGCCTCTCCTACTCCGGACATTCTGGATGTGGGACTCCTATTTTCGCAAGTGCCCCGAGTGGATCGCGCCGCTCAGTAACCTCGTGGAGCTGAAGCTTGACGTCTGGGAGCTGGACGACGACGACCTGCGCGTGCTGGGGGAGCTGCCATCGCTGCTCGTCTTCCACCTCTGGGTGGTCCCACTCCGCAGGGAGAGGATCGCCATTCCGAGGAGAGGTTTCCAGAGCACTGTGTCGTTCTGCCTCTACTCCGGGTTGCCGTGCCTCTCCTTCCAAGAGAGCTCCATGCCAAAGCTCGAGAATCTCGAGCTCAGGTTCGGTGCACGCGGAGCAAGGTCGTACGGGCGCACACACTCTGGGATTCAGCACCTCCGGAGCCTCAAGTGTGTCACGGCTGAGATCTACAGGCACGGTGCGAGGGCGTCAGATTGCAAGGCTGCAGTGCGCGCGCTGAAGGCCGCGGTGAGCGCTCATCCGGACAGCATCATCACGGACATCATGGAAGGTCATCAGAACACCAGTGGCTATTACGAGGGATCTGACGCGGACGAAGAGAACAGCGACGGTGAGGCTTCATCGGCATACGGTAAAAGAAATCGTCCTGCATCTCATTACCAAAAAAAAAAGAAGAAGAAGAATAACAAGTGTTCGAAAATTCTGGAAGCCATGCTTTACTTGTTTATTTTAGTTTCGTTTAATTGCCTTCTCACTAACAGATGGAATGGTGCTCTGAGATCTTGGAGGGATCGATCCAAGATGCCAGGGAAATCAACCGGTGCGATGCAACGACACCCCCAAGAATGAAGCTCATTTTAAATCAACTATATATTGTTATCTGTGTGCATGTCGGCCAACAACGGCTGTAGCCCGTTCTCGAAAGACCATGGAGTCCTCTCAACTTCCGTAAAGTATTTATTCGTATACCAGAAGAAAGATCTATGGTGCTTTTAGTGTTGGAAATAAAGGTGAATTGTACATGTTTTTTCGTCGCGTGCAACTTAATCATTAAATCTATGGATTTGTGGGTCATATATTTGTATCCTTCACCTCTTAGTGAGAACCGAATGGATCCTAGCAATAATGTATAATTATGGTAATTTGAACTTTATATCTATGAATTTGTGGGCCATATATTTGTATAATCCTTCACCTCTTAGTGAGAATGGAATGGAACCTTGCAATGTATAATCATGGTAATTTGATTGCACATATCATTCTTTATTTCTAGGGTTTTCCAACAAATCGTGCGTACGATTTCAAAAAAAATTGAACTCTGTTGCATGCAGTAAGGTAAAACAAAACTTGCAGTATATATAAATTAAAATATTGCATAATAAAAACCAAAAGCTGAATCAAAATAGTCAAAATGATGCAGTAACTAAACTGTTGCACAAATTCGTACAATGATGTAGTATGATAAATCAAAATGTTGCAACATTTAAAATGTATAACAAAAATAATTTACTACCACAACATTTTAGGACATGTGAACAAAAATATTGCGCCAAATCAGATAATTGTAACTGTGTGTTAAATCAAACGTTGCAGTATGTTAAACCAATATATTGCAACTTGTTAAACTAAATATTGCAATGTGTTAAACTAAAATGTTGCAACATGTTAAAATGATGTTGCAGTGTGTTAAATCGAATGGTGCAACGTTGAAAAAGAAGCATAGCAAAATTAAGAAGTAGTTACTGCAACATTGAAAAATAAGCACCGAGTCATTGGAAATTAGATGGTGCAACATTTGAAATATAGCACTGAAACATTCATATGAAACCATTAAAACATTTGAATTAGAACACTATAACATTGAAGGATAGATGTTAGAATGAATTAGAGCACTGCCCCATTCAAATGAAAGCATAAAAACTTTTGATTTACAACACCACAATATTGAAAATTAGCTGCTATAGCATTAGAGATGTTTTAGTAGTAAAACATTAGGGGGAAGGAAGAAAGTTTTTTTAAAAAGCATATGAAGTATTTCGTAAGAAGAATCGAGATGTTGCATTAACCATCTTCTTCGGAATCCCATCCATCTTCCTCTACAAATGAGAGAGAGAGAGAGACCGCGGGACTATGCAGACTTGCTCGCAAGCCTCCATGAGCCCATGAGAATGAGATGAGAAATAAAAACTGTGCTCAGAAAGCTAGTGGTGGAATCCATTAAAGAATAGCGGTGTTGCTGGCCCGCGTTGCATCCGATTTTTCGTTGCCTGCTCGGACGTTCTATCAAAAGCATCTCCGTCATTTCTATCGTTTTTTTTCCTTTTTTGTGTGCTGATTTATCTCTCGATGAATCTCGCAATTCGCCCCTCCACACGTACGTTATTCCCGTGCGGGGCAAGGCAGCTGTTGAGATGGGAAAGGAAGGGGTTGGATTTGCCTCATTTGGTAGTTAAGTTTGAGGACGTCCTAGTTCTTGTGCCGGCGAGCGTAGTCAGTTCAAGGTGGCCACGTGCATTGTAATGCCCTGGATTGTAGAGATGTGTGTGGTGCGTGTGACTCATATGATTGGTTATGGTGAAATAGTCTACTCAGTTGACTGTTGCTAACCATCACGATGTTATCGTTTGAGAATACAGTGTAACACCGTTGGAAAAAAAAAACTGAGCGACTCTTTTTAGAAACAATTAGAAACAAGCATTACTTAGAGTATCTTCAATAGCCAATCATTAGCTATAAAAAATAAAAATGACATCTATGGATGGCATATAGACATGTAATAGTGTACACACAATTTAAAATCAGTTATAGATTGACAGTAAGTTAGGGCCTGTTTGGCAACAAAGTTTTTTAAAACTATTGTTTTGTAATACCATGGTTTGTGTTTTGCTATGATCATAAAATACTATGGTTTTTCAATACCATGGTTTACTAGCACAAGTAAGAAAACTTTAGATTGGAGTGGAGTCTACAATACTCCAAAAATACCATGGTATTATCAATACCAAGGTTTTCAAAACAGAGTTTTTAGGGTTGCTTCCAATTTCCAAACACCTCGTGGTCTAAAATACCATGGTATTTAAGAATGCCATGGTTTTGCATAGAAACTACAAAAATACTCCACTTCCAAACAGAGCCTTAGTGGCTAGCCTATATTCCTCTCCTTTTCTCTCTTCCTCATAAGAGCATCCCCATCTCACCCCCTAAATGCACCTCTATTTCAAAAATTTTCAAATGCAGCAAAAGGGAACTTGATGCATGTGAGAGGGAATTTGCACTGTAACGATTACTGTAGCAGTTACTGTAGCGATAGAGGGAAATTTGGAGGCCCTGCTGGGGATGCTCTAAGCAAAATGCTAAGCTGATATCCTTATATCTAACTGACTAAACACCATTGAAAATGCTCTTATCATCACCATATTGGGTGTGATCAAAAGGAATTCAGGTACATGTACCGTTTCCAAAAGTTTAGTTAATCCCGTAATTAGCCAATTAAACAATTTCACGTATCTATCTCTATCTCCCCTATAAAAGCAAGCCACCACCGCCAGAAAAGGGGATCCATAATTCACGATCCGCAATCTGCAATCGGAATTAGCCATCTACGATCGTGAAATTAGCAACCGAGGCAGGCGAGGAACAAGGCGAGAAGAAATCAATCTGTTGTTCCCAAGACGCAAGGAGCAAGGCGAGGAGCAAACAACATCTTGCATCTGCTACGTACGTGCATCAAGGAAGAAAAAAAAAGCAGGGGGCGGCGCCGCCCCATCATCCCCAGCGGCGGTCTTCATCTTCCCAAGCCGGGGTGGCTGGCGCGCCGTCCCCGGGCTTCTCCGGCGACTCTCCACGGCGGCGGCGTCTCGGCGTCGGGCGCTCTCCCCACGGTCGGCAGCATTCGGCTCAGCTCCCCTACAACGCCGGCTCGGCGCGGCGACCTCCCCTTCATCTGCGAGGCTCAACGATGGCGGCGCGGTCCTTTCCAAGATGATAGCGGCGAGGCTCCCCTCTAGCTCGACGGCGCCGGCTAGTGGACGCCCGGCTCGGCATGGCCAAAGGCGGCGCCAGCCCTCCTCATCTACGCGCATGGCCGGCGGCGCCACCCTCCTGCACGACGTCGACGGCGCCTTTCCTTCCCCAGCGTCGAGACACCGGCGCGACGCTCCTCTTCCTCAGGCCCGGCAACGCAGCATCAAGCCAAGGCGGCAGCGCACGCCCGAATCCGGCGGCTTGTCCCTAAGCAGCGGCGGCACGGCTCTTCCGCCCAGCACGGCGGCGGCGAGCAGCATCTCCGGCGCGGCGGCTCTGACGGCACGGCGCGGCGACCCCGGCCATCCTCAGCACGGCGGCGTCTCTTCCTCGCCTCATCTCCAGCGCGACGGCGATGGCTCCAGTACCTCGGCGTCCACGCAATCCACGCGGTGGCAGCGCCTAGGGCGGTGGCGGCATGGCGTCCTTGGCATCTTGCCGGCGCAGATAGCGTCCAGAGAAACGGCGTCTCCAGCATCATCTTCTCCAAGCGCGGCCGACGCCGGCGGCGTCTCTACCTCACCTCCTCTCACGGCTCGACCTCCACGACAAAGCATTGTTAGAAGTGATCTCGGGGTCGGTCATAGTGACCGACCCGGATCCAGAGCCGCGCCCTGATCGGTGGCGCAACCCCCTCTTTGGTTGTGGCCCCCGGTCACAGGCGCCATATAAAAAGGGGGGCTAGGGCCGGCACGGACGCCAACGCATCCACGAGCCGGCGCAAACCCTAGCCCCCACACCCACCGATCGGGAGGCGACCTAGTGTACTGGAATCGCCGCCACCGCTCTCGACCCCATGGCTGATGAACAGGACCCCGCAGCCGCTTCGGAGGAGACGCAACGTCGGGACGAGGAGGAGCGTTGCCGCCGGGAGGAGGCGGCCAAGGCCGAGGAGGACCGGCGTCAAGCTGAGACCCAGAACGGCAGTCCCGCCATTCCCTTCTCGACACCGGCAACCATCCCCTCCTTCTCCAACCCCGAAGGTATCACCATCTATCTCTCTCTCTCGATCCGAACCATGAACATCCAATGAACCTAGACCTACGTGGTTAGTGGAACGGGCACTAGATCCACAAGAATCGAATCCAACAATGGTATCAGAGCGCGAGTTGTGCCCAACCCTAACCCTAGAACCGACCTACGGGTCAAGAAATTTGGGGAAGAATCAACGGATTTCGTGCTTTTGCGCTCGGATCCAGAGAGAAAGAGAATCAAATCGAACGAATTGAGAAGCAAATCCCCAAATCCTAGATGAACCCTAACCCAAAATCCCCAAATTTTTTGAACCAACAATCGGTTTTCGCAAGAAATCAGAGAGGGGATGGGGAAGAATAAGAAGAACAGAGGCCCTCGGGCCATACCTGGTGCTCGCCGGCGACGGCGGCCACCGCCACCGACCATGGCCCCCTGCCGGCGTGTAGACGCGAGCTAAAGCGCTGCCGCGGGCCGCTTGACGGTGGCGCGCTCACCCGCGGGCGAGTGCGCGCGCCGGCGAGAAGCCGCGGGCGGCGCCGTCGCACGCCGGAGCTTCGCTTCTCGTCGTCGTTCGCTCGGGACGGGAGAGGAGACAGAGAAGGAGAGAGAGAATGCGCTAGGGTTTTCGGCCGGCGCGATTTTTTCGGGTTTTATACCCTCCCGAAGTGAATCCTGGCCATTGGTTTTAGATCGACGGCCGAGAGAGAGACGCCGGGGCGCGCGCGTGGGGAGGGGAAAATGGGCCGCTTCGTCGGCCCAGGCCCAGGTTGTGGCCTGTTTTTCCCCACGTGAGCCAAAAGGCCGTTTTGGGCTGGAAAACAGAAGCAGAAAAATTTCCTTTTTTCTGTATTTTCAGATTATATGCGTATATATGTATATTGTTTTCTTTTATGTACATATGCATTTAGAAAATTAGAATAGTTTTAGATTTATTATGCTTGGAGCTAAGATTTTTTTGGTAATTTAGATTTTGTTTCCGCTGCTAGAATTTTATTTTCATGTTTTTTCTTTGAATAATTTGAAGCCAACGTGAATAATTATCAAAGAATTACATGTTATGAGAATTAAATGGTATTTTCATTAATTTTTGGACCAACGTTAAATTTTAATGATGGACCATGATTAGATCTGAATTAGTCCTATTTTTGTCCAACGATGAATTTAGGCTACTTGATTTTATTCTAATTCTTCATCTAACGATGAAATTTAGAATATTGAATAGAATTGTCTCTTGAGCATGTATTAATTTTGACCAACGTTGATTTTAATTCATGCAAGAAACTTTGTTCATGAGCCTGTACTAATCCCTTTTATGTCTTGTTTCCCGAAGGCTCAAATGCTGCCATCATTCTCACTCAGATGGCAACCATTGACCCGCTAAATGGGAGTAACTACTCCACATGGCGGGAGAAGATTGACATGTTGCTTTCTCTAGCTGAGCTAGACTTCGCACTACAGAATGAGAAACCCACAGAGCCTGTAACGGGCACCGCTCAGTATGAGCATAGAATGATGCAGTTCAGCATTGATAAGATCAAGTGGGAGAAATCAAACTCGAAGTGTTTGATGATTATAAGACACCTCATAGTAGATTCCATCAAGGGATCCCTCTCAGAGTGCACTACTGCCAAGGAATGCCTGGACAAGCTTAAGGCTCAGTTCACCGGGTCCTCCAAGGCGTATGCTAGCACATTGGTGAATGAATTCGCCAACATGACTTATGATGGATCTGGAGTGCGATCTTTTATTCAGAAAATGACAACCACAGTGTCTAAACTGAACAAGTACTTAGGGCGTGATTTGCCTGAAGACTTTGTGGTGCATATGATCATGAGTAAACTTCCAAAAGATTTTAGCACTTTCCATGTGCACTACAACACCACTGTCACTGACAAGTGGTCCATAGATCAACTCATGGCACAATGCACCCAAGAAGAAGAAAGGTTGAAGGGTCACAAAGGGGACTCTGTCAACTATACAAAGCAACAAGTCAAGAAAGTGAATAAGAACTCCAAGCAATCCTTTAAGAAGGGACAGAAAGGTGACTCTGGTGCATCCGGTAGCAAGACACCTCCTACCAACTACAACCATGGTAAAGGGACGAATCCAGACAAGTTTTTCCCAGTGCCCCATGACACTTGCATGTATTGCAAGGAAAAGGGACACTATAAGAAAGACTGCCCAAAATTCCTGAAGTCCCTTCTCCAGAAAGGTATAGACCAAGTCACTTTTATAGATGAATCCCTGTACTTAGAATTTTTCGCCAATGTTTGGTGGATTGACCCGGGTTAACTCAAGGGGCCAGCCAATGGCAAAACGGAGAGA
>SPJY01015775.1:2978456-3044645 GCA_005191435.1 Raddia distichophylla
AAGCGGCACTGCGGGAGTCCTCTCGCTGGTCCCCGCGAACGACAGCTTCGGCGCGGTCGCGCACTCGGTCATGTTGCCTGCGGAGCTTGTCGCGCAAGTCTTCTCCGCATCGTAGATGGCGGTCCTCCCAGTGGGACCGGAGATCTCGCCCACTGGAACGCCTGCCAGGCCGAACCCCCGTAGGAGTCGCCCGGCTCCTGTTGTCCTGGCCCCGCTCCCTCCCGCCAGATCTGCGAGAGGTGTGCGAGGGCAGGAGAGAACGAGAGGAGGCGGAAACACCGGTTCCCTCCCCTCCCGAAACTTGCACCACCGCCGCGGCGGCGTCGACGTAGCGGGTCAAACTGGCCAACCACGGAGCCGCCGGGGAGTCCGGAGTCACCGGAACCGGTGGGTTGTCCAGCAGGGCCCTGGCCGCATGGAGGTTCTGTGCTGGAGTGCACTCCTCCAAGGCCAGGCGCCGCCTAGCTTGGCCGGGACGGCTACCGCCCGGCTGATCCACCGCCATTGCCGCGGCCGACGCCACGGCCGCGGCTCTAGCGGCCGCCTCCTGATCCATCGCGGACTGCCGATCCGCCATTGCCGCCTGAAGAGAGGTCGAAGAACTCGAATCGAAGCTAGCGCCCCCCTACCTGGCGGGCCACTGACAGCGTGCTCACCGCTCAACCACTGCGGATCACACCCCTGGTCAGATTTCCTGTCTTGCTAGCCTTTCGGCCGAGCTCAATTCGATTGAGCGCTAAACGCAGCAAGGAGCAACACGCGGGGATGCATATGGGCCAGATAGAACCTTCCAGGGAGCTGGGCCCTGGTAGGCTGTTCGACCGGGCCGTCAGGGAGTGGGCCATGGCAATGGGCCGTAATTCAATCCCCGACAGGATTACAAAGAGGAACTCGGCGAGATGAACAAGTCTCGACGAGATTATGGGTGTACAGAAAGTATTATGCGATCTATGCTTTAAGTCGTACTGGATTGACCCTCTACACGCCGTAGGGGCCTTGTTTATATAGTGTTGAACAACCGACCTACCGAGGGATAATTGGGCCGGGTTGACCACGAGGACGTAACGAACTCGTATTAATGCCAAATACATCCCGAGGTAGATAAGGTATACTCCAATTCTTGGGGATCACGACGTCTGCTCTAATCCGGAAAACTACGTTCGGGTCTTCACGTAGCCGCGCAAAACTTTTGCTCGAGTCGGACTCGAACATGAATTCTAGACTGTTACGCACCGTGCCAGCCAAGAAACTGTTCGGCAGGATGCTCATGGGCCTGATAGAACCTTCTAGCGAGCCAGGCCCTAGGAGGCTGCTCGATTGGGCCGTCAGGGAGTGGGTCATGGCAATGGGCCGTAATTTTATCCCCGACAGCTAGCCCTCGAGACTCAAGTGAAATATCTCACTGGAGTGAGGTCTTCCTCTTGAGACTCCAAGTCACGAAGTGGGTAATTTTGCCGTTACAAAGACGTGCAACAGATGACCGAACAGGTTATGGTTCAACCAAACAAGACTTGCTCGGGACCGAACAAACCCTCCCAGTGCCGAGCAACTCTGTTGCGTCGAATAGGGAACAACATCTGCCCGAGCAGAGCACTCAGCCCTTAGTGCAGATTCTGGAAAAAGTAGCCGTTGGCAAATCTCAACGGTAACTTTCGTGATGGGGACGGCGTCCCGATCTTCCGACAGGTATGGATAAGTCGATTTCGTGGAGAACTCGACGTTGACGATCCGACCTTGATCAGAACCGATCTAGGCCTGCAATCGCTACACCACCGTCTCCGTTCGTTATCAACCACGCAAGCGTACGGTCGACCTCACCACGAAGGCTAGTTCCTGCGAGCGAATCGAGAACATAAACAAGAACGAAGAAGAAGCAATCTAAAATTGCGAATATGTATTAAGATCACGAATTTGGGGTTTCACAAACCGATGATCGGCGATACTGCTATGGCAGAAAATTATCTAAGCAAAACCCAAACCTAACAATGACGGCTACGAAGTCTTAATAGGCAGAAGGGGGCGGCGGCTAGGGTTTGGGACGATTGTGATCAACTCAGAAGAAATTTGGACGTGCGACTGGATCCGTTGGAAAGGTATCGTCGAGGGCTTCTCCGTAATGTACTTGAACGCCCCAAACGGAGTTGATATGCATCTGTTACGCCCGTTTGAAGACAGACTGCTCCGCCGTGACCGAACCGGACTCGAGCTCGTGGTAGACTTGGTTTCCAACTTGTCTTGGCGTAGCGTTCCACCCTCGCTGATCAACACCATAATTCCTAAGTACAATCACAACATTATTAGGTAGTAACTCGCTCTTATGAGTATTCTCTTGTGTGGTAAGGAATGAGCCCACCTGGTGATTTAGTTGTCGCGCACGTGCCCTTGTTATTGATCCTTGCACTGTAGGTAGTGGTAGAGTAATGGATGCATCGGTAGGAGTGATGTCCTTATCATTTCGCTGCGCAGACAGAACGGGTGACCGTTTTTACTTAGCCGTTGCAGTAAAAAACTAGCCGTTTGTGACAAAAAAACCGCTGCAGAGCTGCTCGTCTAGACCTATAAAGAGCACCCCAGCCGCTCGCGGCTCGCCACTTTCGCTCTCGCACGCCTTTCCTTCCCAAGCCCTTTTCCAACAGCTCTTAACATCAAACAGCCACAGCCCACCTCCAAATTTGTTCGTAAACCCTAGGGATTGCTATGGCTAAATTCTCAGGCACTAGCATGACCGAGGAGGACTTGAAGATCTTGGAGGCGGATGGGCACATCGACACCGGCAGCTGGAGGCTGCCCGGGGAGGAGGAGACACCGAAGCCACTCGAGGACGAGTTCGTCAACTTTGAGCTGTTCGCCATGTTTAGGCTGAGGTCTCCCGAAAGCGATTTCGTGGAGGCCTTCTTAAACATCAGCGGGTTGGAGGTCGCAAATCTCAACCCCAACTCGTTCCTCCAGATGACCGTATTCGCACACCTGTGCGAGGGCTACCTGAGAGTTGATCCATCGGTGGGGCTGCTCCTCCACTATTACACAATGACGAGGAGCAGCTCCGCCGCTTCCGGGCTCGGGTGCTGCTACCTCAAACTTCGGGCCACCACCGACGACGCGTTGTACTCTCGTCCACCGCTGCTCGACTCAATGGGCGCGTGGTGGATAAGGTGGTTCTACATCAAGAGGAGCGACGACAGCAAGCACATCTTCACCGGACAAGCTCCGGCGAAGGGAACGCAGATGCCGCGGCCGGAGCCGACCGGCGAAGAGTGCTATCTTACCCGGAAGATCGCCTCCCTTGTGGGCCTCGGGCTCACGGGCAGAGAGATCATCCGGGACTTCGTGGCGAGCAGGATCTGTCCGCTACGGAGGAGGTCCTACCCCTTCTACAGGATAGAAGGCTGGGAGGACATCACCACGGTGAGCACGGGTAAGCCCCTTAAACGCTCAACTATTTTTGGCGATTCATCCGAACAGGAACTAACTATTTCTTCTGTTCGGGCAGTAAAACCGACAGACGCATGGGTGGCCGAGCAAGTCGACGCCATGCTGAAGGCAGCAAGGAAGGACACTGAAGTCACTGGCGAGGTAGCCTACACATGTCCAAGAAACGTGCTCGTCCTCTCACCTGAGGTAACTAATGCAGACCCCCAACTGAGTTGCTCGACTTACACGATATTGGAAAGCTGACGTTCACCTCCAAACATGCAGGACGAGCAGCTGATCATCGGCGGAATCGTCGAGGAGCTCTCTGAGTCCGATAAGGAGGGAGCGAAGAAGGGCAAGGCAAAGGTGGCCGTAAAGCCCAAGGTGGCTACCGAGCCGACGCGGAGCTCAACGCGCCGCAGCGGCCGCCCACCGTTCCTGAAGCCCCGTGCGGTGACGAAGCTCGCCGAGCAAGTCAAGCGCGCGCGCGGCCAGCCAAGGGGGAACGCCCAAGCCCATCCCTCCTCACCGAGCAAAGCGATGAGGAGGTACGGAACCTGACCCACTGGCTGAGGCGCTATGCACAAGCTCACCCGGGCCATATGGAATGGTTGCAACAGATCGCTGAGCAAAGGAGGCTCGAGGTGGAGGTCGCGCGCAAGGAGGGGCTCCTTGCGTTGCGCAAAAAGAGTGCTCAGCTCAGCAGAGAGCTGAGTTTGTCGCTGCAAGCGTCCGGAGGACGAGGCGAACAAGAAGCCAAGGATCCGCCAAGTAAGAGACGCAAGCTCCGTCACGGAGCGAAGAAGAAGGTCAAGCCTCACGCGGCAGGTAAGTAATGGCAAGACTCTCACCCTTACGCTCTACCAAACCGCACAGGACTTAACGTATTTCCTTTTCATCTGCTGCCTAGGAGGAGATTGTCACCGACGACATAGACGCGGCGATCGAGCAGTATTTGCTGCCCGAGCACCTACATGGTGCGTCGCGGGCAGTGAAGATTGCCACCCTCAAGGACAAGCTGGCAGCGTGGGACGTGCATCCGTCGGGCTCCAACGACCAGGCCGAGGCACTGAGGAGCGCAGTGGAGCGAGGAGGCGGGGCACGAAGCCATGAAGAGCGGGGCCAAGGAGTTGGCTCCGCTGGCTGCCCAGGGCGGGACTGAGCAGGCGGTCCTGTCAGGCACTTCGTCGCAGGGGCAACTCCTCCCTGTGGCGACGGAGATAACTGGCGAGCAGGGCGAGAGACCTGCAGCCAGGGAGCAGAGGGAAGGCTACGAGCAGGGCGCACCAATCGATCTTGCCCGAAGGCGATCGAGTAGAAAAACAAGAAGAAGGGCAGGAGCTCAGGGGAGAAGGATCATCACCCGTCGCCACTGCCCCCATGCGGGCGCGTTCCCGCAAGGGAAAAAAGCAGCGGAGGAAACAGCGCGCTGCGGCCGCTTCGAGTAGCTCCGGCTTCGCAACACGCGGACTCGAGAGGCGCCTACGTCTGAACTTGAAGGACATGTTTCGAGAGGTAAATCTCAAACCAAAACTTGTTCGTTTAAGTTACCAGCAGCCCGATATAACGGACTTACTCTTCTCTCACACAGGTCTTGCGGGGCACCATGGAGGACCTTGAAGAAGGCGTCGCCATAGAGTGCGACGCCATTCTAGGGACTTTTCGGAATCAGCGCCGTACGAGGTGGTTTGAGGAAGAGCTCATGGCCGTGGCCGAAAGCCGGAACCGATTCACGGCGGAGGTGAAGGAGCTCAAGGCCCAGCTGACCGAGGAGAGGGTGTTGTCTCAGCGGCTCTCTCTGAGAGAGACCGAGGAGCTTCGCGAGCTGGCCGCGAGGGCGCACGCCGCGAAAGGAAGGGTCAAGGAGCTTTCCGAGCAGCTCAAGACTGCCGAGAAGCGCCTTAGTCAGAGAGAAAGTCTGACCGAGGATCTGCGGGCCAAGACCGAAGAGGTCGAAGCTCTTCGTGCAAAGGCCAAGGAGCAGGCCAAGAAAAGCAAGGAGAAAGCCGAGCACCTCCGAGCTGAAGCGAAAGAAGGGATCAGAGCCCAAGGGGAAGTCCTGCGCCTCAAGTTAGTGATTGAGGAGCTGAAAGAGCAGCTTGCTTCTAAGTAGCAGTAGGGCAGTACCTGAACGGGCTCTTTTGTAGCTGTAAAACTTTTGTTGGTGTAAATAAATTCTTACCTTTTACCTGCAAAAAAGAGCAGCAAAAGACAAGAAAGAACAGAAAACTGAGAGCAAGGCAGAACAGCGCTAGAAAGTTTTTAGAAAAATAGTAGGACGCCAGCCTAACTCGCAGCCCCCGTTATGCATCTGTTCGAAAACCGGAGTTTGCGAACTCGAACAGGTGCACAAACAAAAAGAGCGACACCCTAGTCCCCGGTACGGACGATGCTTGAAGACCTGAGTTTGCGAATTCAAGTACGTGCTTAGGGAGAAAGAGCGACACCCGCATCCTGATCGACTTATTCTACGAACTACTCGTCAACGTAAGATAGGCTATTCCAAACTGCCTCTGGTTGTGCCAAGTGGTTGTGCCAAGAGCGGTAAGTGCCTCTTCCGCGGGGGCTTACGAGAGCAGATTTGGCCGCAAGGCGGAAAGTCGTGTTACGCAACCCTGAGTTTTAGGAACTTGCTGAAACTGGATGCGGGTAGGGAAAATCTGAAGATTGCGGAGCCAAGAGTTCGCAAGACCGGGCAGCCATCAAGTGTTACCAGAGAGAAAGATTGTCTAAGAAGACAAGGTGTGAAAAGGGCCGCAGAGGGCTGCGAACATTCACTGATAGTTGGATTGAACTTTACATGGCAGCCCGAGAGACTTGGACGAACAGAAGGCGCGGAGTTTGACAAAAGCGCAAAGCTAAGAAAACAAACGAACAAAGAACTTACGAAGCTGGTCGATGTTTCAAGTGCTGGTCAGCTCTCTCCTCCATTGCCAGGCAAACAGCCCACAGGCGAGCAGTAGAAACGACCGTGAACGGGCCTTCCCATCGGGGATTTAACTTGTGGCATTAGACAGGTTCTGGACGCGGCGCAGAACGAGGTCGTCCGCCTTCAAAGCCCTTGGTCGAACAGATTTGGCAGCGTGCCGACGAAGATCTTGCTGGTAGCGCGCCATTCTAACTTGTGCCCGTTCGCATGTGCCTTCGAGGAGATCGAGTTCGAGCAAGCGCTCTTGCTTTGCGTTAATCATGTTGACAGAGCTCGTGCGAGGCGAGCCGAGTACCACTTCGGCGGGAAAGATAGCTTCTGCACCGTAGACCAGTTGGAAAGGAGTTTCCCCGGTTGCCCGGCTGGCTATGGTGCAAACGGCACAGAGGATGGAAGGAACTTCGTCGACCCAGGCTTTATTGTGCTCACTGAGAGCTGCGAACACCTGCCGTTTGATACCCTGGACTATCTGTCCGTTAGCTCGCTCTACTGCTCCATTGCTCTGTGGATGTACGCTCTGTGGATGTACCACAGAGGCGAAGCAGACCTTGGCGCCTAACTGTTCACAGTATTCCTGGAATAACTCGCTTCTGAACTGGGGACCATTATCGGTGATCAGTTTGTAGGAAATCCCGAAGCGTGTGATCATATTGCTTTTGAAGATGCGCGCAGCCGTTTTGGCGTGAAGAAATGACACAGGCTCGGCCTCAATCCACTTCGTAAAAGTGTCAATGGCGGCGAGCAAGTGCGTGCAGCCCTTGAACCCCTTGGGGAACGGGCCGAGCAGGTCCAGACCCCATGTGGAGAAAGGCCATGAAGGGGGGATCGTTTGGAGCTCTTGGACGGGCTTATAAGCCTTCCGGGTGTGGATATGGCATGCCTTGCACTTAGTTACCACATCCTGGGCATCCTGTAGAGCTGTGAGCCAGTAATATCCCATGCGAAACGCTTTGCCGACCAGAGTCCTGAAGGAGGCGTGGTTGCCGCAGGCACCCTCGTGTATGTCCCTAAGAAGGAGCATACCCTCCTTCTGCGAGATGCACTTGGAGAGGACTCTCAGAGCACCTTGCCGGTAAAAGACGCCGTCCACAAGCTTCTATGGACTAGCACGCCTTATAAGCCGGGAATGCTCGGCTTTTTCGCCGAGCAGGGTCCCATCTGCAAGGTACCAGACAAATGGCGTTGTCCAGTCCGCAGCCTGCTCGATGACGGAGACAGCACCACCTGTCTCTGTTGCCTCGTCCGAAGACGTGATAGAGGGTTTGTAAAGGTGCTCGACGAGCACCCCTGCCGGGGCAGGTTCTCGTGAGGATCCAAACTTGGATAGCTGGTCGGCCAAGAAGTTGTCCTTCCTGGGCATGAAGAGCACCTCGAAGAATCGAAAGTGCCGCTCCAACTTCCTCACTTCAACCAGGTATCGCGCCATTGAGTCATCGCAGCACTAATACTCCTTGTTTACCTGATTGATGACCAGCTGTGAATCTCCCTTCACAGTTAGCCGTTGGACGCCGAGCGATTTGCACGCTCTTAGTCCCACGAGGAGGGCCTCGTACTTCGCGGCGTTGTTAGTTGCCGCAAAGTGTAATTGGATAGAATACTGGAGTTGCTCTCCTTAAGGGAAGATGAGAACAAAACTAGCCCCCGGGTTTCCAGTGCGAGAGCCGTCGAAAAACATGGTACAGGAGGTTTATTCAGGTTGCTCGGGAGCTTTCTAGGATTTGGACGGGCAGGTCCACTCAGCGACAAAGTCGGCAAGAACCTGGGATTTAATAGCAGTTCGGGCAGCAAACAGAATATTGAACTCTGCTAGTTTCATTGCCCACATAGCTATGCGTCCGCCAGCTTCCTTGTTCCGTAGGATTCCCCCAGAGGGAACTTGGTCAGGATCAGTATTTGATGCGTCTGAAAACAATGCCGAAACTTCCTGGAGGACATGAGCAAGGCGTAGAGCAGTTTCTGGACCTCAGAGTATCGCTCCTTTGATCCGTGAAGTACCTCGCTCCTTAGATTGGCCGCTGGATGCCTTACCTTTCTACCGTCAAGACCGCGCTCACCGCTTGTGGCGTGCAGCCAAGATAAAGCAAGAGCTGTTCGCCATGTCGCGGGGTAGTCAAGGCAGGTGGGTTGGATAGGTATTGCTTTAGATTTTGGAAAGATCTGTCCGCCTCCTCGTCCACTCGAAGCCATTGTGCTTGCGCAGGGTCTTGAAGAAGGGCAACCCACGTTCGCCTTGACGGGAAATAAACCTGCTTAAAGCAGCCATCCGCTTTGTGAGGCTCTGGACCTACTTAACGGTGGTCGGAGCCATCATGTTTTCAATGGTCTCGATTTTTTCAGGGTTAGCAGAAATTCCTTGCGAACCTATAACATAGCCAAGCAGCATGCCAGATCAAACACCAAAGGTACACTTCTCTGGATTTAATGTAATTCTGTGCCTGTTGAGATTATGTAATGTCTCGGCCAGGTCTTTTACATGATCCGGAGCATACTTGCTCTTTACAACTATGTCGTCGACATAGACCTCCAGGTTCCTCCCGCGCTGTTCTGGGAAAGTCTTCTCCATTGAGCGTTGGAAAGTGGCACCAACATTGCGCAGACCGAAGGACATGGTCGTATAGCAGAAAGTGCCGAAGGAGGTGATGAAGGCAGTCTTCTCTTCATCCTCGGGAGAGATGCTTATTTGGTGATAACCGGAGTAAGCATCCAAAAAACTCAAGAGCTGGGCATCCGCAGTCGCGTCGACCAGCTGGTCTATTCAAGGCAGCGGGAAATTATCCTTGGGATAAGCCGCATTCAAATCTGTGTGGTCGACACACATCCTCCACTTGCCGCCTTTCTTCTTTACTCCTGCCACTGCGACGCCGTGAACAGGCACCGCCCGCCGCCGCCCTGCCCGCTCAGCATCATCTCCCCGATCGCCCGCCGCAGCGGCAGCGGCAGCAAAAGCGTCACCCGCTACAGCTCCAACAAGAGCTCGGCCTCAACTCTCAACTCTCAAGTGATCCTAGCCCTGGCATGGACTATGGGGGCGAAGGGACCTCGTTTAATAGCCGTACTAGGCAGCCAGCATTGTGGACGTGTCAGGAGGGCTCAGTGCTCGGCTGGGAGGAGGCAGTGGGATGATAGCAAGATACACGCATCACTGCATACATGCACACACCCTGAGTCATTGACACATATGAGCGTGTCAGGCTAGTGCAGAGGGGTGTGGGGTGGGAATTAAGGAGGTGGTGGTGGTGGGTGCAGAGGATGGGTCACTTCGGCCAGTGTTCAGGTCAGGTGCGCGCAGGCGCAGGCGCGGCGCAGAGCTCGCGCTGGCGCTGCAGGCTGCGGAGGAGCCTGCACGCCGTGGCCTGCGGTGGCAGCGGCCGCAGGTGAGGCGAGGGGAGTGAGCGCGCGCGCGTGGGCGAAATCGCGCTCGCGCGAGGGGTTTGAAGGGGGATGGAGCGGTCAGCGCGGCATGGGTGGTGGCCTGGTGGGTCAGTGGGGCGTGGCAGACTGGCAGATGCTCTGGGGTCTGGCACTGTTGGGGTGATGGGAACGCGAGTCAGGGGCGCCTGCGGCCTGCGGCCACGCCGGATTGCTTGCTCCCGGCCGCACCGCCGTCGTCACCGCTCCCACTTATGCAAAATGTTGGGAGTGAGAGTTTGGCAAACTAACGACAGTGGGAGGACATTCTTTTGGCTACAGGGCTGTTTGGTTGCCGGCCATCGTGCGCTGTGTCTTTCGGCGGCGGTCAAATCAGGCGTCCTAAGAAGGCGCGCCGACGCCGCGTCGCTATGTCGCTGATAGCCGGCCGAGGGTGCGCGATGACGATGGCGCGCCAAGTGATGGCAACTGTCGGGGATAAAATAACGGCCCATCGCCATGGCCCACTCCCTGACGGCCCAATCGAACAGCCTGCCAGGGCCTAGTTCCCTGGAGGGTTCTATCTGGCCCATATGCATCCTGCCGATCAGCTTTTTGGCTGGCATGGTGCGTAACGGCCAAGGAATCGTGTTTGAGTCCGTCTCGAACAGGAGTTCTGCGCGACTACGTGAAGACCCGGACGTGGTTTCCCGGATTGGATTAGGAGTCGTGATCCCCAAGATTAGGAGATTACCTTATCTACCGTGGGTTGTATTTGGCATGTATGAGTTCGTTACGATCTCGTAGTTAGCCCGGCCCGATATTCCTCGGTAGGTCGGTTTGCTCCGCACTATATAAACAGGGCCCCTACGGCGTTTAGGAGACCCCTGGCCATTAGATTTCACATACTGCTCGTCGAGACCTGCTGATCTCGTTGAGTTCCACCTGTAATCCTCTTTGATATAAAGAAAGGCTGGACGTAGGGCTATTATCTCTTCTGAGAGGCCTGAACCAGGATAAAAACCCCCGTCTCCTGTCCGTTGCTGTTCGTGGTTGTTCGGCGTGTCTCCTATCTCACTTCTAAAGAACCTTGGTTCACTTGGGTCAATATCCCAACCGTCGATAGGACTGCTCATCGCAATCTAGAGCAGCCTTGTAGTTGTCCTTGACCGTGATCACGCTGCTAGGGTCCGGAGTCCTCACGCAATGGTATGCATGGTGACACATGGCCATAAACTTTCCAAGAGATGGCCGGCCCAAGATTGCGTTGTAGGCAGATGGAAAGTCGACCACGTCGAACGTGATCAACTCTGTCCGAAAGTTGCTTGGGCTGCCAAAGGTAACGAGCAGAACGATCTGCCCCAGCGGCCGAACAACTTCTCCCGGCACAATCCCATAGAAGGGCATTGCGACCTCTTTGAGCTTGAAACGAGGAATCTGCATCTCGTTCAAAACTTTTGCTGAAAGCAAGTCCAGCGCACTTCCGCCATCGATCAGGACGCGCCCGACCCTAGCGTTACTGATGGTCCTTAGAGAAGGTGATGGAGACCTCGGTCCACTTCATCGTTTCGAGCTGTGGTTTGCCCTTCTCGACGTTGTGGATCTCCCGAGCAGCTTTCTTGAGGCTGCACCGAGAGGGATAAGCCGAGGAGTAGCCAAAGATAACGGCTATATGGTTTACGGGCTCAGGATAGTCATCATCATCGTCTCGATCACCATCGTCGGTCGGGCTTAGGATAGTCATCATCATCGTCCCGATCACCACCATCGGTTTGGCGCTTGGCCTTTCCGGCATCAGCTTGCTTTGGCAGGGTGGGCATGAGGCCTTTACCGTTGTAGAACTCTTCGAGCTTTGCAGCCCAGGTCCTGCAATGGCGTATTATCATGCCCGTAATTTTGGTGGAACGGACAATATCGGTCACTTGGACCTTTCTTGCCTTGATTACCTTCCTGGGCAGGCTTCTTACCCTTGTAGTTATTGTTGGGCTTCTTCTTCCCGTCCTTAGGAGGAGGTGCACGATCTATACCGGCGACGGTATTGCTCGCATCACCTTTGTTCTTCTTCTTCTGGGACTTCCTGTCATCAGGATTATTGCTGCTCACGCCTTCTTGCACTGAACATGCTCTGCAGCATTGGCATAGCGGTCAGCCGCCTTGAACAGGTCATTGGCGGTCCAGGTTTCATTGATCTCGAGATCCTGGGTGAGCCGCTCGTCGCGTACTGCGTTTTTGAAAGAACGGACAACAGATTCATCCGAGATGTTTGGGATTGCGTTGCGGATCTTGATAAAACGCTTTACGAAGTTGCGGAGGGTCTCTCCGTTCATCTGGATCATCTGGTGCAGATAATCCTCCTTGCCCAGACGCACGTAACAGCTCTGGAAATTGGCGATCAGAGCGTCACAAAGCTGGTCCAAAGAGCTGATGGAACCTTCTTGCTGATTGAACAGCCACGTCCGAGCGGCGCCCTAAAGGACAGTCGGAAGGTAATTAGCCATGATTAGCTCGTCACGGCAGTAGCGTAGATGGAAAGGAATTCCTCTAGGTTCTTGGTTCCATTGTACCTCTCCACGTGATCAGGTCTGAACTTGGAAGGCCATCTGACAGCGCGGAGCTCGTCAGAGAAAGCCTTGCAACCCAAGGCATACGCCCGGCCACACCTTCTCCTGTAGAACCTAGTCTTGTGAAGACGTTGGTCCTGTTGCACGGAGGGATTCTTGTTGAACGGGATGACTCTGTCTGGAGAAATTCTCTTCTAGCTGAGCGGGAAGTCTCTGCCTGTAGGAACTCCCTATGAGACAATCCTCCACGCTCCTTCCTAATGGTCGCAACGATGCGTTCTACACGAGGGGATCGTCCGTGATCGTCGCGTCATGAAGTTGCGGAGGGTCTCCCCGTTCATCTGGATCATCTGGTGCAGATCATCCTCCTTGCCTAGACGTACGTAACAGCTCTGGAAATTGGCGATCAGAGCGTCACAAAGTTGGTCCCAAGAGTGGATGGAACCTTCCTGCTGATTGAGCAGCCATCTCCGAGCAGCACCCTCAAGAACAGTCGGAAGGTGATTAGCCATGACTAGCTCGTCACCCCCGGCTGCCATGATGGCGGTTGCGTAGATGGAAAGAAACTCTTCTGGATTTTGGGTCCCATTGTACCTCTCTATGTGGCCAGGTTTGAACTTGGAAGTCCACCTGACAGCACGGAGCTCATCCGAGAAAGCCTTGCAGCCCAAGGCATACGCCCAACCACCTTCTCCCGCAGAACCTAGTCTTGTAAAGACGTTGGTCCTGTTGCCCAGAGGGACTCTGGTTGAACGGGAAGATCCTACCTGGAGGAATTCCCTCCGAGACAATCCTCTGCACTCCTTCCTCGTGGTCACCACGATACGCACCTCTCGGGGGGATCGTCCGTGATCGTCGCGCGCCCGCGTGCTCCTGTGGTCGCGGTGACCACAGGGATTTGGCGAGCGTCGCCGACCACGGATATCTTGCTCGTAGCGAGTCGCCCTTTGCCGGTGACGAGGGTCACGCGATCGATTGGAGCGCTCGCTGTTCGAGTCTCTCCGGACAGGCTGACTGCGTTGCTCGGTGGAGGTGTTAATTTCACCTATGGACTTAAGGCCTTCAGCCAGTCGCTCTAGGTGAGAAGCAACAGCGTCGCCCATAAGGGCGAGGTTGGCCTGGTTGGTGGATCTGACCACCGTTGCCAAGATTTGGAGTCGTTCCCGACTCTGCTCAAGGGGTCCTGGGATCCCTTAGGCATCCGCGTTTTGCCCGACCGGGGTCTGGTTACGCGGGGATTCGACCCGAGCAGGTAGATCGTCTGCCGGGGGACATGGCGTAGGTGCGTGAGGCGGGTCGCGTCGTTGTCGCTTGCTCTGGTCGCGAATCTGAACCAAGGTTTGATTGATCGAGGCGTCCAGACTAGGGTGAACAACCTCTTGTTCGCGGGTAGCCGGTGCAACCTCATCTTGCTATCGAGTAGAATTGATCCGCTCGATCTCTTTGGCTGCCGCGGCCTGCGCACAAGCCTCTGAGGTCTCTGTGCCGGCCATGTTGACGTTGCGACGGCCGTACGTTGGCGCGCTAGACGGTGTCATCACTGTGTTGCCACAGGAGGAATCGACCGACATGGCCTTGGAATCCGAGAGATCTAAACCAGCGTAAAGATCGTCGGTTCCGTAATCATCGTCAATGACGGGAGTGTGATCTGAAACCATCTCCGGAGCATAGCCAGAGACTTCTGTCCCAGATATGGAAAGCGATCGAGATCGAAGGGATCGATCCGATGTGACAGGGGACGTGACATTCTGCCTCTCTGAGTCATAGCCTTCAGGAGGAGTTTCCTGGTCGCTGAAGGAGTTCGACATGCTCGAACAGACTTGATCTACTAGGTTTCCCACAGACGGCGGAGTACAGTGGAAGTTGTCGACGGTTGAGATATCGATCTCAAGTCAACTAAGGTTCTTAAGAAAGGGATATAGAAGACCTGCCGAGAAATGCGAACAGCAAACAACGAGCAACAGAGAGACACAGGGTTTTTATCCTGGTTCAGGCCTCTCAGAAGAGATAATAGCCCTACGTCCAGCCTTTCTTTATATCAAAGAGGATTACAAGAGGAAACTCGGCGAGACGAACAAGTCCCGACGAGATTATGGGTGTACAAGAGAGCAATATGCGATCTTCTGGCCCCTCTACACGCCGTAGGGGCCCTGTTTATATAGTGTTGATGAACCGACCTACCGAGGAATAATTGGACCGGGCTAACCACAAGACCGTAACGAACTCGATACATGCCAAATACATCCCGAGGGAGATAAGGTATACTCCAATTCTTGGGGATCACGACGTCTGCTCCAATACGGGAAACCTGCGTCCGGGTCTTCATGTAGCTGTGTAGAACTCTTGTTCGAGTCGGACTCGAACACGAATCTTACGCCGTTACGCACCGTGCCAGCCAGAAGGCTGTTCGGCAGGATGCACATGGGCCAGATAGAACCTTCCAGGGAGCTGGGCCCTAGGAGGCTGTTCGATTGGGCCGTCAGGGAGTGGGCCATGGCAATGGGCCGTGATTTTATCCCCGACAGCTAGCCCCCGAGACTCAAGTGGAATATCTCACCAGAGTGGGGTCTTCCTCTTGAGACTCCAAGTCACCAAGAGGGTAACCTTGCTGTTACGAAGACGTACAACAAGCGACCGAACAGGTTATGGTTCTACCGAACAGGACTTGTCCGGGATCGAACAAACCCGATCAGTACCAGGAAACTCTGTTGCGTCGAACAGTGAAACACATTTCATCCACACCAGGCTGGGCGGGCAGCTCGCCCATGTCGAACGCCTTCTTGTACTGAACACGCTCTGCCGCATTGGCATAGCGGTCAGCCGCCTTGAACAGGTCATTGGCGGTCCAGGTCTCATTGATCTTGAGATCCTGGGTGAGCCGCTCATCGCGGACTCCATTTTTGAAAGCGCGGACAACAGATTCATCCGAGATGTTCGGGATCGTGTTGCGGATCTTGATGAATCTCTGGAACATCTCGGACGTACGAAGCAGCTCTGGAAATTGGCGATCAGAGCGTCCCAAAGTTGGTCCCAAGACTGGATGGAACCTTCTTGCTGATTGAACAGCCACGTCCGAGCAGCTCCTTCAAGGACAGTCGGGAGGTAGTTAGCCATGACTAGCTCGTCACCTCTGGCTGCCATGATGGCTGTAGCGTAGATGAAGAGGAATTCCTCTGGGTTTTGGGTCCCATTGTACCTCTCCACGTGACCGGGCTTGAACTTGGAAGGCCACCTGACAGCGCGGAGCTCGTCAGAGAAAGCCTTGTAGCCCAAACTGTATGCCCGACCACCTTCTCCTGCAGAACCTAGTCTTGAAAAGACGTTGGTCCTGTTGCCCGGAGGAACTCTAGTTGAGCGGGAGGACTCTGCCTGGAGGAACTCTCTTCGGGATAGTCCTCCGCGCTCCTTCCTGTGGTCGCAACAATGCGCTCCTCTCGAGGGGATCGTCCGTGATCTTCGCGCGCACGCTTGCTCCTGTGGTCGCGGTGACCACGAGGACTTGGCGAGCGTCGCCGACCACGGGTATCTGGCTCGCGGCGAGTCGTCCTATGTCGGTGACGAGGGTCACACAACTGATTGGAGCGCTCGCTGTCTGAATCCACCCGGACATGTTGACTGCGTTGCCCGGAGGAGGTGTGAACTTCACCTACGGACTTAAGGCCTTCGGCCAGTCGCTCAAGGTGAGAAGCAACAGCGTCGCCCATGAGGGCGAGGTTGTCCTGGTTGGCGGCTCTGATCACTGTTGCCAGGGCTTGAAGTCGTTCCCGACTCTGCTCAAGGGGTCCTGGGATCCCTGAGGCATCCGCGTTTTGGCCGACCGGTGTCCGGTTGCGCGGGGATTCCACCCGAGCAGGTTGCGCGGGGATTCCACCCGAGCAGGTGGATCTTCTGCCGGGGGACTTGGCGTAGGCGCGCGAGGCAGATCACGTCGCTGACGCTTGCGCTGATCGCGGATCTGCGCCAAGATTTGATTGATGGAGGCATCCAGACTGCGGCGAACAACTTCTTGCTCGCGAGCAGCCGGTGTAGCCCCATCTTGTTGTCGTGTAGAGTTAACATGCTCGATCTCTTCGGCCGCCGCGGCCTGTGCATGATCCCTTGAGGTTCCTGCACCGGCCATGTTGACGCTGCGACGGCCGTGCGGTGGCGCTCTAGACGTTGTCATCACTGTGTCGCCACAGGAAGAATCGACCGACATAGCCCTGGAATCCGAGAAATCTAAACCAGCGTAAAGATCGTCGGTTCCGTAATCATCGTCGATGACGGGATCTTGATCTTGAACCATCTCCGGTACGTAGCCAGAGATCTCAGTCCCAGATATGAAAAGCGATCGAGACCGAATGGATCGATCCAATCTGACAGGGGATGAGACATCCTATCCTTCTGAGTCATAGCCTTCAGGAAGAATCTCCTAGTCGCTGACGGAGTTCGACATGCTCGAACAGACTTGATCTACTGCATCCCCACGGACGGCGCCAACTGTCGACGGTTGAGATATAGATCCCAAGTCAACTAAGGTTCTTTAGAAAGGGAGATAGAAGACCTGCCGAGCAATGCAAAACAGCGATCAACGAGCAACAGGGAGACACGGGGTTTTTATCCTGGTTCAGGACTCTCGAGGAGATAATAGCCCTACATCCAGCCTTTCTTTATATCAAAGAGGATTACAAGGTGGAACTCGACGAGACGAACAGGTCTCGGCGAGATTATGGGTGTACAGGAAGCACGCAATCTAAGACCTCGTGCCCTCTACACGCCGTAGGGCTCGGTATATATAGCGTTGAACAACCGACCTACCGAGGGATAATCGGGCCGGGCTAACTACAAGATCGTAACGAACTCAAATACATGCCAAATACATCCCGAGGTAGATAAGGTATTCTCCAATTCTTAGGGATCACGGCTCCTGCTCCAATCCGGGAAACCACGTCCGGGTCTTCACGTAGCCGTGCAGAACTCTTGTTCGAGTCGGACTCAAACACGAATCCAGGCCATTACGCACCGTGCCAACCCAGAGGCTGTTCGGCAGGATGCTCATGGGTCTGTTAGAACCTTCTAGGGAGCTAGGCCCTAGGAAGCTGTTCGATTGGGCCGTCAGAGTGTGGGCCATGGCAATGGGCCGTGATTTTATCCCCGACAGTACCCTCTTCCGCTCTTTCAACTGGGACTACCTGGGTCTGCCAACGGTGGATCTCTCCTCCCTGGAAGAACCTCTGACCGCTGAAGAGTTCAAACAAGTCGTCTTCTCATTACCAAACGACAGGACCCCAGGCCCGGATGGGTTCACTTGGAACTTCTACGAAGCTTGCTGGGATGTTATTGCCGATGACCTACTTGTGGCCCTGCAGTGCATCTTCAACCTTGATGGCCCAGGTCTTTCGACACTCAACAATGCAATACACAGTGTTGGAAAGCTCTTCACCAAGATCCTCTCTTCACGCCTTGCACCGTTCATGAGCGAGCTCATCTCCCCGTGCCAGAGCGCCTTCATCAAGAAAAGGCACATCCAAAGCAACTTCCTCCTCATCCAACACAACGCAAAGGCCCTTCACTGATCAAGAACCCCGGCTCTCCTTTTCAAGCTAGACTTGGAAAAGGCTTTCAACTATGTGTCTTGGCCATACCTCCTCGATAACCTTCGTGCCCGTGGTTTCGGGGTCCGATGGCGGGACTGAATCTCCCTCTTGCTCGCCTCGTCATCCTCCCAAGTGCTCCTCAACAGCCGCCCCATAGACACCATCCACCACCGCAGGGGCCTCCGTCAGGGGGATTCGCTCTCCTCGCTCCTTTTTAATCTATCCATTAAGCCGCTAGTTACCTTGCTTCACCGAGCAACCAAGACAGGGACATTGGCGCCACTCAGTGGGCTCAACCACAACAGCAGAATCTCCCTCTTCGCAGATGACGCAGCAATCTTCACAAACCCTACCAATGAGGATGTCTCGGTGCTGGCCTCCATCCTTCGTACTTTCGAAGATGCCACCGGCCTACGCACCAACTTCAACAAGAGCCAGGTGGTGCCGATTCAATGTGGCAACGTCGATCTCGACCACATCCTCGAAGACCTTCTAGCCGAAAGAACAACCTTCCCAATCAAATACCTCGGGATCCCCCTATCCATAAAGCGCTTGCGTCACGTGCACTTTCAACCCCTAATTAACAAGATCTTCTCCAGGCTTGCAGGGTGGCGGGGGCCGCTGATGTCAAAAGAGGACAGACTAACTCTGCTCAAGGTAGTTCTCTCTGCACTACCAGCTTACTTATTGTCCGTCATTTCCCCTCCCTCCTCCGTCATTAAGAAGATAGACTCCATCAGGAGGGGCTGGCTTTGGAAGGCCACCGTCACCACGGGGGTGGCAGAGTAAATTGGTGCACGGTTTGCTCCCCAACCTCCCTTGGGGGCCTTGGGGTGCTCGACCTCATACGTTTCTCAAGAGCGCTTCGGCTACGCCTACACTTCGAACCCCACATCAATCCGAGCGACCTGGCCAACACTGTGGCAACTAACTTAGCCCTGCTGCGCATTGGATCCCCCGCCACCTTACGGAGCAGTTCCACCCTTTCCTTTTGGGAGGATCATTGGCTGTCCGGGACACATAGCCCCATCTCTCTACCAGGCGACTACAAGGTAAAACAGAATGGTGCTCCAGGCTCTCACCAACAACAACTGGATCGCAGACCTGCACCAAAACATCACCCCGCTCATGGTCTTGGAATTGTTTGTCATCCTTCTCCACCTCGCTCAGATGAACCTTACCGCGGGAGAGCCTGATCAGTTAACTTGGTGTCTAACGGCGAATGGGGTGTTCTCCGTCAAATCGGCCTACCTTCTGCAATTTGAGGGCCGTATCGCCAACCCAACTTGGAAGAGGCTGTGGAAGATATAGGCCCCTTCAAAGTGCAGATTCTTCCTTTGGCAAGAGCTACACAAGCGCATCATGACGGCTGACGTCCTGCTTCGCCGTCAGATACCAAATGACTACTTCTATCCTCTCTTTAGGCGCAACCAAGAAACTCCAGAGCACCTCTTCCTGCAGTGCGTTTTTAGCATTACAGTCTGGTCAAGACTAGCTATGCTGCTGGACTTCCCGCAAATCAACCCAACCGGCTGCATACAGGCCGACTGATTCTGGAGTTGGTGGGCCAACATAGTCAATGGACCGGGTGACCCTCGCGCAGTCTCCTCGGTTATTGTTGCCATAATCTTGCACCTCTAGCTTGAACGCAACAACCAGCTATTCCGTCAGGTCGACCGGCCGAGCGCAGTTTTCTTAAATTTTTTTATTGATGAGCTGCCGCTTTGGGCTACAGCAGCGGCCACTTTTGTAATTAGTTAACTTAATCCCCTTAGCTCACGGGGGGAGGGGCCTTTTTTCTTCCCCCACTCTGTACTTCCTCTCTTTTGATCAATACAAGGCAGCTCTCCTTTCCATTGTTCAAAAAAAATTTCCAAGTCTACAGAAAAATACTTGATCTTATGATCAAACTACCAGGAGAGGAACAAAAAATTCTGATGGCAATATGTTTACCATGTAAAATTACTTGCTGCGCCCGTCTGAGCATTTGTACTTGCGCCGTGTTCTTTTCAGCTTAAAGGGCGATAAAAAAAAACACTGAAAATTTGTTATTTAATACAAACCAAACTTCGTAGCATTTTGCGACCATTTTTGTAAAACATCGAGTAGTTTTTTGAAAATTTCGCAAACTATGTAGATAACGTTTTGACCTCTTCAAACTGTCTATTAAAGGTTTATAATTTTTTGAAGTTATAACCTATCGCTACTTTCCGCTCAAAAGAAAGAACAATCGTCGGAAGGTGCAACCATGGCCCTTCTATCTAGGCAAGTGCCACTAGCGAGTAGCGAGTAGCGAGCCAGCACAGCTGCACAGGAACACAAGGCTTGAACGAAAAGCAAACAGAATGGCACGCGAGTACGTACGCGACTCTTGCTTTTCTTATTACTACCACTAACTATCAATTATATTAATTAATATTTCGTCTTACGAGAGCTAGGACATGATTAGGCTATGGCCTGATCACATGGACTATGGCTGAATTAAAAGTTTCATGCGCGTTCTGATCCATTCATACCTGCTGAATTAACTGATGTAATCGTTTCAAAGCCGGCATATCGTAGTACATGATCACATATATATACAAGTCGATCAGTTCTACCGCGAGGTGTATTATAACCTATTTTACAAAAGTTGTAGCCAGGCCTCAAACCTGAGCTTCCACGTCACCATAGATTCTGGCGGAAAAAAATCCTCTGCCGTTGAGGCTGTAAAGACAGAGGGGCATTGTAGCAAATCGCTGTTCACTGGTACTGGTTATAGCCACTGTAGCAAAACACTGTTTATTATGTACTGTTCATATGAAGATCTGAGCCATCCACTTGAGATCCACCGGTTGGGATTTATCAATTGCACAAAGTATTGTTCATCCTCTGCCACTACAACCAAAGGCAGAGGATCACTGTTAAAGATTTGGACCGTCCATTGCGGATCCGACTGTCCCAGGCAGGCGGTCGAGTTTTGTGGCTGTGGTTTGGCCACGTAGCCCTCTGGCTTATCCTACTAATCAGCCTCCCTGCTTACACAGGAAGTGCACAATCCGCTCCCGTCGCCCGCTTTCCGAGGAAGCGAATCCTCTGACGTAACTGCTCTCTGACTTTGAGTCACAAACATGTGGGCTCCCATGGTACTGTGGCCCACATGTCAGTGGCCAAATAAAGTCAGAGGATATGCGTCCGCTTTCCGAGAGGAAGGTATGTGGTAAAAGGCAAAACCCTCTGACGTAACTGCCCTCTGACTTTGAGTCACTGACATGTGGGCCCATGTGGTACTGTGGCCCACATGTCAGTGGCCAAATAAAGACAGAGGATACGCGTCCCTTCCTCTCGGCTGCTCCGCCTGTGAGCAGCAGCAGCAGCCGCCTCTGCATCCTTGCGCCCCCGCTCCTTCTCTAGCCCACCGTTGCCAGGCGACGCGATCCGCCAGCTCCTTCCAGCGGCGCCTCCTTGGACGGACGGCAGCGGGCGACGGAGAGGCCCCGACCGACATTGCCGCCTTCCTCCTCTCCTCACCTTTTTCTCCCTCCATATCGGCTTTCTCTTGGGGTTGGCCCCTTCTCCTCCCGCTGTCGTCGGCCCATGCCGTCCCCCTACTCTATTCAGCTGTGCCTCCTTCGGCGGCAGTGACGGCGGGCGACGGAGCGACCGAATCCCCAGGTCCCGGGGTAGCCGTGTGTGGCAAGGCGTCCCTCGGACTGGCCGCACCCGCCGGTCATCGCCGGATTTCCCCTGCTGACACCGTTGCACGCCTACCCATACCTGGCCGCCGCCATCGGTGTCCACCTCGGGGCATCGTCGACCCTCTCCCCTGCCGAAAATGTCACCTCCTCTGCCACCAGTGGGGCCTCCCCTCCCCGCAAGTGACATCTCCTCTACTTCTCGCATCGCCTCGCCTTTCCCTGTCAGTGTCGCGTCCTCTCCCACGCCGGATCGGGGCCCACTTCCCCGTCATCGCAGCTTCACCTCCTGCTTGCCGTGTCGATGTTCGGCTGCGTCATCTTTTCTTGCGTTTTGCTCACTCAATTGCCGATGTGCACATCACGTTGGACCTGGCCGAACCTAGGCACCCCACCAGATTTGAGGTGATGTGCATGGCCTCTATTGGATTTGAGCTGCTATACATGTCGCCGATATCATCCTGTTGCCGTCCAAGCGTAGCCGTTGGACTACTATACATACTGATGCAATGAAGTTTCTAAATTTTGCAGGCAATAAACACATGGAGGGAATTCAGTTATTTGTTGTTTGCATTCTTTATATACCGTAAAAACCTGATCAATTGAAGGACATTTGTAGTGCAGTTGCTATATTTTTTTTCTATAGAATATTTATGTTCCCTCTTACCTATTTCCTCATACTGTAAATTTGGTGATGTAGTTATGGGATTACCGAGTGAATGAATGAGTACATGGGAAGATTGCAGCATGTATCTTTCAAACAAGCATTTCGTAAATGAGGCATGCCCTTCAGAGAAAAGTTCTCTTCAACCATTTTGTTATGGCCTATATTTTGCACTCGGTAAGTTTCCTGATGCAGGACCAGGACTATTGGCACTTCACAATTTGTGCTAACTAATATGTCTGCTTATGCAGTGAAAGACAAGGTTAATTAGCCTAGCGAAAGACAGTTTGGCTTAGAAAGATTTTTTTTGGATGTATCAGGTTTCACAAGTGTTCTTTGTACACATCAATGATCAGAGATTACGATGGTGTCATTGTCAACCCTCAATTTTAACTTACCTTGAGAGTCGGAATCCCATGCACTGGCCTCTGGATCGGTACACTAGTGTGGAAGATCACATAGCCGATACAAACATATATTGATTAAATAGAATCCCTGAATATTACTTACCATGTTACGCCCTTATGCCATTTTAGTAAGGCGGACAATACACGCCTTAATATACAAACATTGTTCAGAGTTTGCAGCTATCACCAAAATATGTACCCAGAAGAATCTCCTATCTGCTAACGTCCTGCCAGCTACCGGAGCAACCCCTAGGACTCATCAGGTCCACTGAAATCTTGTCCATTGTCTTCATGGCACTCGTACGGATCTTCCTCGATTCCCTCGTCTAAAGAGTGTAAGGAGGCGAGGTCAGCGTCATCCAAACGCTGACTAGTTAACACTTCGCTTAATGCAATTAGTGTAGAGAAGTCTTTATTTGGGGAAGGAGTTATTTTATTTGTGTAAAGCCAGTTTTAAAATGACTTTAAAAACATCCTAAACTAGCATGAAGTATTAGTAGTCTTATTATCTCAAAGAGTTTAGCATCGACACAATACATCCCGAAACCCTAACCAAACCACCGACCAACCCTAGACAGACCGAGCCTCGACAAACATACACTCGAAATCATACCTCACCAAACCAATCTTCTCGTTGCTCCAACATTTCCTAGTTATGCCATCCTTCCAGGATTTGACAATCCTGTTGTGGACCACACTTGCCATGGCATGCCCGCCTCGGCCTAGGGGGTTGCCAGCCCTCATTAGCCGACCGTTATCCCGGGGAAGTGTGGCCTTTATCACTCTCGGTGATGACCCATGCCGGTTCCAATCGAGAATGGTCCCAGAGGGCCTCCGTAGAGTGCTCACAGCTGGCGATCCAAGATCCGTACTCCGCGCGATGGCCACACGTTGTGTTGGAACCATCCCTCAGATGGCAACGATCTCCCCGCTACGCGTGTTCGTCCGCGCTCCTCCTGGGTGAAACCCTGGCTAAACCTAGCACCAGACACCCTGTGCCTAATCATCCATCCGGATGTCCTCTAGGGGCAACAAACCAATCATCCTTAACTACTTCCATGGTCCACGACCTTGCCATACATGAACTATCCCAACCTGTAAGGATCCTAGGCCGAGAGGGGGGGTGAATCGGCTCTTTTCAAATTTTACTTCTTTTAATTCGCTTGCTTAGTTTGTCAAATTAGAAACCAAGCTATCGATTGACCTAGAGTCTAGTTGCGGAAGTGATCACAATAATGCACAAGCGACTACTAGGAGGCTCGATGGCACTCACACGCAAGCGATTAATTCAAAGTGCGGAAGTAAATTGGTGAGACGGGGAGACGCAAACCGAGTTGTTTACCGAAGTTCGGTCCTCAACACATCAGCACCTACGTCTCCGTTGAGGAAACTTCTCACACAGAGAAGTCGGGACTCTTTCGTCTTCACCTCACATACAATTAGAACTGACATTTCACAATGTAACTTTGTTGAATCAGACCTGCAGTATTCACTTTTGTTGTTATATGTTCCCTTCTATGAAGAAGGTGGTTAACTATGCACGCAGCCACAAAGGCTGCACAAAATTCTGCTTTATTAGTATATATGTGAAAAGCTCAAAGTGAGTTCAATATCAGATAGTTGTTCTCCTTCTGTACTGGATGTTAGTGACACGTGTACCATTCCAAGTTTAAATTGATGTTATACTTTGTAGTGCTATTATGTTTTGCAATGACTTTACAGAGGCCATTAAATGTTCCTTGTTTCACTGTTTTCAATGCTGTGTGCAGGTCTCTGGTTATTGTGGGCTTCTACTTGGAAGTCCTGTCATTTTGTATGAGATAATAGCATTTGTTCTTCCTGGTTTAACAAGAGATGAGCGGAAATTCCTAGGGCCCATTGTTTTGGGTTCTTCCATTCTGTTCTATCTTGGAATTTTCTTCTCCTACACAATTCTTGCTCCTGCAGCATTGAACTTCTTTGTGAACTATGCAGAAGGAGCAGTGGAATCATTATGGTCGATAGACCAGTACTTTGAGTTTGTACTTGTGCTTCTATTCAGCACAGGGTTATCTTTTCAGGTAAACAAATGGCACTATATTTTTATAACAGGATTTCAAGGATGATTGTAATAATGTAGCCCTCTCTTTATATAATTGAAATGAATGTGACAATCATCAAATGATTTGTATCATTTACATAGACAAACGATCATGTAGTTGTATTGCATACTAATCAATATATTTTTTATAAGTGAATGCTTTTCATGACCATTGAAGAAGCAACCGAGAAAGTAAATTGGAAGAAAGTTACAGAACATTGATAATCATATCTGTTACACTTGATAGCTGATTGGAATTGGCATTTTTATATCCTTGATTATCCAACTGTGCCTATGATGATTGCTTTCTCTTCCATTTCTTGCTAATTTAATCATCAAATAGTTTGTATGGAAACTGCTCCTGATGCTAGTGATTTAAAATATAGATTTGATCCACAAATCTTGTTTTACTACCCAAAGATACTGAAAGATAACTGCTACTGTCACATATCACAGAGAAGAAACATATTCTGAATATGTGATTTGCATGTTGCTCTTTTGCAGGTCCCTGTTATTCAGCTACTTCTAGGACAAGTCGGATTGGTTTCTAGTGATCAAATGCTCTCTATCTGGAGATACGTTGTTGTCGGCGCAGTGATTGCTGCCGCTGTGCTTACACCCTCGACAGATCCACTGACTCAGATGCTCTTGGCAGGTCCACTGCTTGGACTGTACTTGGGTGGTGCATGGATGGTTAAGCTGACTGGGCGATAATTGATCTGCTTATTTCTGTTTATGAGTGTTGATGAGTGGTGATTGTTCTTGACAAACTAGAATCCTACTGTAACATAGCCTTGTATAAAACGAACTCGATCTTTTGGTGCATCTTAAAGATCGCATTGTTTGCCCTTTTCTGCTAGCGAAGCATTTCATTATGTACGATTATTGTTAGAATATTACAGCGTACAATTTACATGCTACATACCATTTGCGTTATTCAGGGCATATGTAATGGTAGCCATATTCTAGCCCTAAATTCTGACGTTATTATTGTAGCAGCAGAGTTAGAATAAAATATATGATTAAAAGGCAGATGAATAGTATTGAGACGGGGCTAGCATTACACTTACCCTTAGGGCTGTGGTATATTACATATCGCAGTCGAATGCAATCTATTCTATATAACAATGCGCTAGCGTTGCATCCCGTTGCGTGACATGTGTCTATCTTGTATGGTAGTCATCGCCACGGCCGTCCGATCGCCGACGTGGGCTAAATACGACCATCTGTTCCCGCTTTATATATAAAGCAATTTTGTTCGTCGAAAAAAAAAAACAAGGCGGGATGGTTGCTCAGTTGGTTGTCGTCGACACCTTTCAGGAAGCAGCCCACGGTTCAAATCCCACTCCCACCACTGTGCTTTTTTTTTTCCAAAGCGCGTGCGCCTGGCCTGTCCACGTCCGCTAGAAAAGCATCGGTCGTCCGATCTTGCGCCTCACACGGATCCCACCATGCAGGCCAACAATTTTGCAAAAACACCCTGTGCTTTCTATTGAATCATCCCGTCGTCCCTCTTTAGTGACCCAGTTACCTGGATGGCCAAACCCTAGCTCCATTCAACAGCCGCCTCTTCCTCCTCGATCCACGCCACCAACCCACTGCCCCAGCTAGCGCCGCTGCCGCCAGATCCGCCTGTTCCCCTGCCGGTGCTACCTCTCTCTCCCCCCGGCACCGTCACAGGTCTACCCGTCGTTGACCGTAACCATCGTTCCCGCCAGAGCCTCCCATAATCCAGTCAGCTCCTGCTCGCACGGTCGTCCCCCCTCCACCATGCCTAGATCCAACGTGCCGGATCGACCCTCCACATCGCTACCACCAGTCCAGCCTCACTGCCAGATACGTCGATCTATCAATGGCGGCAACCGGAGCGGCCGGACCCAGCGACCCTTCTCCGTATGATGTTGCCTCCATCCTTCACCAGCGGTATCCGGCCTAACCCACCGTCCCAACTCTCACTGGATTTGACATCAACGTCGCCCCTTTGCTCTTCATTTCTTTGGGTTGGGTCTTCTGAGATATTGTATTATATCGGTAAGAGAATTATCCATATTCCTTTGCTTTTCATTCCTCTAGGTTGGGTCTTCTCAGGATATTGTATTATATCGGTAAGGGAATTATCAATATTTACTGTTCTCTTATGATGTGACCATGTCCATCATAGGTATGACCAACACTACGTCAATGTGGTGGTCATCAAGATTACTGTTGACTACTTCGCGAGCATGCATGTCGATGAGTATTCGATCGACTACTTCATATTCGAATTGTTCATCTACGACAAGTTGACAACAATTCACGGCATTTTCTACATCATCTACATCAACTATGGTATCATCATCAACTATATGGCATCATCGACCATGGCCAGGTCGCGTGCACAGCGGGCAAGCTCATCATGTTGATATTGTGCTGTCGCCGCCAGCAGTTCGGCCTCCACCGTGGCCACCTCCCCAAGCTCAGGACGTATTCAAGAAAGGCGCATCTCCCCTATTTCGACGCGCTCTGGTCCCACAAGCCACGTCGTTGCAAGGCCGGTCCAAGAAAGAGCCCAGTTTGTCCACGAGTCCGGTTCGGGTATCTCTGCACAGTAAACATAAAACGGATGCCCCAGCCTCATATGAACACCGTTTTGGACATTCTTGGTACGCACGGACAAGCTCTCGACGAGATCTTTCTAAATGATCCGGTCACACCTCCAAATTCATTATGGATCAACAGAAATCGTCGAAACAAGATTGAGACCAGAATTTGCCTGGCGCTGTGACGCTCCATTTTGGGCCCATGCCCCATGTACCTCCTAGGGCTGCGCCCCAAACCCTAGCCGTTGCTATAAATTCAGTAGCCGTTGCTAGTTTACTATATATTCAGTAGCCGTCATCATTTAGACTTGGGTTTTGCTTAGATTGTTCTGCCGTTGCAGCTTCGCCGTTTACCGGTTTGCGGAACCCCAACTTGCGTGCTTAATCGGTAATCTGTAATTTGAGATTGCATCTACCGCGTTCTTGCTTGTGTTTTCGATTCACTTGCAGGAATTAGCCTTCGTGGTAAGGCCAACTGCGTCTTGGCATGGTTGATAACGAACGGAGATAGTGGTGTAGCGATTGCAGGCTTAGATCCATTCTAATTGGAAGCCGGATCGTCAACGTCGAGTTCTCCACCAATCGTGTTTACCCATACCTGTCGGAAGATCGGGACCCCGTCCCCCATCAGGTGGTGTGGGAGGTGTGCGCCGTCGTACCAAGCCTGGGGTCGAGGAGACAGCTGAAGTGGTCGGAGGAGCCGATCACCTTTAGTTAGACCGACCACCCGGAAAGCACTGCTGGCCTGGGACATCTCCCGATCATAGTCGTGCCTATGGTCTGAAATGTTAAGCTCAGGTGGGTGCTGGTGTACGGGGGAGGGGGGCCTCTAAACTCCTATCCTCAAAATCTGCAAGGCGCTGCAGATCGGGGAGGGAGACCTTCGTCCCGCGTCAGCCTTCCCTTGACATTTGGGGACGCTGACAACTTACGCATGGAGATGATCGAGTTCGAGGTGGCAGACTTTGATCTTCCGTACAACGCCCTGCTTGGCGGACCAGCTGTCGGCGTCTGGGAAACGCACTCCTAAAGAGCAGCGGGTCCACGGATCGGCAGACGAATTTGTAGTTGGTGTGAGGCCCAACGACCACCCTTCTCAGCAGCCCGGGGCGGCGGCCCAGCCTACGGGGGCCCAGGCCACGCGGTCTTCCCGGAATAAGCCTGGTAAGACTTGGCGATCCGGGTACGAGTCCGTCATACGGTGAGGAAGACAGAAAGAGAGGAAGAAGCAATACAAACCGTGAAGACACAAGCGATTTACCCTGGTTCATGCCCCCACTGCCGGGTAATAGCTCTACTCCAGCCTTATTGATTATATGGTGGAAAACAGTACAGAGGTGCCGAGATCGGGCTTGAAGGCACCGATCCCGAACTTACAAAGGTGGTGACTAAGGACTATGGCTACTGCTAAGGAAGCTTCGGATGCTTGTGTGGCTTGTTCTCACTCCAGAGCGCTTGGCCTCGACTGGTCCGGGGCCTTTCCTCTTATAGGCGTGGCGGGTCACCCGAGTCGCCCGGAGCTGATGCGGCGGCCTCACGCCTGTTTCTGCTTTAGTGGCGGTGCCCTTGTCTCATTCCGGGGCTCTATCTGGTCTCGAGCCTGCAGGGAGAAGCTGGTCAGATTAGTACTGGACACCTGTTTGTCGGGGAGTGCCCATACGGGGGAGAAACCTTCTTTAGGGAGAAAGCACTTTCCCTTTATCCCCAATATAGCATTGACTGGACCGGGCCAGCCTCGCGCCACCCGTTGGGGGCGTCGCGTAGCGTAACAACCGTCGCCGCCTGCCAAAGGAGGCAAACGACAAGACGAGCTGCCCGCGCACTTCTTCCCGAGCTGCGGGTTCCCGGGGAGGCACAGTTCCTCCCGGTCAAGGCCGGGGAAAGTACGGTGGGACACAACAGTTGTCGCCACCTTCCTACGGACAGGCGGACTTCCCGCGGGACCCTCTCCCGGGCTGAGGATACCCCGGGGGGTGCGCTATGCCCCTGGCTGGGACCCAGGAGGGCGCGGTTGACCAGGTCAAGCCTGGGGGAAACCCTGGCAGGCTAGATGCCTCCTTTAGTACAGCTAGGGGCGGCCTTTCAGACCTTCTGCACGTGTGGTGGGCCGATACGGAATCGGCCCAAGGCCCATCTCAGGGTGGGCCACTTATCAATCACCAACAGCCAGCCCCCGAGTCTCGAGCGGGTCGCAAGGCGAGCCGGTTTCAGGTTTAGAAAAAATCTCCCTCAGGCGCTGCGCGGGAAGATTCGGCTCGGGTTTTTGGGAGCTGCAGGAGCCAAAGTCCGAGCATTGAATTTGATTTGACAGAAAGGTGGGGCAGTTACGCCCCCTCGGGCATGACTCCCACGATCTCCGCTTCGACCGTTGCCTTCCTTTATAAGGCAGCATTTTCTCAGGGGAACTCTTACTGCAGAATCATCCCCTTTGCCTCTGCTTTCGCCTCTCCACCTTGCTGCCTACCTTCTAGCTTACCGCCGCCATAGTGATCATCGGAGACAGCGCTCTCACGAGGGAGAGGATGGCGGAGTTGGAGAGAGACGGCTTCGTGAGGCCGGGCTCCTAGAGGCTCCCTAGCGCAGACCGGGAGCCACAGCCCAAGCCCGACGAGCTGGTGTGCTTTGAGAGTTCGGCGATCTGTGGGTTCCGCGCGTTGGAATCCCAGTTCATGACGGACTTCTTTGCCTTTACGGAGCTGCGGCCGGAGAACCTGTCCCTGCAGTCCTACGTCCATCTATCGATCTTTGCGCACCTGTGCGAGGCGCACTGCGGTGTGCGACCTACGGTGAGCCTCCTCCAGCACTACTTCGAGCTAAAGGCCGTCGGCGACCATGTGGGCAATGGCGGAGTCTTCTACCTGACCGCGCGCTGGGCCCGGGGAAGCCAATCGTACCCGGAGTATGAGGTGAGGACGAAGGTCGACGGTTGGGCCCGGTGGTGGTTCTACCTGAACCGCGGGGCCTCGACTTTGGAGTATTCTTCGGCCGCGTCGGAGACTCCGATCTTCGCGCGTAGTGAGACCTTGCCAGAGGATCAAGTGACGGCATAAGAGATCGGGAAGCTCGCCAAGAAGGGCTTGACGGGCTACGATGTCATCGTCAGCTTCATCCGGCACCGGATCAGTCCGCTGGGGTGCCGCGAGCGATGCGTCAGCGACATGGGCGACAGGAAGACCCGGACTGGGATTTCCACCAAGGTAAGCGCGTGCCGCACTGTCATGTTCGACTCCAGGTCAGGGCACGTCGTGATCGTTTTGTGACGCCATGTAGGACTCCCAGCCCGCGAGGTCGCGCGGATCGCGGGGATGCTGCTGCCTATGGACAAGAATCCTCATCCCATACGATTCGTGAAGGATAAGCTGTTCACGGTACGTGCCCGTAAGATGTTTTATTAATTTCCTGGCCACGCGCGCCCTTGCGGTCTTTGACGGATTGTGCCGACCGTTTGCAGCGGACATGGAAGGTGGCCGAGAATGCCACGCAAGCCACGGGCTCTGCTGGGGAGCCTCTGGCCGCGCAGCCATTGGCGGCGCGCTCGCCGCCAGGGGGGTTGTCGGCGGCGTCCAGCGGGGCGTCCGCCCTGTCGTTGATGTCGGGCGAGGGGAGCCCGGCGCCGGCATCGACCGCAGTGAGTGCTGCGCGGGCAAGTGCTGAAACGCATACGAGGAAACGTACGGCGCCGGTGCAGGTAAGCCCTCTTCTTTTGATGTTAGCCGAGTATTGGGCGTCCAGCGGCCCTTAAGCCCTGTTCTTTACGTGCGCCCAGGGCGCAGCGCCTTCGACAAAAAGGAGGGCATACCGGCCCGTGCCGGGCAGCGACAACAAGGATGTTGCGCTAGTGGCGGGCCCATCGCTTGTAGCGGCGTCGAGGCGGGGGCCCTCGAGGAAGGTCCCTGCGGGCCGGAGGAAAGCGGCCGCGCCCACCACAAGTCGCGTTGGCGGGCTGGAGACGGAGCTCTTCTTGCATCCTACACCAGGGGTGTACGAGGACACAGAGCTTGAACCAGCGCGTAAGTTTCCCGCGCTGCTTGCCATTAATCCGCTTTCGTGTCTGATTGTTGCGTATGTTTTTGATGACAGTGCGTAGCGCCAAGGTGGCAGCTGAGGTGTTACCTCCTTCTGCCGAAACCGTGGCGGCTGAGAGCGAACCGGTCGAGCCTGAAGGAGGGGTATCCTTGTTGCAGCGGCTGGAAGCCGCCGGATTGATAAGGCCGACGGACTCGCGGGGCAAGAGCCAGCCGGTCCGTGGAGGGTCATCGGCCTGCCTACCAATGGCGGTACTGGATGCCTCTGACGAAGTCGCGGAGACAATGAAGGTCGACGCCGGCGCGGAACCCCTGTGGATCACGCCACTGCGCGTTGAAGGACGCACGGCGCACGGATGGTGGCCGATTGATCACCGGGGGATCGCCGACTACTTCAAGACTCCGATCGGGAAAGCGCTCCCGGCGCCTGACCGGCGGATGCTGCTGGTTAACTGGGCCTAGCCAGTGCGTGTGCTTACGCCGCTGGGCTGGATGAGCATCTCGATGCCCAGCGTGGCTCCGCTGGCGTCCGCGGGCTGGGTCTCTGCTGCCCCAGAATGGGTGGAGCAGCAGGATTCTGCCAGGGCGCAGGACGCCGCCTGGAAGGGCCCGCCGTCTCCGAAGTTTTATCCAATTCTTGGGCTGGAGGAGCCGACCGAGCTTGCGGCTGCCAAGCTAAGGGTGGACGAGCTAGACGCCGCGCTGGCGAGTGTCCGAGCTCAGCTTAGCGAGGCTAAACTGGCCAAGCAGCAAGCGACAGCGGCGAAGGCCAAGCTTGCGGCCAAGCTGGAGGACGCCGAGAGGCAAGCGGCCGCAGTTGGAACAACAGCCCTGCTCTCGGCAGTACCACTAGCGTCGTCACGTTCCGCGCCGTTGGAGGAGGGCAGCGAGGAGTCAGTAGGTTGCCTGCCCCTACCATTCCACGAAGCGCATGTCCGCGGGCTCGATAGAACCGTGCGCGGCGCCGTTGAAGCGAGGGTGAAGAGCATGCTCGCTCTTAATAAGAAGGTAACATCCCTGAGTCTGTACGCTGTGCTTAGGCGCTGACCTTTTCGTGTCTTGATCTGTTTTCCCCTATTTTAGTTCTATGCTCTTCTTGCCGGCACATCCTCGCTGATGGAGGCAGCGAGTGGGCAGTCAGATGATGACGCAGCGAAGATCGAGCGCCTTTCTGCCAAGCTAGCGCAAGCCCGGGCTCAGATAGAGCGCGCGGACGAGCTGTCCGCCGAGAACGAAGTTTCTTGTTTTTACCATGCTTCTGACCATCTGTCAGTCATACTAGATCAATCATCTATTTCTTTCTTTGCCATTGTTAATTAGTAGCAGATATTGAATAACGATTGCTCTCCATATGTATAAACAACCGCAATTTGGAAAATATTTAATTTCATCGGATCTTTTATAATGTGTAACAAGAATGATGTGTCTATTGTCGTCAAAGCATTTCTGATTTGGCTACTAATGTACTCTGCTTCAATTTAAATAGACATAGAAGTGCATACAAAATTTACTTATTAGCTATAAAAAAAAATTCATTTCATTGTGCATTTATACTTACATATCTCCTTATAAGTCAGCAAGGTCAGTGAAAGGGATATGCCATAGATCAATCAAGATAGAATTTGCCCCTCCTCGATAACAGAAGAGATACCTCTGGGCCCTCGTGTGGATGGATAAAGAAAGCGCACGGCCGTGCTAATATGACTAAGAGTTAGTCATGATATGTATCCATCCGCTGCCGAGTGAATTGGCCAAGCTATCAACAAGGGTAGCGCGCATCTCGCCTTGAGCGTGACTGTTATCGGGTGACAAAGGGATCGGTATGTGAGTGTATCAATGTTCAGTCGAATAATGATTCTGTGCATTCGGGGTCAATACGTATTGCTAGGTGCCGCTGTTGATCGGTGGATTGGAAACGGGTTTCTAGGGTCACGGCCGACTTGCACTGAACCTAACGGGTCACACACTTAACGGGTTGGAACTGTTTAATAGGTTTGTGCGTGGATTTGATCTACGTAGGAGATAGAACCCTAGTGGGCCGAAGCCCGCTAGCGTGACTATATAAGGAGAGGCATAGGGGCAGCGTAGATAGATGAGTTGAGCCTTCACCATGCCTAGCCGTTGCGCGCCCCTCCTGCTTTCCAGAAACCCTAGCCGCACGGCGAGGTGCTAGCACACCCCGTGAGACGTTTCTGCTCGGTACGTGTGGATACCGCTAGAGGCGTTGCCGTTCGCGGACGCGCTGTTTGATTGGATCGTCGGCGACCACTCGGCGAACATCGGCAACCACTCGGCGACCACTCGAGAACATCGACAATCACTCGGCGAGTACAGGCAAGCACTCGGTGGTGATCTGGGTGAGTACGTCTACTTCCTCTACGCGCGAGAAACTGCTTCCGCTGCATCTGAGCGTCAAGGGTAATGATCTGTGATCCTCTACTTGCATGTGCTCCTGGGTATTTCGTGGTACAAAATTTTGATTTTAAGCTCGTGTTGCCTACCCGTTTCCTAGCAGTGGTATCAGAGTTGATCATGTGTAGTATTGGATCTGGATCAGGCGCATATAGTGATATGTTGCCGTGATTGTTCATGGGTTGATTGGATCAATCGGTAGTCTGGGTAAAGGTATGAGTTGATAGCGTGATGCGATCAAAAATATTAGTTCGTAATGTTTCAAATTCGTGCCGCACAATTCCCCTACCGACTGAAAACACCATTGGGATGCGCGTGTGCCGAATAGATTGGGGCAACAGATCGAGGTCACATGCATTGCTGTTTTCTCAAGGGGACCTCGCGCGATGCGATATGATCGGTCTAATTAAAATCAGGTCATGTTGATGATCCGGCAGTCGGCTTGATGTGATCAATTCGGTTGAAATTTTTCATTGCCCTTCCCGCACTCCAGTCCGCTTACCGGCAAGCGGAACCGCCGTGAACTATGATTAATATACAACTAAAACTGGTTCACATCGTGCGCGTTAGAATTCGATTCTGCGCCTAACTTGTTTTTGCAGGGTTTCATGTGGATAGTATGAACCGTTGTGTATGTGATGTATTATTGTAATTTGATGACCTGCGTGCCATGGTTAATTGCAGCTAAAGACTGTCCATTGTTGTTTAACGGCCTGTGTGCCGATATGTGATGCTTTGAAATCCTCATGTAATTTTGTCACTAGCTGCTAAATGTAGTAGTATAGTGCAATGTCATGGTGGACTAACCCTAGATAGCCTAAAGTACAAGGATGGTCGTGGAGATGGAGATCGCTGCGTCATGGGCCATACTAGTTCACAGTTTAATTTGATTAGCTATGTTGATTGGCTATTCTTTCACGTCATATGTGGTGAATATGTTAACCTGACTGAATAGTTTCTCTCAGAAAATTAAGAGTAGATGCCCTTTTGCCAATAGCTGCACCTATTGTCTTGTAGGTTGGTGGGTAAGGTCTTGACAATTCAAGAATGCCGTCTTCTTACTTGTAGAAAGGGGTGGGTGTAGCCTAACTCGTGCATCCACACGCATAGTATTGGTTTACTTAACGGAAATCCAAATAGGATTTGGGACTTCGGGGCGTCAGGGTTGGGAGCCGGGGCATATGACGTCATCCCAACAAGCAAGAGTCACATACGATGTGATTGGCAATGTGTTGCCTACCTATGTCACGGGTTCAAGTGGTATTGACAAATCATTACCCGAACCGCAGTAACTATGGATCTTGTCTCACAGAGATCACCAGAGGGAAAGTGATCTTAGTGAGAGTATCTTTTGTTAAATTTTATTTAATAGAAGATTAACATGAACATAGTGCTAAGACTTTGCTTATTTATTTCTGTTGTAGATGCCGCCTGTTGTTGCAAACAATGGTTTTAATTTGCGATCAATTCTAGAGAGAGAAAAACTCTCCGGAACGAATTTTATTGATTGGTATCGAAACTTGTGAATTGTTCTCAAGTAAGAGAAAAAGGAGTATGTTTTAGAGGATCCCTATCCTGAAGAACCCGACGATAATGCTACTGCCACTGATCGCAGGGCTTACGATAAGCACTGCAATGATTCTCTTGATGTTAGCTGTCTCATGCTTGCTACTATGAACTCTGCGCTTCAGAAGTAATATGAGGAAGCGGATGCTTACGATATGATCGTGGGTCTCCGTAGCATGTTTGAGAACCAAGAAAAAGCTAAGAGATACTCGATCTCGAAAGCTTTGTTTGCGTGCAAGTTGGCTGAAGGTAATCCTGTGAGCCCTCATGTGATCAAGATGATTAGTTACATTGAGAACTTAGAAAAACTAGGTTTTCCTCTAAGAGAAGAGCTCTCAACTGATGTGATTCTCCAATCGTCTCCTGCAAGGTTTAAGCCGTTCATCATGAACTTTCATATGAATGGCATGGAGAAAAGCTTGGCTAAATTGCATGGGATGCTGAAGATAGCCGAGGAGAGTATTAAAAAAAGCAATAAATATGTTATGATGGTTCAAAAGGAAGGGGTAAGAAGAGGAAGCGTGGGAGCAAGGGTAAGGGTGAGGATACGATCCAAGACCCCAAACCTAAATTTGATGGTAAGACCAAAAGAAATGGCCCTGCTTCTTCTAACAAATGCCATTATTGCAAAGCAAATGGGCATTAGAAGAGGAACTGTCCAAAATTCCGGGAAGATAAGAAGAATGGAAAGGTTCCACCTTCTAATTCAGGTATTAACGTTTTAGAAGTTAATCTTGCAACTTGTCCTACTGAATCTTGGGTATTTGATACCGATGCAATGATTCATACTTGCAAATCATTGCAGGGGCTAAGAAGGACTAGAGATTGCAAGAGAAGCGAGTTGGAGATTCGCGTCGGCAATGGAGCAAAGGTTGCTGCGAAGGCTGTCGGCGTCTATCCCTTGTCGTTACCTTCTGGTTTAGTCATGGAATTAATAATTGTTATTATATTTCTGCTTTGAGTAAGAACATTATCTCTTCTTCATGTCTAGAAGAAGATGGTTATGACTTTGTAATAAAAAACAAAAGTTGTTCAATTTATTTCAATGGTTTGCTCTATGGTGACTGTCCATTAGTGAATGGTCTATATGTGCTAGATCTTGGTAATGCTTCTATTACTAATGTTAATAAAAAAGACTCGGAACAAACGATTTAGATTCCACTTATGGCATTGTCGCTTGGGTCATATAAACCAAAGACGCATGGAGAAGCTCCATAAAGATGGTATTCTTGATTCATTTGATTTTGAATCTTTTGAAACATGCGAACCTTGTTTACTTGGCAAGATGACAAAAGCACCTTTCACTGGTTCGAGTGAGAGAATGTGTGAGTTGTTGGCACTCATGCATACTGATGTATGTGGACCAATGAGCTCCACGGCCAGAGGTGATTATCAATACTTCAATACTTTCACCGATGACTTTAGTAGATATGACTATATCCATCTAACGAGGCACAAGTCTGAATCTTTTGAAAAGTTCAAGGAGTTTCAGAACGAAGTACAAAATCATTTGGGCAAGAATATTATATTTCTGCAGTCTGACCTTAGAGGTGAGTATTTCAGTCAAGAGTTTAGTGATCATCTAAAGAGTTGTGGAATTGTTACGCAATTGACTCCACCTGGCAAGCCTCAGTGGAATGGGGTATCCGAAAGGAGGTATCAGACTTTGTTAGACATGGTACGGTTTATGATGAGTCAAGCAGATCTTCCATTATCATTTTGGGGGCACGCTCTAAAAACAGCTGCGTTCACGTCGAACAGGGTTCCATCTAAATCCGTTGATAAGACACCATATGAGATATGGAAAGAAAAACGTCCCAATTTGTATTGTCTTAGAATTTGGGGCTGTGAGGTTTATGTAAACGTTTGACGTCTGATAAACTCCACGCCAAATCGGATAAGTGTTTCTTTGTGGGGTACCCAAGGGAAACCGAAGGGTATTATTTTTATAACCAGGAAGAAGGCAAAGTGTTTGTCGTCCGAACTGGCGTCTTTTTGGAGAAAGAGTTTTTCAAAAGGACTAGTAGGAGCAAGGTGCAACTCGAAGGGATTCGGAAAACATCTGAAAATGTTTCAGCTCCATCTAGTTCTCAACAGGATGAGCAAGGTGTTGCTGAACCTGTTGATGAGGTGCCAGCCCCACGGAGGTCCATGCGGTCAAGCCGCGCTCCCGAGAGGTTTATGTTTCTCATGACGGAGCAACGCGATGTGTTATTACTGGAAAATGACGAGCCCAAGGACTATGAGGAAGCGATGGTAGGCCTAGACTCTAAGAAATGGCTAGAAGCCATGAGATCCTTGATAAAGTCCATGTATGATAATCAAGTTTGAAACTTTGTTGATCATCCGGATGGTGTAAAAACCAAAGAGTGCAAATAGGTATTTTAGAAGAAGGTAGACGCCGATGGAAATGTTCATATTTTTAAGGCACGATTGGTGGCAAAAGGGTATAAGCAGATTCATGGTGTCGACTACGATGAAACTTATTCGTCTGTCGTCATGGTCAAGTCTATCCGGATCATGCTAACAATTGCCGCTTATCATGACTATGAGATTCGGCAATTGGATGTCAAAACGGCTTTTTGAACGGAAACCTAAGTGAGGACGTGTACATGGTACAGCCCGAAGGTTTTGTCAATCCAACTAATGCTGGCAAAGTATGCAAACTTAGGAAGTCCATTTATGAATTGAAGCAAGCATCTCGGAGTTGTAACCTTCGTTTTGATGAAGTGGTCAAAGTGTTTGGCTTTATCAAGAATAAAGAAGAGTCTTGTATTTACAAGAAGGCTAGTGGGAGCGCACTAGTATTTCTGGTCTTGTATGTAGATGACATATTGTTGATCGAAAATGATATTCCAATGTTGGATGTTGTACAAGCTTATCTGAGAAAGAGTTTTTCGATGAAAGACTTGAGAGATGTAGCTTATATCTTGGGCGTAAAAATCTATAGCGATAGATCAAAAAGGTTACTTACATTAAGCTAGAGTGCGTACATTGACAAGGTGCTAAAACGGTTTAGCATGGATGATTCCAAGAAGGGTTTCTTGCCACTGTCACATGGCGTAAGTCTCAGCAAGACTCAGTGTGCTTCGACACCTGATGAGCAAGAGAGAACGAATCGGATTCCATACGCTTCGGTTATTGGATCCATCATGTACGCTATGCTATGTACACGCCCAGATGTGTCATACGCGCCGCCGCGAGGAAGGAAGGGGAGGGAGGAGAGGAGGGGAGGGGAAGGAGGGCCGCCGCCGCCATGGCTAGTCGCCGGCGGCGGCGGCCGGCGAGGGCGCCGGTGGAGGTGACTTGGCTGGAAGAGGCGTCGCCGCCCGAGCCGCCCTGCACAGGACGACGCGGCGGCCGGTCAAACTTTCGTTTTCACCAATATGGCCTCCCCTTTTGGTAAAGAGTAACCGAGTTTTTGAGGTCATCTCCTGCAGGCCAATCCTCCCTAGGCAACGGAAAAAAGAAGTCCAAACCAAAAAAGCTATCAAAGACAGGCATAGCTAGTCGAGGAAGCATAGCACCCGTCAAGGCTACTGACAACGAAGACAAAGCAGCAAAAGCTCTCCAACCACCCACCGGTGTGAGCAAGAGCATTAGAGCACCCGCTAGGATTTACGCCGATGTAAGATCACGAATGACATCAGTAGACACGATGTTTGGTCACGCAGTTCGGCTTTCGCCTACGTCTGCGGGGTTCTAATTATGGGCGCTTTTTCCCAATCCATAATACCGCAGCACACCGACTAAAATGGTCACGACCACATGCTGGCCGTTGACCTCCTCTTCACTATGTTACTATTATGAAGTCGTTGTCATGTTTACACCAGAGCTGCCTCCCTTTATATAGTGGAGGCTCGGCTAGAGCCCGACTCTAACTCTAAATCAACCTTGCTTATTACAACACAGAGTTCATGTAATCTACTCGTACACATATTCGACACAAAACCTAACAAACTTTACCTTGGAGAATATGGTCTTCTTCACCTTGAAGTCGTTCCAACGTCTTGCGCGAACTCGTGCACCGGGACTCTGGTTGCTTACTTCTTTTGCAACCTACAGCGTGCCGTTCGACAAGTCCTCCTCGAACTCGCCGTCTTTTGGAACAGTTGACGCCCACCCTGCAAAACACATGCTCCTTCTAAAAGAAGAACCTCAGTACTGTCGCCTCCGGAGTCACAAGAGCCTATTGCCACATTAGCGTCTGCTCCCTTTGGTGAACCTGTACGGTCCCTCTTCATGTGCCCCCGCTCATTGCATCTGAAGTACCGCACAACCCTGTTATTTTTCTTGTTCTTCTTTTCAGCCCCATGACCGCCTTGATCACCTGAAGCTAGCAAAGCAACAGAACGAGATTCTTCCACTGTATTGTTATTCTTACTCAATTGATGAGACATAAGCGCCGCAATAATATCCTTAGTCTTGATACTATCCTTGCTATACGTCAACGTTGTGACTAAATGCTCAGAGGACGGAGGCAACAAACAAAAAAAAATAATTGTCTTGTCTTTATAAGCGATTGTCACATCCAGATGTGATAGATCCTTGACATACCTATTAAAAATATCAATGTATGCTTGCAGATCTAACCCCTCCTGCATCTTCAGCCCATGCAATTTCAGCTTCATATACAGCTTGCTGGTCAGAGTCTTGGACATAAACTGACTGGCCAGCTTGTCCCAAATTTTCTTGGGTGATGACAACTTCATGACATGGTACATGATCTGATCTGAGACACAATTAAAGGAGTATGGTTGCCGCATCTCCTCCCAATCACCGATCTCCACCTTCTCCGGTTTATTCGCCTCAAAAGCCACCACAATCCCCTGCTGCACCAGGAGATGTCGGACCCTCGCGCTGCCATAAACTAAAGTTTCCTGTACCGTCAAACCTCACCATATCGAAATTTGTATGTGTCAGCTTCATCTTACCAACTTGCGATTCTACCAATGCCAATTTCTAGTCGATGGATGTATCGCCACCCGAACCGTTCGCCATCTTGCACAGATCACCAACTGCCCTCCAAGAACGCCTCACTCCTTCGGAATCTCACGCCTTAAAACTCCTCTGTAATCTGCGCTCAAAACCGCCGCTGATTGCTTTGGATTATTGAGTTTGGCTCCCCTTAGATCCCCTTTTATAGTGCTATAAGAGAACCCCTTACAAGTGAATTCCTTGTCTTTTTAGACTTCTAATCCACCTCAAATCCGGGCTCCACCTCCACCTCCTTAATTTTTTCTGCGGAATTCGAAAAAAAAGCCTGGGTTGATCGCGCCTGGGCCCGCCGTTGTGCGCCCCGGCCAAGGCCGTGCGCATGCCCCTGCCAGGCCGCCACCGCCTCGTTATTGTTCACCACGGCCACCGTGTTAGTGTTCACCATAGGTGGACAGTGACCTCGTACGCCGTGGGACCCACTGAGGACGTCCCCGGTCGCCAAAAAATTGCCAAAAAAACCAACTTCAGATCTAATATCCAATCTTCGAGGCCTCGAGCAGGCTTCCCAGCCCGCCACCATGCACCATGTCATTCGTGCACGGCAAGCCATGCCGCACCCTTGCTATCCGCATCCATGCCACAGCTTCACCTCCAGTGTCGTGATACAGCGCCTCCTGTGTAACATCCGGTCGCATCACTGCTCCCGCCGTTCCGATCTATCCGACATCCATCCGCGCTTGCCGGTCTGATCGCGAATGCCAAGGTCATCGCCATAGCCTGCCGACCTTGCCAGCTACTTTGTCGGCTCGATCGCCACGTCTGGTCAATCCTTGCCAACGGTAGCCCATCGAACGGTTTGAGCCTTCTGCCCGAAGTGTCCGACACTACCGATCGAATCGTCGATTGTCGCCATGCTCCACCTTGCGCCGATAGGGCATTTTCTGCAGCGCTCGTTTATGCATAAACCTCGTGTCTCCCCCTAGATCTTCCGCATGGCCAACCTCGTCAACCAAACTCTGATACCACTTGTTAGGATTTACACCGATGTAATATCACGAACGACATCAGGAGACACAATGTTTGGTAACGCAGTTCGGCTTTTGCCTACGTCCGTGAGGTTCTGATTATGTGCGCTCCTCCCCAATCCATAATACCATAGCATACCGGCTGAAATAGTCACGACCACATGCTGGCCGTTGACCTCCTATTCTCTATGCTACTATTATGAAGTTGTTGTCATGGTTAAAGCAGGGCTGCCTCCCTTTATATAGTGGAGGCTCGGCTAGAGTCCGACTCTAACTCTAAATCAACCTTGCCTATTACAACACAGAGACCATGTAACCTATTCGTACATATATTCGACATAAAACCTAACAGCACCAACAAAGAACTCACCAAAAAACATAGATGAACCCACCTTTCTCCTAACAATGATGAACAACTTATGATTCCACCTCACATGGACATGCCAAATCCGCCGCAAAAGTCTAAAAAACAAACCTTTATTTCTTCTAAGTCGGTTGATGCAGCCAACCGAGCCACCAACTCATCGACGACAAGCCCTCCGTCGCGAAAGCAGTCAGAGAAACCATTCTCGATATGGTTGAAACTTGAATCAAGCACAATCACTGCCTGATCCGCTTGTCAGCGATGACTAAAAAAAAGAAAGAGACTAGCGGACGGGATCCCGTTGGCCGACGGGATCGTCCCCTGCGCCCCTCACTCGCTCGCGCTCTCTCTCCTCCTCGGCTCCCACTCGCTCGCACTCTCTCAAACTTGCGCGCGCTCCCCTTCCCAGCCGTCTCCTTCCTCCGCCCCGGCCGGCAGCGTCCTCGCCGCCGGCCGCTCCGTTGCCCCCAGCCTCCCGCTGCCGCGCCGTCGCCGCCCATCCTAACCCGAGAGGGTGAAAAGAAGATGAAGGACAAGCTTGATTCCCCCTTGCATGTTGCTGCATACATGCTGAATCCATACTACTCCTATAGCAATGCTGCCATCTTTGATGACCCAAATGTTGTGGAAAAATTCATGCTTTGCTGTGAGACCTTTTTTAAAGGTGATGAAGAAAAGGAGTTCTTGGCTGTCAATGAAGATTTTGACAAATTTCGGACGAAACAAGGCTCCTTTGGAAAGACGATGGCAAGAAGTTGTGAAAGATTTGAATTCAGTCCTGGTATTACTCTTTTTAATTTAGCAGCCATTTTGCATTTTTTTTACTTGCTAACTAATCTTGTTCACTTCATTTTTAATGTTAGCATCTTGGTGGAGACTCTATGGAGGTGGAGCATCAAATTTGCAACGTATGGCTGCTAGGATCCTCTCATTGACATCAAGTTCCTCCGGCTGTGAAAGAAATTGGAGCACTTTTGATTTGTTAGTCACTAAGTCCCTCCTCCCTAATATAGAAATTAGTATCTACTGCCATGTCTTATCTCATGTAGTAACGTTTACTTTATATCTGTAGATACATACCAAGAGAAGAAATAGACTAACAACGGAGCGTCTCAATATGTTAGTTTATGTGCAATTTAATGCAAGATTGCTGTCCAAGAAGGAGAGGATCAGCAACAAGAAGACTTATGAAAGTCTTCTAAGCAATGATGCTGCTGATGCATAAGGATTTTTGTATGAGGGAGGGGATGAACATGCTTTGGTGGTGTTTAGGGACCCATATGAGGAGGGTGAGGCTGAAATTCCTGGAACCGGGATGACATGGAATGTTCTTGGAGAGGAAATTGGAGCAAACGAGCAGTTGCAACCTCGTGATGCGCACTAGATCGGCCCGATCCTCTGATGAGAACGATATGTCGATTTGGTGTAGTGACGACGCTACTAATCCACGGGATCAGCAACCGAACAATCGCAATGTCACCACACGAGTCGATCAACCGAGCAAGGCACCATTGATCCTTCAACCTGCTAGCAATCGAGAACAAGCAAGAACAAGATGATAACTTATAAATCAACTCACGAAAGGGTGAGGTTCTGTTTCTTGTCACGGGTGGTCTAGTTGACACACGCGAACACGAGGAGTGACGCACAAGGGGTCAACCAAAACAAAACAAAACCTAAGCGTAAAAGAGAGGCACTGGCCACATATATAGCGGTGGCCAGGAGGTGTAGGGCAGCCAAAATAGGAGCACCCACCAATACCCTAAGTTACATGGGCCATAGGCCCAAAAATAAGGTGACGCAGCACCCTGAAATTGTGGCCCGTGAAATTCTTCCGCATTTTCCTGATGCTCTGGAGCTAATCTGGAGGTGGGGCTAGATTCATTGGAAAGCTTATCTCCTAAGCTTTTCAACGAGTGGTCACACGCTGAAATCGGAGTTTGGGAGCCCGATTTATGCTCGTTTCAAGTTGGCGTGCTGCTGGATAGCCGAACCGGGCCGTTTGGCATCTTGGGCCTCTATGTGGGCTTTCCTTGATGCGTCGAGTCCTTGTGGATCTTGGACTTGTTGCGCCGCTTCTCCAGAGAAGACTTGAAAGGCTGAGCTTCTGGATTAAGGCCCCTCGGCGACGAAGATGGAACAGCGTCGGTCGTCGTTGAAGCGATCGGAGAGGAAGGAGGGGCAGCGGTCACACTGGTCGTATCTGTCGACGGAATCGTATAACTTCGTATAATGTAGCTCGTTGTAAAGGATTACGCCGATGCCAGCTTCCAAACCGACAAAGACGATTCAAGATCGTAGTCCGGGTTTGTATTCTGTCTCAATGGAGAGGTAGTGAGCTAGAAGAGTTCCAAATAAGAAAAAGTAGTAGATTCCATGACGCAGTCCGAGTACATTGCAATTTCTGAAGCAGCAAAGGAGGCTGTTTGGATCAGAAAATTTATTTCTGAGTTGGGCGTAGTCAGTAGTGCATTCTATCTATTGGACCTCTATTGTGACAATATTGGTGCCATTGCATAAGCAAAGGAGTCTAGGTCTAACCAAAAATCCAAGCATATACTCAGGCAATACCACCTGATCCGAGAGATCATTGAGAGAGGTGATGTGAAAGTTTGCAAAGTGCACATGGATTTAAATATGGCTGATCCGTTGACCAAGCCCTTTCCACAACCGAAGTATGAGGCACACACAAGAGTAATGTGTATTCGATACTTGTATGATTGACTCTAGTGCAAGTGGCAGATTGAAAGGGATATGTCCTAGATCAATCATAGTGATGATTGTACCACGTCTGTATTCATGTACATATGATAACGTTGTTCATCGGTTCCTTGAATAAATATCATAACTTTGTCCATTGGGTATGACTTGATTGTGAAACACATTGTTATATGACTTTATTCTAAACGGGTCCCTGATCCATATCATTACAAGAAGTGGTTATGATTTGATCAGCATACGTATTGGTTGATGGTAATATTTCACATACCATAGATATAAAGATATCAAACCAAACGGATGGACGCATGTTAGAGAACATGAGCAGTCGGAGAGACCTTCTCCGAGGCGCTGTGAGTTGTTATCTCTTATAGCACCATCAGCGTATAGTCTCGAGTGGTATACCTATATGGTCCTTAGATTTGAGATTGTCATGGATGCCCAACATGTTGACTCGTATACTTTGGTATCATCAAACACTACACCGTAACAGGCTAGTTATAAAGGTGCCTACTGGGTATGCCACGATACATAGCCAGGGGTGTGACAATCAAGATAGAATTTGCCCCTCCTCAATAACAGGAGAGTTACCTCTGGGCCGCTCGTGTGGATGGATAAGGAAAGCGCACGGCTGTGCTAATATAACTAAGGAGTTAGTCATGATATGTATCCATCCACTGCAGAATGAATTGGTCGAGCTATCAACAAGGATGGCGTGCATCTCGCCTTGAGCTTGACTGGTATCGAGTGGTAGAGGGATCGGTATGTGAGTGTATCAAGGTTCAGCCGAATAATGATTCTGTGCATTCGGGGGTCAATACGTACTGCTAGGTGCCGCTGTTGATCGGTGGATTCGAAACGGGTTTTCAGATCCACGGCCGACTTGCACTGAACCTAACGGGTCACACACTTAACGGGTTGGAACTGTTTAATGGGTTTGTGCGTGGATTTGATTTACGTAGGAGATAGAACCCTAGTGGGCCGAAGCCCGCTAGCGAACTATATAAGGAGAGGCATAGGTGCGGCGTAGATAGATGAGTTAAGCATTCACCACGCCTAGGCGTCGCGCACCCTCCTGTTTTCTAGAAACCCTAGCCGCACGGCATGGTGCTAGCACACCCCGTGAGGCGTTCCTGCTCGGTACGTGTGGATACCTTTAGAGGCGCTGCCGTTCGCGGACGCGCTGTTCGATTGGATCGTCGGCGACCACTCAGCGAACATCGTCAACCACATGGGAACATCGACAATCAATTTTCATCCTACGCACATGTCATCTCTTATCTCTGTATTCTCCGTCAATCTCTGCTCCAAAGACTACGTAAACTGTGTATCACCGGTGGCTCTAGGGGTGAAAGTTTCTGTCCGTATCCGAGATATCCAAGTTATCCGAATTAAATAGACAACATATTTTAAAAAAAGTATTTAGACCGTTTTATTAACCTTCATTCCAAAAACAAAATATGAGTTGTATGGGAAAAAAACTATAATGTTTATGTATCTATCCGAGCCAAAAACCTCTATCCGAATGATCCCAAGGAAGCACATTGGCGTGGACTTGGCTCCACACCACAAATTGTGGCAGAACAGCGGTGCCGCCACTGCTTCCATGGTGAAGAATACGGGCTGCACAAGCACCACGAGTGAGTTTTGCGCGTGACCAATGCACTGCATGGTTCTATGCTAGGAAGGAAAATGAGCATTTGATTATGTTTCATTTTAATTTTTTATTTTTGTATCCATTTCATCTTAAGTCCAAAATGCATAGAAAATTTTTCATAATTCATCTAAAATCACAATAAACCCATTTTAAATATTTTTAAAATGTTTTATTTCCAATGGAACAAATTGTTCCTAATGGCAAAACTAATTGTTCCAATAGCCAAAATTATCTGTTTCGACAACTCAAACATATTGTTCCAGTAGGCTAAACTAAATGTTTCAACAAGCCAATATTTTTTGTTTCAATAGACTAAATCAATTGTTTCATCACGCTAGAAAAATTGTTGCAATAGGCTAAACCAGTTGATTCAGCGGGCTAGACATATTTTTTCAACAGGGCATACAAATTGTTTTAGCAGATCAAATCATATTGTTCCAATATGCTAAACTAGTTGTTTTCAGCAGTTGGACATATTGTTTGAGCAGGCTAAACTAATTGTTTCAACATATCAATCATATTGTTACAATAGGCTAAACCAATTGTTTCGGCAGGCTATATACATTGTTCCAATAGAGGTAAAGTAATTGTTTCAGCGGATCAAACATATTGTTTTCATTGTGCTAAACTAATTGTTTCAGCTGATCAAACGTATTGTTCCAATAGACTAAACTAATTGTTTTCTGCAGATCAGTCATATTGTTCCAATAGGCTAGACCAATTGTTTCAATGGTTATATTTTTTGTTTCAATGGGCTAAACCAATTATTGCACTTAATTATACGTACACTATGCAAAACAAATTGTTTCATCTGTCTAGCTATATTATTTCAACAGGCTAAACAAATTGTTCCACTAGTGTAAACATATTGTTCCAGTAAATTTTCATATAGCAACATTGGTCATGTTTTAATCGTAAAAATAAGTAGACAAGTTGTTCCATCAGACTAGACATATTTGTTCCAATTGGGGTTTAGCCTATTGTTCCAGCAGACAAAATGCATTGTTACAATAGGTATACAAGTTGTTCCATCAGATTAGACATATTGTTCCAATAAGGGTCTAGCCTATTTGGACCAGTAGACCAAATACCAAGTTGTTCCATCAGACTATACACATTGTTCCAATAGGCCAAATTAATTGTTCCATTAGCATAGACAAATTGTTACAGTAAAATTTATATAGCAACACGGTGTTTCAACAGACTAGACATATTGTTCCAATAGAAAAAACTAATTGTTGCACTTGGCTAGACATATCGTTCCAGTAGGCTAATCTAATTATTTCAACAGGCCAAAAATATTGTTCCAGTAGGCTAAACCAATTGTTTCAACAGACTAGATAGATTGTTCCAACAGGCTAAACTAATTGTTTCAACATGCCAGACATATTGTTCCAATATGCTGTACAAATTGCTTCATCAGGCTAGACAAATTGTTTCAATAGGCTAAACTAGTTGTTTCAGCAAGCTATATATATTGTTTCAATAGGCTAAACCAATTGTTTCGGCAGGCTATATACATTGTTCCAATAAGGGTAAAGTAATTGTTTCAGCGGATCAAACATATTGTTTTCATTGTGCTAAACTAATTGTTTCAGCGGATCAAACGTATTGTTCCAATAGACTAAACTAATTGTTTTCTGCAGAGCAGTCATATTGTTCCAATAGGCTAGCCCAATTGTTTCAATGGTTATATATTTTTTGTTTCAATGGGCTAAACCAATTGTTGCACTTGATTATACGTACACTAGGCAAAACAAATTGTTTCACCAGTCTAGCTATATTATTTCAACAGGCTAAACAAATTGTTCCACTAGTGTAAACAAATTGTTCTAGTAAATTTTCATATAGCAACATTGGTCATGTTTTATTCGTAAAAATAGGTATACAAGTTGTTCCATCAGACTAGACATATTTGTTCCAACTGGGGTTTAGCCTATTGTTCCAGTAGACCAAATACATTGTTACAATAGGTATATAAGTTGTTCCATCAGATTAGATATATTGTTCTAATTAGGGTTTAGCCTATTGTTCCAGCAGACAAAATACATTGTTACAATAGGTATATAAGCTGTTCCATCAGATTAGATATATTGTTCCAATTAGGGTTTAGCCTATTTGGACCAGTAGACCAAATACCAAGTTGTTCTATTAGGCTAGACATATTGTTCCAATAGGCGAAATTAATTGTTCCAATAGCATAGACAAATTGTTATAGTAAAATTTATATAGCAACACGGGTCTTGTTTTGTTCTTAAAAATGTGAGGAACACGTTGGTGAAAACGGTTTGTCGATTGGAACTTCCAGCCAAAAGTTATGGCCGTTTAAGGAGAAATCAAAAAATGGAATCTTTCGCTGTCGCCACCAGCCAGGCAATACGGCTTCGATCTAGGGAAATTGGGGGTGGAACAATGGTGGGAGCTCGTTGTTCCGGCGGGGCGCGAATTGTTTCGACGGCTGGGGAGGCAGGATAGAGGATTTGCTCACGCGGGGGCTGCGCTGTGTTTGGGCTGGGCCGGGGCAGCGTCCGACGCGCACGCGCGTCGGACGTCCGTTCCCAAGTCCGCGCCATATTTCATTATAAAATTCTTTGCATCTACCTAAAATCCATTATAATAAAGCTATCCTACTCATTTTCAAAATATCGCGTTTTTATCATTTTCATTATATTTTTCATTACTAATTTTTATCCTTCGGCCCATAGCCCACGTGCACATCCCCATCCATGAGCGAGTTGAGTGCTAAGGAACATGAAATGGTCAGGTCAATCTATGTCCCGATGAGCACAATCATTTGGTTGCGATGTAAAGTCAGCTAGGACAATTGCGTCTGTGTGGGTGGTGCGCCCATCAACTGTGTAAGTCTTAGCATGACGAGGTCAATCTAATAACCGTCAACATCAAAAGTGGGCCTCATCCAGGCTGTTAGGTACACCAACCTACAAACTATCCCAGTTTGCATGAGGAAGATACAAAGGTTTTTCATAAGACTGATGGAAAATAATGATGAAAGCTCGGTAAATAACGTATGATCGAAACTTACCTCCAATGTTGAGAGCACTAGTGGCCAAAGGCTACGGACGCCATAAATCATGAGGACATCGCTCAAATTAATGGATGGATGTAACAGCCGGTCCTTCCCCTACGTCTTGTCTTCTTCATCGCATGGAGGTTTCAATTAACGAGCCATGCCAATCAATACTTCCTTAGTAGAACAACACCTAAAACCCATGCTTCATCATGCCTCGACACTCCAAGGAAGGCCCAACGGACGTCCGATTGAGGAAAATAAGCACATTTTGAAAAGCTTAGATGATAACTTTTCAACAAACAAATGTCTAGGCCACAAGTTCTATTAGGTATATCACGAGAAATTGTCAACACTCTCAGATCGCTCTTGGATGGCTTGAGATTTTTTCACATACACAGTCCGCCAACACCATATTCTTCGAAATATGCCCCGCATATTCCACTCTTGTACATGCCCACCTAGGTCCACACATCGGACGCAGCCGGTTCAACCCAGCTATATATGAAGATTCCGACGTCCCGATCCTCCTGTCGTGCCTTGGTCCCACTTCTTTGTTGCGGTACATATTACACGTCATATTTGTGACCCCAAGTCATAGTTTGACCATCTCGCACAACCTCCTCACCGTCTAATACCACTGAACATCCAGTTTGCATCCATGGCCAGTTGCCCAAAACAACCTGCCTTTCATTTTGAGCAGTTGGATCACGCAGCGTGCCCGCAATCCTAGCTTAACCGGCCAACCACCACGTAGATCGCGCAAAATCTCGACAACCAAAGCCGTCGTAAAAGAACTTGGTTGAGATTTGTCTCTCAGGAGAGCTTGGTCGAGAAAAATAGCCTGTCCCGACGGCTCGACATTATCTGTATTGATGGCTTCAATCCAGCCGTCGTCAGAAGGACCTAGTCTAGGTGCGACGTGCTGGGAGCACCTTACTCGATGACCTTAAGCCATTGAGATAGATGCGATGCAGGCCGTGCGAACTCTCGACCCAGCCCATTATGTTATTAATGATGGCTTGCGGCCATCGGGATTGATTAGCCTCGACAGCTGGCCCCATCCCCACCCTGCGCTGGCAGGTGGGCCCATGGACACTAATCTCGATGGCCAGGGCCTAGCCGACGAGAATAATTCTGGACCAGAAAAAATAAAAAAAATTGTTATAAAAACCTAGAATTTTGCAACAATAGTAGCTGCAAGCTGCATACCTAAAAACAACCGGCACATTCAAATATCCCACAATTTCACGGATATACACATCTCCGGCAATATCAATACCACATATATATGTTAAACGGGTAAGAAATAGCGTGCTATAGTATTTAGCGGTAGCCCTCTGAAAATGCTATAGCGCCGCTATAGCGTGCTATAGCGCGCTATTTCTACTACAATAGTCTTAGCGTCAAGTCTTCGGAAACGCTATAGCGATGCTATAGCGACGCTATAGCGCGCTATTTCTTACCTTTTAAACCACATTCACAATATTCAAACATACAAACATCACATGACACATACAAGTTTCTGACACATAAAATAAGCATACAAAGAGGTAGATTATGGCTGCGGTTGCGGGGTGCCGAAGAGCTGTTTCCGTGAGGTTGGCAGCCATGTTCCCGGAGGCGTCCTCGCCCTGCTGCGCGTCATCCTTAGGATGTGGCATGTAGGACAGAGGCGTAGACATGGCAGAACCCGAACCATGCGAGATTTTACATTTAAGCATGTGACATACACATTCTATGTGACAGCGTATTGATTTGGCACAAGTGAGACTCACCACTGGATCACGGAACCAGAGACGTTCGACGTTCGGGTAGTTGGGGGGGATGAACGTCGGCTAGGTCTTGTAGGTGCCTGGTGGTGGTGTCGTCTTTCCTGCGTTGCCGCCCTAGCCAACATAGGTGCCTCGAGGGGTTGAGTGGCTACCGTAGATGGCTGGGCCACCTGTGTAGGGGCCTGCCGTCCCCACCTGGCTCGAGGAGCTGCCAGCAAGCCTTGCGTGACCGCTTGGACCGGCTTGCACATATATTTGAGTTCATTGGTACACATCACAAGATATACATCTATAGAATGAAATGAAGTTGTGCGAACACGTTACCCTAGTGACGAATGCGTCAAGCTGTCGCAGTCTTCGGTCGTAATCCACTTGTGCAGCCCTCAGACTCTCCTGCATGGCCCTTATCATCTCTCTAACATGGGCCCCGCTCCTCCTCATGCCTCTTCTGTTTCTGCTCCCTCTCCCTCTGTAGGCACTCCTCAAACTAGCGACATGTATCACCCCCGCTCTAGCTAGCCCGAACCTCGGGCATGTAATCTGAAGACCTACAACATGTGTAATATAGCAGTCAGCTTTGTTGTTGCAATCATAATATACGAGTGGACGAAAGAGATCTCACCGAAGGTGGTCGCCACCGATCGCTAGCCGCCCGTGAGCCTTGCCCCCATGCGCTTATGGATCACATGAGGATCGAGGGGAGCTGCCTTTGGATTTCTCTCCTCCCCGTGCTCCTCTCTTTAAGCGTCCTTATAGCACTCCTACATGCCATTGTGATAGTAAAATTATACACATAAATGAATATAAGGTAGTGGTGTTGAACAATGTTGTCGACACTTACCAAACGGAGATATACATGGGGTTTCAAGGTGGGTTGTCCACTGGGCGGCACCTTTTTCTTGTGGGCCTGTTTCCACACGTCCATCGGGCTCGGTCTAACCCCCGTCTTCATCAACTTAATTTCAATATGATCAAACACGTGTTAGTACGACAATATGAAGTGATGAAGAATAAAAAAGTCATATTTACCAGTTTCCTCCCCAACTGTGTGATCGACCACCTCCCGGTGTTAGATTTGTAGTACTTAACAGCCCTATTCTTCTTGGCCTTCTCTGACTTCTCCTTCCACTCTCCTCCTTATAGCCTCCCAAGGCCCTGATCCGCGGCATTGCTATCCCTATGCGGGGCTAGCCTGTAGTCGTTCCAGCTGTACGCCGGCCTTGCCGTTCCGTCCTGGGTGATCATCCTAGAGTAGTACTGCCTCGTAAGGGTGCCAAGCGTTGTCCTAGGCTGGTGCCTCTCGTTAACGTCCACCGTGGATATGTTGCTGTACATTTAAAAGAAAGGTAGGACAGGTTTGAATAATTAAAAAATTGACAATGTTAACAAAGTTAAAGGCTACAAAAGTGTGTATCGCGAGTCGTTCAGACTGCTGAGGCGGTGCGGCCCTCAACATGTGCAAATTATAAAATATTTTTTTAAGATTTAAAAAGAGAAAATGCGCCGGCCCAATTAATATACCACAGCCCAGCAGAGCATATTGATCTCTCTCGACGGCCCCACGCTGGCCGTCGCGATTATATCCTTAATAGTGTATACTCATGGACCAGTCCATAAGTTTTCTCCACGGTATAAGCATGTCCGTCAATATAGAGGGTTTCCCGCACACGCGAAAGCCGGAAAAAGTTGCGGGCGTAGGCTTATGCGACCTTGTCTCGACTGTCAATCTTAGGCCGTCGATACTAACTTCTAATAACGACATCTCGGAGAGAGCCGTCGAGATTAGATGCTCTGTATCGACAGCTTATAGCTGTCGAGATTTGATGTGGCAGTCGATATTTCGCACGATACCTGTAGTGGAATCAAATGGGCTGAATGGCGCGGTCCGTTCCTGTTCACCCGGCCGGTGGAACCCAGTTCTATTCGGTTGCAAAACGAATCGGATCAGTCCGATTCACCGTGGCTATGGCTGAATTTGAAACGTGGCTATTAGCCACAAGAACTTAATGGGCTAGCCACCAGTAACTTAATCCATGTCAATGTTTAGACATCGATCCATTGGACGGCTAGACAGTTGTTTCGAACTATGAACAACTTTCTGTTGAGCTGAGCAGAATTGCCAAGAGCTTCAGCGATTTTTTTTTTTACATGCATATGTACGTACATGTACAGTAAATAAAAGTATATGGATAGCTCGTACGTACACATTAATTTGCCCAGCATGCAGCTCAATGGTGTACACATTTGGCCAGCACATCGTGTATGGAGTCAGTGATTCCTGAGCGGTGTACTGTGCAGCCATTGATCTTCCTGTAAAGGCTTTCCATGACCCTCACAAGGTTGACAACGCTGGTTAGCGCTGGCATTGGCATCGTGGTAGTACTGTTTCTGATGAACTCTTCATTGATGCTCCTCCAATGCTCCTCCATAAGACATGTTAATGCATCCTTTGCTGTTTGGATTGTGACGCCGTGCTCCTTCACGTAGCAATCAACTGCGTTCGGAGTGTTGCTAACTAATCCTCTCCCATGTGCGTAAATGTCGTCCATTAGGCGTGAAACTGTCGATACGCTCTCCATGATCTTTGGGTACGATGCTATCCAGGTGAAGACGTCGTCGCCTGCGTCCATTCCTATGAAGGACACGCATGCCATTGCCCACAGGCATGAGGATACTGGGGTGAGCTTGAGATGGTCATGCACAGGTGGCACTCGTCCCTCTTGTCTCCATGTCACCTCTTGGAACATGCATCTGCTCAACTCTTTGACCTGCATTCAGCACAGATAATTGACGCATCTGTGTGGTATTAATTTTCGCAGGGATATATCAGCTTTAGTTCCAGTACAATTTATACAATACGGCATCTGCATGAAATATACTTGATGATAAACGTATACCGAGAGCATGAGCCTAAATTAAGGTGCAGTGGATGGAATTAGTTTGTGGTATTAATTAGAAAGAAAAAAAACAGAAACATAATCCAGTTGAGGCTTGCTACAGTATTTGCGAGATACCTAGAGGTACCTTAGATGGAAAAAAGGTGAACCATTGATCGCCGAAGGGCATCCACGGTAGTGGGAAATTTAGGCAATTGGGTAATTACTTGGGGATTACTTGGGTAATTGTCTATCTATTCGACGTGATCTATCTGTCCAAAATTTATAACCGGTGGCGCCGCTCCCCGTCTGCGACCGCGCCACCCGCTTCCGGCCACGGGACCCGCCGCTCGTCGACTTCCAGCACCGGGGCGCAGAGTACCACGCTCCCGCCACCATGAAGCGCGGCGGCGCCAACGACGAGGAAGAAGACCTGGGCGCGGTGGCAGCGCACGACAAGATCAAGGTGCACTTCACAAAGGAATTCGTGGCGCGGCTCAAGACGCGGGCATCGGCGGCCGCGCTGCCGCGGCTGCCAGCACGCGGATACAGCACCTTCGAGAACGTGGTCGGGCACATGTGGTGCGCGGTGACGGCAGCACGTGGCCTAGGCACCGGCGAGGCCACCAGGCTCCGCATCTCCGTGAACTGTCGGGCCCGCATGCGCCCCCCGGTGCCGCAGTGCTACTTCGGCAACTTTGTCCTCTAGGCGTTCCCGCGGTCGGACGCCGGCGAGCGGGCGTCCCGCCCCGTGCATCACGCGGCGAAGCTGTTCCATAGCCCGGTGGCGCACGTGCCCGATGACGCCTACTTCCGGTCGTTCGTCGACTTCGCCTCCTCCGGCGCCATGGAGGCCGGCGGGCTCGCGCCGACCGCCGACGAGTCGCGGGAAGGGACTCTCCTTGTCGCGGAGCTTGAGCCGGCGACGATGTCGGATTGGCCAAACCCACCAAGGACGACTCTACCCCACTAAACCTGATGCGAAATGACTTAGGTACCCTTAGTACCGTCGTCGTACCTCCACCGGTACCGGCATACCTTTGGCATCGTACCTTCTCCTCACGAACGCATGATCTGACCCAATGAACTGCTACAGTTATTTGCAAGCACTGGAGCAGATTCCAATCTAGTTTTGTTAGAGCTCTAGCCAGTTATAGGAATCAAAACAACCCAACATGGATTGATGAAAATGGCAACTCTCCTGCCTTTCCGTAAAAAAAACATGGATACATGAAAATGGCAAGGAGTCATGCAGGAATATTGCTTCCGAATGGTAACCATCACATATAATTAAGCAATAATCAGCCTGTCTCGTAATCACAATTGCCTAATGACTAATCGTCAGGGAAATATTTTGTTTACTCATTTGTCATCATACCTGACGGTAACAGTCCAGGGTATATAGTCATTATTGAACAATGCTACTTACAATCTCCTTGGTGCAGTCAATTCCCAAGGGTGAAGCACCGTCAGCTAACCATTCCTCCAGCGTCTTAATAAGAAGGGACATCACAAACCCGAACCATTTGCCTATGCGTGAAGCAGCTTCTTCATCCCAACTAGTAAACAAAAATACAGAAAAGAAAGTTAATGCGTGTGTACGGTATTGATGACTAAATGTAAATCGCTACAGTGTATCATGTTAATTAGTTTTCCTTAATTAACACCTAGCTTATTTTAGGGCTTGCTACCCTCGGAACTATCTAGATAGACCAAAAGTGTATATAACTGCCTAATTAATTACCTTTGGACTGCTTGGTTAAACAGGCGAAGCTCTTCAAAGGTTCCATAAGAATCGTATGTATCATCAAACAATGCACATATCTTGGTAATTTTTGCAATCATCAATCTTGCCTTTGCATACTGTGGCTCGTATAGAACACCAAGTGCCCAGAAGTAACACTCCACTGGTCGCTCTCGTATGTATGCACCCAGTGTACTCGCATGATTATGCTCCTTATACCACCTTCAATAATTTTATCAAAGCAACAAATACATCATAAACTATCTATACTTCTATTGTCATATATTATAGAGAGTCCTCCAGCACTACCAAGGGTCAAATGGAAACAACCTCTCTGTGATTTTTAATCTCAGGGGCATGGTCGTGTACACCAACCCCCCTTACGCTGTTTATGCGTGAGTTTCTTCAAAAATATATTAGGGTATAATGATGGTGATGATGATGATGATGATGATGATGAATAGACACATACATCATATATAAATTTAATTACTATCTTACTCTACTCACCATTTAGGGCACATATGTTCACAAATTTATTGTGAACTAATTATGTTTTTATAAAAAAAACAATTTGATTGACTACCATGGATCCGATTATTCCATTTAGTTGAAGAGAAGTTTTTACTAAAACGTACTATGCGGACGTACAAATTTATCCTTTTCTTATTTATTCTCCTTTTCCTTCTACACCTCCTATATTGCATCTCACAGAGAGCAAATTAAGAGAGGGAGGGCAAAGTGGTCCGACGGGAAGGACGATCGACAACGCGAGTGATCGGGCAGCGTGACGACCAGTGGATAGGGTGTGATTGGGTGGAGCGACGACCGGTGAGGAGGGTGATTTGGCGGCAGGCATGGCCTACAGCTACAGGTGGGCAGGACGATTTCATGACAACCGGCCGGCAAGGTGGAGGAATTTGGGTTTGTGCTAGGGAAATCGATATCGGCGTTGGGAAGAAAGTTTTGTGTTTGTGGACATTGCTGGGACGTCGGCGCCAGCTAGGGATGAGACCATCGGGAAAGAAGATTGGAGGGTGGCACTGGGAAGAAACTCGATGGCCCGTGGTTCGGCAGTGCCTTATTTTCCATATGCATGTATGCGCTCAGGTTAATTAATTTCCATTTAATTATATGTTTCAGTACAACTTTTTTTAAATAATTATGTAGGTCTACGTACACACATGTAAGGCACATATATGTTGGGCTTTTGCCCATACTGGGCATGGCCCATTAGGCCCTATTGGCGAGGAGAGGCAGCGCTGCTGCCCCTGGCTTGAGCTGGGTCGGGGTCGACCCCGAACCCTAGCTGGAGACGGCGGCGGCCGTTCGAGCTCCCCGTCAAGTGTGGAGCTGCGTGCGTGTGCATGGGTGGCCGTCGTTCTTAGGGTTTGTTGCGCGGACGTCGCCTATATGGGGAAGTCCCTCTCCTCTCTCTGGGCTATCGGTTTTTCACTGAGTTTTCCCCTTTGCTTTAACCCTCAGCGCTCCTGTTGGGGATACTGTTTGCCGGATTTCCGGCGTGTTAGCTGCCGGCGTGAGCTGCCGTGGTGCTCCCTCCATCTCTGGTACCCGTAGGCCACGGGGTGGTTGCTGTATTGCTGTGCTGTTCCTTGTGCTCCTCGGGCTCTTCTCCTCGGCTTTTCCGTGGTGGGGGGGGGGGGTGACGGCATCGTATCTCCGATCCTTTTCCTCGGTGGTGCTATGTAGCACGGCGATCTGATTTCTTGGTCAATGCCTAGTGCATGCTTTGCCATTGTTCGCTCCTTTGCCAACTCGGATTCGACACACCGTAAGTGTTCGTGTTTTTCCCTTTTGTGCAGCAGGCTGGTTGGGCATCTGGGTATCTATGCTTCGAATAGAGGCCGATCCCAATCAGGGTATATGCACTGTGGTTTTGTGGGCTTAATATAATGCTCGATGATGATTGCATAAATTGAGGATTGTCTCTAATCTGTTTAGGTGGTTGTGTAGTTTGTTCAGCACTGCTTCTAGATTATTTTGTGAGAATTCATCTTTTATAAATTTATGCTGCTGCCACTGCTTCTAAATTGTTGGTCAACTAGCTGTTAGATGTACATCTAATTAGAGAATCGATATTGCTTTATGCATTATCTATTGCTGGTTGATTGTTGTTATGTACTGTACTGTGTTTAGTGATATTTTTGCCGCTGATTTGATTTGTTTTGGTACTGCCAAACTGTTTAGTAGTTGCTTCTGAATCGGTGGCAGACTTGCATATTGTGTTGTACATTGAATTCCCTAGAGCAGTGCTTTTCATCTATTACTAAAACCTAAATTTCAGTTTAATTATCTGTGATATTAAGCCATCTTTGATCGTTGGAAGGCTAACTTGTTTAGCAACCCGTTAAAGCAATCTGAGAGCAATTCTTCTTCAATTAAATCTGAGCTTTATGCTGATTTCGTTGAATTCAGTTGGTACCATGTTTATTGGATTCATGCTAACCATGGATTTATATGCCTTTTTGCATAATCTTGTAGAGTTCATTGTTTTGACTATTATTCATGGTATAATTATTGATTTTGTTATATTCATTGTGAATTACTTGAGTAATCTACTTATACCGCAATATTTGCAACAATATATACTCGCAAAGAGGTTAGCTCTACTCACAGCGAGATGCTCTTGACCTCGTCACGGTGCATCAGCTGCAGCACATGAAAGTCTAGCTTAGCAAGCTCCAATACGTCTTGGTTGCTTTCGTCATCCTTCTCGTAGATGGAGATGTAGAGCTTGGCCTCCAGCCTCTTCATCCTCCGCTGCGTCGGCGAGGTCAGCGCGTGCTGTGTTTTCTCTAAGATGGCCTCGGGAAGCTGGCCATGTTTGAGCAGGGAGGAGAGGCAGCTGGTGGTGAAGACGATAGCTTCGTTGAGATAAGCCTCATCACAATTACCATAATGAGCTGCCTCGCACAGGCTTAGCAGGGCATCAACATCAGTTCGCAAGGCATCCTTGAAGCCCCCATTCTTATCTTCCTTGAAACTCCCAATCATCTGTATTTTCTCTAACATGGCCTCGGGAAGCTGGCCATGTTTGAGCAGGGAGGAGAGGCAGCTGGTGCTGAAGACGATAGCTTCGTCGAGATAAGCCTCATCACAATTACCATAATGAGCTGCCTCGTACAGGCTTAGCAGGGCATCAACATCAGTTCGCAAGGCATCCTTGAAGCCACCATTCTTATCTTCCTTGAAACTCCCAATCATATCTAATCAGTGTTTTCAACAATATCATTAATTTAGCACATTTTAATGCACTGATTATTAATTATTTCGATCACTACATAAACACCTCGATCTATATCTCATTTCAGCAATAAGCAAGACAAACACCACAGTCCACAATAAAATATATGCGTATATTTAATAAAAATTGAAGTACAAATACCACATGGAACATCGTAGCGATGTTGCCTCAACAGATGGAACCGAAGGGCGACACCGGCCATGTTGCCGTCCCTGATCGATGTGCTGCTGAGAACGTCCATGAGACCATGAACATGGCGATCTCCTCCTCGAAATGGTATCCAACACCCAGGCGCTCTATAGCATCCACCGTCCTCATCGCCTCCCACAAATCCTTGTTGTTGCATGTGTACCCACGAATCATGCAGCCAACCTTCTTCACAAGTTCGTCTCTCCTCTTCTTGATCAATGCTTCAGGCTTTTGGTTCAGAGAAGCAATCAGGCAAGCAAAATAATTTGATTGATCCGAGTACTCTACTCTAACTTACATATCAATGCAAAAGCAAGTAGTGCATGCTTATAGTCTGGAAAACATCAGGTCTTTTGATTGATTAATCAGGAAATGCATGTGCATGTACATGCCAAAAATTTTGATTGATTGATTTGATTTTAGCTACATCCACAAAAATTAAGAGAAAAACAAATTAAATGATTCTTCCCTGTGAAGTACGTAGCGAATTCCCTCTCGCATTGCCATTCATCATTCAAAAGATTTTGTAGTGGGCAAAAATTTGGTATGCTGCTGATATAAACGTACCTGTTGAGAGCATGGCATGTGGGGAGCGTCAATGAAGTATGCAGTCCACTTGCTGGCCTGGGGCTGTAGAACACGTCTCACAGGTTTTTGCTGCTCCATGGGAACCTTGTTCAAAAAAAAAAAGAAGTCATTTTAGATATATATTGGCACAATTTTGGGAGTACAATTTAATTAACCTGCAATGACTGACAAATTAAGAAAAACAAATACTGAACTAGTAGACATGCAATGTGATACCTCACTAGCTAGCTGCGCTATCTTCCTGGCAGGGTGCGTACTGATCGATATTCTTCCCAGCGCTCGTGGCTGTTTAAATACATCGAGCTATGAAAAAACTGAGGGAGTATAACGTATCGATCAACTATCAGACATACACGCTAGACCAACTAACAGGGACGTCTGATAACAACTAATGACGACGCCACATTGTGTGTGTTGTGTGAGACAAAGATTTAATTTTTGATTATAATGTGTCATGGGGGGGCTCACGTAGTCTAGATAAATTCACAAGAAAAATAGCGAAACAAATGAGAAAAAATAGACTCGTATGGGCGTAATTGATGGTAACATGACTTGTGACGATAGATAAATTCACAAGAAAAATAGCGAAACAAATAGACTCGTGTGGGTGTAATTGATGGTAACATGACCTGCGACGAAGCTATTCGTCTATAATTCCAATCCGGATCCCCTGCAGTAGCAAGTATAAATGCAAACAGATTATAACTTGTATAAATATGTCATACGGTGTCCAATTTGTACGAAACAAAATTTGTAATTCATATAAAATCCTAAACAACTCATCTTCGAAACATTTTAATTTTTTGAATTTTTGAATTTTTAAAATTAAAAAAAATAAAAAAATGAAAAAATGAAAAAAATGAAAAAGTTTCAAAAATGGGTCCTTTAAGATTTTAGATGAATTACAAAATTTATTTTGTACAAATTGAACACCGTATAACTTATTTATAGAAGTTATAATCTGTTTGCAGGTCAAAATGCACACGTGCATTTATACTTGCTACTGCAGGGGATCCCGATTGCTATAATTTTTCAATATCCGTAACCCGAGAAATTTTTCAATTGATTCCCATGATTTTTTCAATACCTGTGAGTAAATGGAGAATTTGGTAAATTAAGCAATGAATCGCCTTTCTTGCTAGAGAAAATTAATGAAACACATTTCATGCTAGACCAAAATTGGCTCCATGCTATCGGCTAAACCATTTTCCGAAATAAATGACATCAATTTCTCACATCTCTCGTCAAAATGCCATTATTATGTTAGATCTGTTAAGAAACCTCGCTACCGGGTGTAGTCCGAGGTATAAACGTGGGCAATCAATCACAGAGAAAGGTCAATAAACAGGGGACACAGAGATGTATGGGTGAAGCTTCTCTTTATTATTTCTCAGATCTATTATACAATGGGTGCTCCACCTCTTCTTATATAGTAGTGCTTAGGGTTTAGGCCAGGTCCATATGTGGGACCCACCAGGGGAAGCTGCTGGCCTGGCCGGCCGGTCTTTTCCCATATAGGTGGTTTCCCAACACTCCCCCTTGGACCTTGCCAGCGAGATGCATATGCCTCATCAAAATTCCATCCAGCGAGGTGACGTTGCGATTGCTTGGTTGCCGATCTCTTGGTTGGTAGCCGATTCATCTACTTCGCTGTACACTAAACCGACGTATCGTTCCTCACCAGAAGATCGGGCTAACCCCGTGCGCATCATAAACCCTTGGGGTTAGGTAAGATTGACATATCTAAAGACCTTTGCCTTACAAATGTTTTACTTGTTGATGGCTTGGGGTACAACTTATTGTCCGTTTCACAATTTTGTACTTAGGGCTACAATTGCGTTTTCTCTAACAAAGGTGTGGAAGTCATAAGGAGGTGCGATGGTTTAATAGCTTTTAAGGATCACCTATGGGACAAGCTTTATCTCGTGGACTTCTCCATAGATAAGCCAAACCCCGAAGTGTGCCTAATTGCTAATTCTAGCATGGGTTGGCTATAGCATCGCCGACTAGCCCATGTTGGTATGAGAAACCTCGACAAACTCTTGAAAGGCAACCACATCCTTAGACTAACCAATGTTTCATTTGAGTAAGATAGGCTTTGTGGTGCTTACCAAGCGGGGAAGCAAGTAGGAGCTTCACATCCCGCCAAGAACATCATGACTACTACAAGGCCATTGGAAATGCTACACATGGATCTCTTCGGACCCATTGCTTATTTAAGCATAAGAGGTAACAAACATGGTCTAGTGGTTATAGATGACTATTCCTGCTTCACTTGGGTGTTCTTTTTGCATGACAAAAGTGAGACACAAGAAATATTAAAGAAGTTCATGCGAAGAGCCCAAAATGAGTTCAATGTGAAGATCAAAAGGATAAGCGACAACGTAACCAAGTTCAAGAACACCGGCGTAGAGGAGTATCTTGATGAAGAAGGGATCACACATCAATTCTCGGCTCCCTACTCCCCTCAACAAAATGGGGTGTCCGAGAGGAAGAACCGAACTCTCATCGAGATGGCAAGAACTATCCTTGACGAGTATAAGGTCTCCGACGTCTTTTGGGCGGAGGCCGTCAACACCGCTTGCCACGCCATCAACCGGCTCTATCTTCACAAGTTACTAAAGAAGACATCTTATGAACTCCTCACCGGGAACAAGCCCAATGTCTCATATTTCCGTGTCTTCGGAAGCAAGTGCTACATCCTCAACAAAAAGGCTAAGTCTTCTAAATTTGCTCTCAAAGTAGATGAGGGTTTCATGCTTGGGTATGGTTCTAATGCATATGCATATCGAGTTTTCAATAACTCTTTCGGAGTGGTTGAAATCTCACATGATGGCACATTTGGTGAATCTAATGGCTCGCAAGTAGAGCAACTTGATCCTCATGTGCTAGATCAAGAAGAACAACCATGCGAAGCAATCAAGCACCTATCACTTGGGGACATTAAGCCTAGGGAAGGCGGTGAGGAGACTAATCAAGAAGATGACTCAAATCAAGCTCAACCTCTTTCCACACAATCACAAGATCAAGGGGCAAGAGAAGGCCAAGGTGAAGAACACGAAGAAAGTGAACAAGATAAGCAATCTCCACCAAGGCCTCCCCAAAGGATACCCCAAAGTATTCAACGTGACCATCCCATCGATAACATACTAGGTGATATCAACAAGGGAGTATCTACCCATTCTCGTTTAGCTAGCTTTTGTGCACACTATTCTTTTGTATCCTCTCTTGAGCCTATAAATGTAGAACAAGCACTCGAGGATACGGATTGGATAGTGGCAATGCAAGAAGAGTTGAACAACTTTACTAGGAACGAGGTGTGGGAACTTGTGGACAGGCCCAGGCAAAACGTCATCGGAACCAAGTGGGTCTTCCGCAACAAGCAAGATGAACACGAGGTAGTTGTGTAGAACAAGGCGAGGTTGGTTGCTCAAGGCTTCACACAAATCGAAGGTTTGGATTGTGGTGAAACTTACTCTACCGTAGCTAGGATTGATGCAATTAGAATATTATTAGCCTTTACTACTCACCATTCTTTCAAGTTGTATCAAATGGATGTGAAAAGCGCATTTCTCAATGGAACACTCTTTGAACAAGTCTATGTTGAGCAACCGTCCGGATTTGAAGATCCCAAGTACCCCAACCACGTCTACAAGCTTCACAAGGCACTTTATAGATTGAAGCAAGCTCCTCGAGCGTGGTATGAGTGCCTAAAGAAATTCTTGGAGAGGAAGGGCTTTACTATTAGCAAATCCGATCCAACCCTCTTCATCAAGAATATGTACGGAGATCTCTTCGTTTGTCAAATATATGTTGATGATATTATCTTTGGATCTACTAATGATTTGTTTTGCAAGGATTTTAGTCAAATTATGACTAAACCACTACAAGAAGAAACCCCCTATAGCAACGTATACAAGCATTGCTGAAAGCTCAAATATGCATTGCTATAGTCTACACCAACGCATTTAATCTGCGTTGCTGTAGAGGCCGTAGCAAAGGTCTATTACTACGTATAGAGATCCGTTGGTAACAGTAGTAGAAAGCGTTGTTGGCTAACTACGCTTATCCATGCGTTGGTAATTTGAAAAACATGAATGACTCATAAGCTAACCACGATTATGCATGCGTTGCTAGTTACAATCAATTGTATGGTTTTAGTTATTTAGTAATTGTAGCAGCAGATGTAGTTACACAAAGATACATCCGTATTTATTAACCAATCACCAAGGTAAATATTTACAAATTATGTCAAAAAACTTAATTATCAAAAGAAATACAAACAATAGGAACATAACAAGAAAATTATTGAAATCATATTATAAATAGAAATTGTCATATTCCACACTAAACAGCATCTCGTGTTCCGTAATATAAGACATAAACATTTTATCTAGTACATCAATTATAAAATAAATAAATAAACAGAAAACATATGCAGCCCATCTATCCTTCTTTGCATTGGACATGTTCTTCATAGAATCATCCATTTATCTTGTCAACCTACCATGGAAATGTTGAATACATTAATACACCATTATAAAATAAATCAGGCTAATAAAAAATAATTGAAAGAGTCACCTACAAAAGTTGCAAGCCACGCAATGTTAACTTCCTCTGCATGGCACATTAGTTTGTAACTTTTTAAATGAACGTATTAATTCTTCATGTTTTTCTATTGCAACATTCACATGTACCATCCAAAATTCATTTTCTAGTTGAACACCATAGAGCTCCTCTTTTGGATCACAACTTATGATCGTACCAAGTGCCACATTCTTGTTTGCTTTTTTCAGCACTTCAAAAATACTTTAGTCCCAATCTAATTGGCATATACAAGTACGCAAATAAGTAAATATTTAACAAAATTAGCAATTCATCATTGTAAGTGTTGTAAAGAATCATACCGTGATAGGATTATTATCCAAAATTTTCATTGTATTGCTTTATAGGTTCTACAACATATATGTGATAAAAAAATTAGTATAGCACTAAAGTAATTTAAAAAATAAAAACATATAAGACATGTTACTTTAGGGATCATTTCTGAAGTAGCTCCTTTTGACATCTTTTTGATCGGAACATCATCCTAATGAAAGAGTTTAAACAATCAAACACATGATATTGAAATAATAAAAAAACATTGCATAGAGATGGGTAGATGATTATTCTCAAAATATGTGATCAATGAAAATGTAGTTGCTCAAATAACTTACTCGAACACTAAATACTTGTCTTGAGCAATATGAAGATGCTTCCTTCTCAGCTCAGTATAATATTTGTAGTCTTATAGTATCTTTCAATATCCCAGCTCAGTTTTCTTATTCTGTGTTGCGATTGTTAAAACGTTAGAAACAAATTCTTACAAAATTATAATAATCATCATCATGACTTGACAATTAACTATGGTTATAAGTTCTACATAATTAAGTTATGCACTAACCTTATGTATGTTAGAAATTTTGTTTACATGCATCACATCATACACAACTAAAGTCTCTATGTCTTACAATGGAAGACAAATTTAGCATCAACAACCGTAAATATCAAATATATCAAACATCAATAGCATAACATAGTCTTTCTCAACAATTATGAGTTCCAAACAATAGACCCATAAATAAATAAGTAAACCTTGTCTAGAGCAGAAAGTTTGCTTGTAAGTTGGACATTCTCATGTTCAATATCATTTTGCTTGTTCTGTAATGAAAAACAAGTGTTAAGTATAATGATGAGTTTGAAATAATAAACCCATAATTAAATGAGACAACCTTGTTTAAAGCAGAACGTTTTCTTGTAGCCTCCAGATTGTCATGTTCAATATAAGCCATAAACCAGCTAAGCATAAGACCTGAACAACATTTCAATAGCTCAGAGTACCAAGCTTAACAAGAAAGTAGATCCAATAAAACATTAGAAAGCATGCACTTATCAACACACTGCAGTATAGGATCTCAAGGCTAGATTTTTATTGAGATATCTGAAGCTTACAATGGAACCATATAATTATATTATTGTTTTCTCAAGCGTATTAGCTCCTAGCCGCCTAATCATTTCAGAACAACTAAACATTATGCTTACCCAGTTCTTGTAACAACCTTTTGAGCAATTTACAGTTCACAAAAGACATAATGTAAATGAGCAGAATGGCGAGGATTAGCAATTTGAGGAATTTAAGAATTACAGCTTCAAATGCACCTTTCGCCTTAAAGTATGTTTGCCAGTTAAGTGTACAAACTGTATAAAATAGCAAGATTAACCATAAGTCAGGTAGTTATGGACTAAATAGGTTACTGCAGAGAACAGTGCATTACAAAGGTAACAGAATCATATTTTTTTTAGCATCCTATCACATTCAAATGTTACAAAGACTGAAAATGTATAGCTCTCTTTTCTTGCCCCTCTTTCTTTTCACTTCATGACATGGATCTGCAAATGCAAACTTGACATGAATTACTACCACGAAGAGGATATATTTTATGCAACTTATTCCATCTATACTCTGACTCTATAAGGTGAATGTTCCCCCAAAAATTATTTCACCGTCTAACAAACATCTTTAAGCGCATTTACTACCTACAAAGACTTCGTGTAAATATAAAGCTTATAGAGCAAACAAATTTGTAAACATCACTAACTTTCCAGCCTCACAATGAGAACTAACAGAAGTAACCTTTTTTACATATCTCATGCACGGCATGGTATAATACACAACAGAGCGACAGATCAATAGCAGAACTACATGCTTGAATGGATTATTTATGAAAATCATCAGCAAATCCAAAGTTTC
>SPJY01015775.1:3045008-3056702 GCA_005191435.1 Raddia distichophylla
CGAGTGTGCACACACTTTGGTTGATCATTCATTCATTTATTCCTGCCATGGAATATTCAAGACTGGGAGTGCCTCGCTAGCAGGCTTCTCTCCAGCTGCCAGGTCTCAACTGACTCCCCTTCACTACTTGGGGCATTTTTAGTGATTTGGTCATGATAAGCCCTCTTTCCCTTTTTCCCCAAGCGTCCCCAGGTACTTTGGGTCGGAGGAACCAGACTCCCTGTTCATTCTGAGGCCTTTGAACAGGTTGAGGGGTACCTTCAATTCTTTGGTACTGCAGCCCTCTCTGGCGCATTACTTCTAGTAATGCAACTTAATCATTCCCTTCATATCACAAAAATAGTCATTCAGTGGCAGTTTCATATATACTTCAATATTCTTCAAGACTTCTATTTCTCTACTAGTGCTGTGACGCACACAAATTCCGCGGCGAGGACGTGTTCGCGGGCGTGCCAGTGTATTTATCAAAAATACACAAAAGAAAAGGGGACAAGGATGTTTATATTTCATCGTCACAATGAAGTACAACTCCTTGTTGGTATTGCGCTCCGTAGCCAGGTTGGCTAGACATCTGTAGCCTGGTAGGCTAGACTTCTTGCTCAGGTGATCGTCTGATTCTGAATCCCGGGACCTCGGAAGGGCACCCGGTTAATTACATCCGCAAGCCAGTTTGCGGAACACCTCCGATTAAGCTGCTAGGGCTGTCTTCTTCTTCTCTTCGCATCATGGTTCGCCGTGCATGTGTTGGATGGCGGATTGAGGTGGCGACGGCAGAATACATGGGGTAACCAGGGCCCATGTAATGCCTAGCACAGCCTTGACATTTGGCTATGCCCGCCCGTGTCGCTTGAACTTATCCTCGTCAAGCTTCACGTTGGAATAGTTGAACTTGGGGAATGCACGGTTAGCACTCAGCTTGGAGTTGAAGTTGACGGCTTCGCTGCGTCATCGGGGATGTTCCCGCTTGTTGGCTTTTGGACTTGTCGTTGACGAGTCTTGATCACCGGAGTTGATATATTGGGATTGAGATTCTCCTTAACGGTATATTCTCGCCAGGAGCCTTCGTCAGTATTGCAGAATTGGGATTTCCACAGTACCCTTGATGGAATATTCATCATCAAGAGAGTTGGTTGGCACCGCGGAACTGGGATCTCCACGATACCGTTGATGGAATGTTCATCATCAAAAGAGTGTTGGTGATACTGTGGAACTGGGATCTCCACAATATCCTTGACGGAATATTCTTCATCGGGAGGAGTTGATTTGTATCGTGGAATTGGGATCTCCACGATACCGTTGATGGAATGTTCGTCATCGAGAGAACGCCGGTGATATCGTGGAACTGGGATCACCACAATATCCTTGATGGGATGTTCATCATCGGAGGAGTTGATTTGTATCGTGGAAATAGGATCTCCACGATATCGTTGGCCTTCGGGGCCAACCATGCCAGAACAGTGTTGCGTTTAAGCTGATGTGATGGCAGGTTCCGTCGATGCTGGTGGAGTCGTTGGAGAAGGTTGCCGAACGACTTCGGTGATCGTTGGAGTTATCGTCTCCATGATGCATTTGATGGGATGGTCTTCGTCAGTATAGTTGGACGGCACCGCGGAATTGAGATCTCCACGATACCGTTGATGGAATGTTCGTCATCAGTATAGTTGGGCAGTACCGTGGAATTGGGATTTCCGTGATATCGTTGCCTTCTTCCTCCTAACGGAAAGTCCATCCGCCGGCCTTCAGGTCTTGTTCGCCTTTGGGGTTCGGAGCAGGGTTTGTTGGAACGATGCGTAGATCGGCACCACGAAATTGGGATCTCCGCGATACCGCTGCCTTCAGGGTCTTGTTCACCTTCGGGCAATGTTCGTTGGATGGAACAGAATCCCGTTAAGTTTGATGTGACAATCGACCTCGTCGGTGTTGAGGGGTCGCTGGAGAAGGTCGGCGGACGGCTCCCGCTATCGATAACGGGGTCGTTTGTCGAACGGTCTTCGGGTTTCCTTGTTTTCGGCCGCGGACGACTCAGGGAGGATTCCCTTTCCGCTAAGGCCGAAGCGTCGTTTTGCATTGTGTTGGCTACGTCTCTTCGCTTGGGTTACCGTGAAGGGTCTGACAAGGGTCGAGACAGTCGGCTGGGTGCTGCCATGTGCGTAGAGATAGAAGAGGCCGTCGTGTTGCCGCGCCGTCACTGATGCTTGGGGAAGCCGCCGCCGCCTTGGAGGAGCATCGCACCGCCGCCATCGAGTGCGTACGTGGAGAAGAGTCCGGGCGCCGCCGTTCATGCCAGATTGGGTCTCCATCGTTATAGATTGGAGAGCCGGCCGCCATGGCTCTGGACGCCACCATGTCGCCGTTGGGAGTGAGGAAGATGGGCGCTGCTGCTCGTCGCTTGAGGAGAGCCGTGGGAAGAAGGGCTGAAGGCCGTCGCTATGGCTGCTGCTTGGGGGACCTCTAAGCCACCCATCGCCATCCTCGCAGATCAGAATCAAAGGCATGCCGGCCACCTATATCTTGATAACAGATGACGCAGCCACCGTTGTAGACCGGGATCGGGGAGCAGACTGCCACCCATATGCGTCGTCATTGACTTGGATCGGGGAGCACACTGCCACCCATATGCCGCCGTCATTGACTTGGATCGGGGAGCACACTGCCACCCATACGCCGCCGTCATTGACTTGGATCGGGGAGCACACTGCCACCCATATGCCGCCGTCATTGACTTGGATCGGGGAGCACACTGCCACCCATATGCCGCCGTCATTGACTTGGATCGGGGAGCACACTGCCACCCATACGCCGCCGTCATTGACTTGGATCGGGGAGCACACTGCCACCCATATGCCGCCGTCATTGACTTGGATCGGGGAGCACACTGCCACCCATACGCCGCCGTCATTGACTTGGATCGGGGAGCACACTGCCACCCATGTGTGCCGCTGTCGCAGATCAGGGACGGGGAGCTCGCCAGCCACCCATGTGCGCTATCACGGATCGGGATCGAGGGAGCACACTGCCACCCATACGCCGTAGTTGCCGCCTTGTAGATCGAAGCCAGGGGAGCACACTGCCACCCATACGTCATCGTTGTCGTGCTTGGAGAAGATGGCCGCACCACCTCCTTTGCCGATTTGGATCGGGGGAGCCCGCCGGCCACCCATGCACGCCATCGCTCTGGAGTCCGCACACCGTCATGCTGGAGAAGATGAAGCCACTGCTGACCTGCCTGTTGGGGAAGAGGAGCACGGCACAGCCGCCGTGTATGGGCGCCGTCGTGGGGAGATCGGGCGGTGCCACCGTGTGCGAGGAAGATGGCCGGGCAGTGCAGATCGGGGCCGGGGCGGCGCGTCGGCAGTGGAGGAGGCCAGGACGACGCGGCGCGCCGAGGCGGCGTCGATCCGAAGGGGGCGGAGGAGATGGCGCCGGGGCGGCGTTGTTCCGGAAGCAGGGCGCGGTGCAGATCAGGGCCGGGGCAGCGTCTGGTGTTGAGGGGGAGACGGCGCCGGCGCAGGGGCGGCGCGTCGGCCGCCTCCTCCCCCTTTACCTTTCCTTTTTTTCTTTTTTTTTTAAGCCGCCGCCTAATGCTTCTGTCCTCCCCTTGGTGATTAGGGTTGATCCCTTTTTATAGCTGGCAATTAGGGTTTCCTAATTTTGGGCCAAAATTGGGCCAAGTTGATTGCAGGCCGGATTGAGCCGCAAAAATTATTAATAAATAATTCAAGGGTGACGGGCCGATTGATGTCATCGAAATTTTTTTTTTCTCGTCAAACAAGTGCAAAGGTCATGCACGAGAATTCTATATGCTTATTTTCTCGGCATTCTCATTCAGGAGTTCTAATTCTCCCCCTAATGACGGGAAAATATTCCTCGTCAAAAGTGGTATGGTACATATAATTCACAGTGGGAAATTTCATGGTGACCCTTTGCATGCACTAGAGAGAGGGAGAGAGAGAGAGAGAGAGAGCCCGAGGGCTGAGAGAGATGGGGAGGGGCGGCGCGCCGGCCGCCTCCTCCCCCTTTACCTTTCCTTTTTTTCTTTTTTTTAAGCTGCCGCCTAATGTTTCTGTCCTCCCCTTAGTGATTTGGGTTGATCCCTTTTTATAGCTGGCAATTAGGGTTTCCTAATTTTGGGCCAAAATTGGGCCAAGTTGATTCCAGGACGGATTGAGCCGCAAAAATTATTAATAAATAATTCAAGGGTGACGGGCCGATTGATGTCATCGAAATTTTTTATTTCTCGTCAAACAAATGCCCCCCACCGATTCGATTCCGAGAAGGACGCATGATGGATCGGAGTCGGATTGGTGTATGCTCTTCGGCTGCATCACTCATGGCCTAGTGAATATTTTCCTGCACCACAAAGCAACAAGATGGTGTTGGGATGCTCTCAACTTCGATGTACCGAAATATTCTCGGTTGAAGTGCCAGCAAGATGTTGGAATATTCTCAACTTGATTGCCATCTGTAGTCTGAGCGATGGCAGACGTCGGGATGGTCCTGACGCACGGTATGAAGACTTTCTTCGAGGCTGTGATCGATGAAGCGCCGGAATATTCTCGGCTCAGATAGATACCGGCGAGCATTGTTGCTTAAAATCAGGATCCTCCACCGTTGAGCCATCGAGGATTGCTGGACTTGTTCTCAGCTTCGGGGTCGACAAACCGCTGGTATATTCTCGGCTTGAATGTCGGGACACCAGGACAATCTTGCCTTGACGATGGAGAAGTGCTGGTATATTCTCAGCAAAAACGTCGACGAAGTGTGGGAGTGCTCTCCAGATTGATCTTCGAAGACGAGCCGGCATGTTCTCGGCTTGGTAAGATGAAGCCAAGGTGACCTTGACAATCACGACCATGAAACATCAGGATATTCTTGATGTAGTGCTGGAATATTCTCAGCAGGGACGTCGACGAAGTGTGGGAATTTTCTCCAGATTGAACTTCGAGGATGCGCCGGTATGTTCTCGGCTTGGTCGTCAATGAAGTGCCAGATATTTCCTGATCCAGTGTCGGTGACATGAAGTCGGAATTGTCGGCACAATTTCTGGCGAAGTGCTGGAATGTTCTCAGCTGCTGGCATATTCTCAGCCGATACGCCGGAGATGCGTTGGTATATTCTCAACTTTGACACCATTGCAAACAACGATGAAGCGTCGGGATGTTGTCGACCTTGGGGTGCCAGAAGTCCTTTGGCATGTTTCCTGTTTCCTGTGTAACACAAAAGATACCAAGCGTAACACAAGACATAGATATTCATGAATGTTCAAGAGAGAAAATCCGACAAAACATTTTTTTTTGTAGGGTTTTCAAATATTGGCTGTTCCGGATCACATAGTCACGAAGGGTGGTCTTAAAAGAGCCTGTTTAAGAGCTTTGTTTTGGGGGTCGTCGAAAGAACCATGACGAGCTTGACTATGCGACTTTGCTTCCTTTTGTGCTCGTGTTGGAGGCAACATGCATCGGCAAAATTTCTTGAAAATGGTGGGGGTCATGCTCTAGCTTCTCTTGGGGGTGAATTACCTCCACAGCGCGGCCTTGCCCCCAGCCCAGCCTCATCGAACCAAGAGACTTGGGAACGGCTGAGATTGGCTGATGGTTCAGGGGTTTGATGTGAGGATTATGCCTTGACTTTTGCCGAGGATGGCAGGCGGCTGTCTCCTGCATTGCTTTCGGCGTTGTTTGCCGGCTTGAGCAAGTAGGGTCATGATGTTTTCCCCTTTCACTTGATTGTTGATATTTTGTTGGACTTTGTTTTCAGTCGGGGAGGACTTGGGACTAGCCACCTGCCTTTGTGTACTAGCTAATCCTCGCAGGCTTGATGTTTTTCCTTGGCCCTTGTTTATGCTTCCGAGGTTGACGAGCAGCTTCACACCAGTCAGACTTTGACCGACCGGGCAGCCTTCTCCCGCATCTTTTCCTATGTTTCTTCCCGGAGCATTGATATTAATACGCCTAACGGGACTGGCATATTGATGCATCTTGTCGCTATAGGTTGACCCCGCGGCTTGATGTCTCTGTTGGTCTGATGCTGTTAGCGAGCATGACCGGTGTGGGGAACTTGCCATTCAGAGGTAGCCCAAGCAATTGCCCCAACGTTCTCGAGAGCATTCGCTTAACATGCGCCTTGGTGCTTGGTGTGTAGGTTGCTTGGCCGACGACTTGCTCGATCACGGACTTCCTCGGACCCCACCTTGAAAGCTCAAAGATAGGCAATTCATTTTTGACCGACATGATGTGATAACTTGGAAAAGCCATTCATGTGGACATTTGTGTCTGTTTTCAAAGAGAAAAACCATTCGAAGAAAACAGTAGCCCATGTATGCAATTAATTCTGCATCATGAACTTATTCAGAATTTTTTTTTTGCATCCAAAGGGAAAAACTCTCCTAAGGAAGAGGTGTGTACTTTACCTTTCGGGGGGAAAACCATCCAAAAAGAATGAGTTTAGGAGGCATACCGTCTCCTTGGGAGCGATGGGTTTGCGAAACCTTGCTCATCGATTGAAGATGTGGGGTATATTCTACCACAACGTTGCTTTGACGTGCCAGAAATCCTTTGGCGAAGATGTAAGGCCGTGTGGGCATTGCACCCACGCGGTTATCTTGGAGTGCCAGAATCCTTCAGCGATGCAAACACGTCGGGGTCATCCCACTATGTTGATGTTGAATGCCAGAAAGCCGTTGGCGATGAAGAGGACACGCGGGGAATGCCCCTGCAGTGTTGACTTGAGTTGCCAGTAATCCTTTGGCGGTGAAGTGAGCACGTGGTTGCTTTAATGGAGCCGAGAAGCCATCGGTGACGAGACCAGCGTGAGGTTGCCCCACAAAGTTGAATTAAGACGAGTGCCAGAAGTCCATTGGCAATGTAGCAAGCGTGGAGCTAAAACCACGGATTTGTGTTCGAGCGAGCGCCAAGAAGCCATTGGCGATGCAGTGAGATACGAGGTTGTTCCCACAAATCAGCATTTAGGCGGGTGCCAGAAATCAATTGGTGGCATAGGGAGATGTAAGGGTTGCTCCCACGAAGTTGCATGGAGTGCCGAGAAGCCGTCGGCGGCGGTGTAGTAAAGCGCGGGTATTGCTCCCGCCCAGTTGAATTGGCGCCAGGAAACCTTTGGCAATGTTGAAAGACATGGTGGTTGTCCCTCAATATTTTACTTCTAACTCCAGAACGCCGTTGGCGGTGTTGAAAGTTGTGGGAGTCCGCCCCACGATATTGATTTGGACACCAGAATGACGTTGGCGAAGTGGACAGATGTGGAAGCTGCCCTCTCAATATTTTACTTGGAATGCCAGAACACCGTTGGCGGTGTTGAAAGTTATGGGAGTCCGCCCCCACGATCTTGACTTCGACGCTAGAATGCTGTTGGCGAAGACGAATGGTGTGGGAGTCGAACCCACAATATTGACTTGGAACGCCAGAATGTCGTTGGCAGCGATGAAGGTCGTGGAAGTCGGCCCCACGGTGTTGATTTGGATGCCAGGAAGTCGTTGGCGGTATTGAGGGCGTGGGAGTCGGCCCCACGGTGTTGATTTAGATGCCAGGAATCCGTTGGCCACGGGATGGAAGGCGTGAGCATTGCCCCCATGATGTAGTGTGAATCGTCGAAATGCCGTCGACAAGGTAGTAGACATGGGGAGAAGCCCCACAGTGTTGGTTTAGATGCCAGGAAGCTGTTGGCCACGGGGTGGAAGGTGCGAGCGTTGCCCCCACGATGTAGTGTAGAACGTCGAGATGCCGTCGACGAGGTAGTAGACATGGGGAGAAGCCCCACGGTGCTGATTTGGACGCCAGGAAGCCGTTGGCGGTGTGGAAGAGATGTGGCGGTCAGCCCCACGGTGTTGATTTGGACGCCAGGAAGCCATTGGCGGGGATGAAGGGTGTGGGATTCGGGCCCGCATGGTTGACTTGGAACGCCAGAATGTCGTTGGCGTTGTTGAAATTCGTGGGAATAAGCCCCAAGATGCTGATTGGACGCTAGGAAGCCGTTGGCGGAGACGATGGGGATGGGAGTTGGCCCCACAATGTCAACTTCGACCGCCAGAAGATCGCTGGTGTAATTGGAAGTCATGGGAGTGAGCCCCACGATGTGGAATTTAATGCCAGAAAGTCGTTGGCGATGGGGTGGAAGGCGCGGGGCCTTGGTTCCACAGTATTGTTGTGCGTTGAGAAGCCATCGACGAGAAGCGAGGCATGATAGTTGCTCCCGCTATGTTGGTGAAGTTCGTCGAGAATCCGTGAACGACGGGACAAGTGTATGGTTGCCCTCCACGATGTTGGGTTGAATGCTAGAAGACCATTGTCCACGGGGTGGGAGGCGCGGGGCCTTGCTCCCACAGGCTTGTTGAAGTGTGTCGAGAAGCTGTCGACGAGGAGTGAGGCATGATAGTTGCTCCCGCTATGTTGAGGAAGTGCGTTGAGAAGCCGTCGACGGGGTAGCGAGGCATGTGAGTTGCTCCCGCTATGTTGAGGAAGTGCGTCGAGAAGCCATCGACGAGGTAGCAGACGTGGGGAGGAGCCCCACGGTGTTGATGTAGAGCGTCGGGAAGCCGTCGACGATGCAGAGGATGTAGAGAAGTGTGAGGAGTTCCACGGTCCATGGTATTGATGTAGAGCGTCACAGATTATTGGTGACGACGCCTCAATCACTTGATACTCGGGGTTGATCGTTTCATGTTGCAGAACAATCCTTCCCCGTTGATAGCTTATTGCAGCTGATCGGTGAAGAAGATGCAGCACTTGATCTCTTCGTAGACGTGGCCGTCATTGTTGATGGCCGACAAGACACTGATGATGGAGCAAACACTTGAGACTCCGCTGAGTAGTCATGCCAAGTCGAAGACGAGCCTTGCCCCCCAATGGAAGGCTTGGATCATGTCGCTGCTTGACTTGTCCCATGGTGGATGGGCTCACTTGAACTTGAAGGACGGGGAGTCATTGATTCGACGTGCCCCCGGCCTTTGTTGCAGTAGATGCCACCTTGAAAACCACACTCCTTTATGTAGGAGAGACCAAGAAGAAGAATTGGGCGAAGGCACTTCGAGCCTAAGGAATAGGCGAAGCGACCTTTGAGCCCTAGCAGCAAAAATGGGAGGAGACCCAGGTCCCACCGGGCGTGCCAAATTTGTGACGCACACAAATTCCGCGGCGAGGACGTGTTCGCGGGCGTGCCAGTGTATTTATCAAAAATACACAAAAGAAAAGGGGACAAGGATGTTTATATTTCATCGTCACAATGAAGTACAACTCCTTGTTGGTATTGCGCTCCGTAGCCAGGTTGGCTAGACATCTGTAGCCTGGTAGGCTAGACTTCTTGCTCAGGTGATCGTCTGATTCTGAATCCCGGGACCTCGGAAGGGCACTCGGTTAATTACATCCGCAAGCCAGTTTGCGGAACACCTCCGATTAAGCTGCTAGGGCTGTCTTCTTCTTCTCTTCGCATCATGGTTCGCCGTGCATGTGTTGGATGGCGGATTGAGGTGGCGACGGCAGAATACATGGGGTAACCAGGGCCCATGTAATGCCTAGCACAGCCTTGACATTTGGCTATGCCCGCCCGTGTCGCTTGAACTTATCCTCGTCAAGCTTCACGTTGGAATAGTTGAACTTGGGGAATGCACGGTTAGCACTCAGCTTGGAGTTGAAGTTGACGGCTTCGCTGCGTCATCGGGGATGTTCCCGCTTGTTGGCTTTTGGACTTGTCGTTGACGAGTCTTGATCACCGGAGTTGATATATTGGGATTGAGATTCTCCTTAACGGTATATTCTCGCCAGGAGCCTTCGTCAGTATTGCAGAATTGGGATTTCCACAGTACCCTTGATGGAATATTCATCATCAAGAGAGTTGGTTGGCACCGCGGAACTGGGATCTCCACGATACCGTTGATGGAATGTTCATCATCAAAAGAGTGTTGGTGATACTGTGGAACTGGGATCTCCACAATATCCTTGACGGAATATTCTTCATCGGGAGGAGTTGATTTGTATCGTGGAATTGGGATCTCCACGATACCGTTGATGGAATGTTCGTCATCGAGAGAACGCCGGTGATATCGTGGAACTGGGATCACCACAATATCCTTGATGGGATGTTCGTCATCGGAGGAGTTGATTTGTATCGTGGAAATAGGATCTCCACGATATCGTTGGCCTTCGGGGCCAACCATGCCATAACAGTGTTCCGTTTAAGCTGATGTGATGGCAGGTTCCGTCGATGCTGGTGGAGTCGTTGGAGAAGGTTGCCGAACGACTTCGGTGATCGTTGGAGTTATCGTCTCCATGATGCATTTGATGGGATGGTCTTCGTCAGTATAGTTGGACGGCACCGCGGAATTGAGATCTCCACGATACCGTTGATGGAATGTTCGTCATCAGTATAGTTGGGCAGTACCGTGGAATTGGGATTTCCGTGATATCGTTGCCTTCTTCCTCCTAACGGAGAGTCCATCCGCCGGCCTTCAGGTCTTGTTCGCCTTTGGGGTTCGGAGCAGGGTTTGTTGGAACGATGCGTAGATCGGCACCACGAAATTGGGATCTCCGCGATACCGCTGCCTTCAGGGTCTTGTTCACCTTCGGGCAATGTTCGTTGGATGGAACAGAATCCCGTTAAGTTTGATGTGACAATCGACCTCATCGGTGTTGAGGGGGTCGCTGGAGAAGGTCGGCGGACGGCTCCCGCTATCGATAACGGGGTCGTTTGTCGAACGGTCTTCGGGTTTCCTTGTTTTCGGCCGCGGACGACTCAGGGAGGATTCCCTTTCCGCTAAGGCCGAAGCGTCGTTTTGCATTACGTTGGCTGCGTCTCTTCGCTTGGGTTACCGTGAAGGGTCTGACAAGGGTCGAGACAGTCGGCTGGGTGCTGCCATGCGCGTAGAGATAGAAGAGGCCGTCGTGTTGCCGCGCCATCACTGATGCTTGGGGAAGCCGCCGCCGCCTTGGAGGAGCATCGCACCGCCGCCATCGAGTGCGTACGTGGAGAAGAGTCCGGGCGCCGCCGTTCATGCCAGATTGGGTCTCCATCGTTATAGATTGGAGAGCCGGCCGCCATGGCTCTGGACGCCACCATGTCGCCGTTGGGAGTGAGGAAGATGGGCGCTGCTGCTCGTCGCTTGAGGAGAGCCGTGGGGAGAAGGGCTGAAGGCCGTCGCTATGGCTGCTGCTTGGGGGACCTCTAAGCCACCCATCGCCATCCTCGCAGATCAGAATCAAAGGCATGCCGGCCACCTATATCTTGATAACAGATGACGCAGCCACCGTTGTAGACCGGGATCGGGGAGCAGACTGCCACCCATATGCGTCGTCATTGACTTGGATCGGGGAGCACACTGCCACCCATATGCCGCCGTCATTGACTTGGATCGGGGAGCACACTGCCACCCATACGCCGCCGTCATTGACTTGGATCGGGGAGCACACTGCCACCCATATGCCGCCGTCATTGACTTGGATCGGGGAGCACACTGCCACCCATATGCCGCCGTCATTGACTTGGATCGGGGAGCACACTGCCACCCATATGCCGCCGTCATTGACTTGGATCGGGGAGCACACTGCCACCCATATGCCGCCGTCATTGACTTGGATCGGGGAGCACACTGCCACCCATATGCCGCCGTCATTGACTTGGATCGGGGAGCACACTGCCACCCATACGCCGCCGTCATTGACTTGGATCGGGGAGCACACTGCCACCCAT
>SPJY01015775.1:3057002-3088241 GCA_005191435.1 Raddia distichophylla
TAGTAGAGAAATAGAAATCTTGAAGAATATTGAAGTATATGTGAAACTGCCACTGAATGATCATGAATCGTGCGGACGCAATAGGGAAAATCATCGTGCTCTTGCCATCATTCATCAGGGGAGGCCGTGATAAGAAGCATCAGTATTTGGACGCAATGGCTTTAGTACAAAAGTACAAGAAGCAGCGCCGCCCTGCCTAGCGCCGCCCCCTGCGCCTTCGCCGCCACCCCACGCCGCCCCCCTGCGCCTTCCATGCCAGAATATCTAAAAAGATGCCGAAGAAAGACCAAGTTGTGGTTCTACTCGATCTGGAGAGACAAGGGATAAGGAGGGAAGGTGAAATTCCAGTTGCTGATTTCATATGGTACTCGGCGGCTAAACCTTGCAGTAGAAATTGCTTTGACCATGCTGAAATCGCTCGAGTTATGAATGCTGCTGGTAGGAGGCCCGAGGCTTTACCTTAGGTTTGCTGCCTGTTCTTTCTTCTGACATATTTTTTGTTAACTTCCAATTTTCATGAAGCTTTTGAGTAGAGATAATGATCATGCATTTAACAGAAGTACCACGGTCACTGATGAACCACTTATTGTTAGTTGCTAGAGATCCTAGTGCACTATGTTCAAAATAAAAATGAAATCCTGACAATGATTTGGCAAGAAAACCTGCCGATTTTTTTGCAATATCTCATTTCGGAACGATATTAGTGTTTCTTCTGGATCATCTATTTCCAGGAATGCGTAGTAAAACACAAACATTTCCGTATTTGATATAGGGAGCTAATGTTTCTCATTACTAAGTACATTAAAATACTTGTTTTCTGGCAAAATGTTTCTACATTAGACAGTACTATACTTTCATATGATTTGGGTAATGAAACCCTTGCACTGAATTTGCAGGATCTTCCGAAAGGAATAGATCTTGGTGTAGTTTCTCCTGAGATACTGCAGAACTTCTTTGACCTTGAGAAATACCCTGTTATGGGCCTATGGCTGAACTGATTCATCGATTCCAAGTAAGAAGTTGTTCTATTATTTTTTTTAGGGGTGAAAAATTTTATCTGAATTATCTAACTCGCCTACTAGATAGGAGGAGAATTAGATATATATTTTTAACGTGTATTAACAATCTCTCTACGTAGAATATGAATATGAAGTCATGTCCACAGATTTATACTGTAGTTGCATTCAGAATAGAAAAGACAGAAGAAAACTATCTGAATTATCTGTTTTCCACTCCTAGTTTTGTTTATTCTTCTTAGTACCTTTCCCTTGATCGTATCAGTTTGTCGTATTGATGCTTCTTAATAGTGCTCTTTGTTCTTTGAAGAATGTGGATTCCTTGATTTAGAATCATTATAACTATTCAGCTGACAAAAAACAGAATTAATGTTGGAAGCTATTCATTTTTAATATATTTAATAAATGACTTCTTGTACTGAATCTCATTTAAATCAACTAACTTGCACAGGGTTTCCGGGAAAGATTGCTGGCAGATCCTAAATTCCTTCAGAGATTAGCTATTGAAGAGGCTATATCAATAACCACCACCCTACTAGCATAGTATGAAAGACGGAAAGGACGCTTTATCGAAGAAATCTACTTTGTTCTCACTGATACAATTAGAGACTACTTCGATTTGTAAGTTAACGATGGTTGAGATGTACTATGTAACTGAACCTTCCTGAAACAGACTTACTCAGCAGATCGACAACATCTCTATGATTGCAGGGTCCCACTGAGCACAGGTCATTGTGGATCACTTCATGAAAATTTGATCTACTAGCTTGTCGAAATGATTATGCAATGAACAATTTGTTCTAGGAAACATGTTTGCTGAATTCATAACAAGGGTTATCCATTTTTTAACCACAGTTTATCTAATTTCTTTTTAAAATCGTGTGGAAGGTCATTGCTGGCTTAGTGGAGCATCGTCTGGAAGAGAGCCTGGCGACTTACTACAACCAGCCACTTCTTGCTAGCTTATTGTCCTTTGCAGCAAGGACCGTCAACTCATATTGGGGGACACAGGTTGGACATTTTCTGCATCTTTCTAGTTCTTTGGGTATAATTGGTACTGGTATATGGTGCACTAAACCTGTTTACAATAAACAAACATATTTTTTGTAATGCGAGAAACTAGAAAGGCTCGTACATTTAAACCGAGTTAGTAGTTAGCTGACAGAATGAAATACAACCTAGTGACAAAGCAACATGATATTTCAGTAGAATTACCGCTCTAGCATGCATCTCCCGCCAGGCTTCATTCATTCTGCCCTCCTCCTTGATGATTTAAATTTTCCATCTCATGTTTTTCAACTAGATCATATATTTCTGCTAGTTCAACTTCCATTCCAAGCTCAGCATTTTTCTAATATGTAGTGAGGAAAACACCATGGGCTAATTGTAATTGACTTTTCTTTCTTTATACCGTTTCACCTTTGTAATTTCTGGATTATTAAGAAAACTTTCTTAATTTTGTAATGTTGCTTCTATGATTTTTAAGGTTTTGAAGCAGTTAATCTGAAACAGTATAAAGAAAGAAAAGTCAATTACATTTAGAGTAAAACAACAAATACATACTTGACATTGGAACATAATTATTAGTTTCATTACAAAATATAGTTCTATCTGCTAATGCATTATTTGCGTATTTTAGATATAATACAATACTTTGTTATTTATAGGCATACATGACGCGACAGTTTGAAGCGCCGTTGGATCTCCCCCCTTGCTTCCACCTCCACCGATCTTTGCACAGCCAGCTTCTCCCACTCCCCTTTCTGATGCCGGTGTTGAAGGTAATCAGCAAGTCAACAATCCAGATGTTGGTTTAGGCAACAATGCTTCGACGAGAAGTTCTTCCTCAGTTGGCATCGTCCTTGCTTCTGGAGGTGATGCCGGTAGTGCTCATCGCTTTGTCGGTACTCCTCAAGATGCCACTCCTCTAAATTGAAGCATTTTGTTGCATTTGTGATATTGCGAGTTGTATGTCGTACGTGGCTTATGTCTGAAGTTGTTGCACTCTTTTGTTAAATTGTCTTGTGTTACTATTATATGGATTTGGGGATTTGTGAATTTTATATGTGAGGATATATGGATGTTTGTTTGAATTGGTCGTATGATCATGTGTGGATGGATGTGAATTATGCATGTTATGAATTGTGGATATTATGTGATGTGAATTGATTTTATGAAATAATTTTGAAATTGCAATAAATCAATAAAAATGCTGCTGAGCCAAGGCTGATGCAAATAACTGCGACAACAACATATGTTGACATGCACTTATTTACATCAGCCTCTGACTGTTGTAAATTAAGTGCCAACATGGCTTGAATAAGCACCCTGCAGCTCACGTGGAACATATTTACATGAGCCATAAGCTGATGTAAATAAGTGCCACATCAGCATCCCAGCTGCCGGCAGGAGCCAATAAGAAATATTTATATCAGTCCTCAGGCTACATCAGGGCTGATGTAAATAGTTATATTTACATCAACGACATTACATCAGCCAGGCTGATGTAAATAGCTATTTACATCAGTTTTTGCCTTATTTACATTAGTACCTGGCTGATGAAAATAATCTAGATTCTTGTAGTGCGACATGAAGGCCTGGTAAGTAAAATATAAAACCATATTATCAACAGTTTTGTCCACTTGAAATCTCTCTCAAATTTAACGAAATTGTTGATGCCGGGAAATACACACATTGTTCGTGTGGCAATAAGGCTGTTTCCAACAGGCTCCCCTAAAGCACCCTCTACACTAAAATAGGGGACGGATTCTTCCCCTATGTGCTTCAACAGTATTCCCTATTCCGTTCTTTAAAATAGCGTTTTTCTCTCCATTCCCTTATATATAAGGGTTCTCTCTCCTCCCTCTATACAATTCTCCATATAATGAACGCTGTTGGAGATAGAAGAAATATAGGGAGAGATTTTTTTAAGGGAACCTGTATATGAGAGCATGTACAGCAGGGGCTCTATCAGCCCCTGCATTTAGCCCCTGCATTTCAAAATTTCCTCCACCGTGCCAAAGCAGCATCCACTGTTGTCAGCCTGTATTTTGAATTTTTCGCTGCTACAGTAATTTAAAGGCCGGGCTGATAAGGGGTGAGATGGGGATGCTCTGAGGCTATAGGGGATCAAATTTAGGGGTTCCTGTTGGAGATAGCCTAAAAGGACTCCGCGAAGACTAACCATGGTGGTATTAATCCAGTAGCAAATGCAGAAAGTATATCAGGTCAGACACCGATGATTCGCGGTGCCGTTCATGCGAAGCAACCACAATCTGCCCACGATATGCAACCTGAACTTACCAGTAACCTCTTTCCACCATATTGATAACAGCTCCAATCATGGCCTTCATAGGTACTGGATCATGACACGTACTGTTGACCCAGATAAATTTGAACAACCTACCGCAAAGGAGACTCTGTTTAGTTTCTTTGCCGAACATGGTGAAAGACTTATTGGTATTCCTGCAGCTGATCTCATTGAAGCCATGCAAGACAGAGAAGATATAACACCCCCACAAATCTCATGCATTTTTGGCAGGCAATATGACATCACAACTATAATAACCAAAAAAACCTGTGATCAGGACCCACTCTGCTACGCAGTACGCTCATTCACCCCAATATTAGCTGATCCTTCAACACATAAATTACCCAGCACAGCTAAACATGCTGAATCTAGCACTGTCAGTGCCAGATCAGCTAAAGAGGTCATGGGTCGTCAGCCTGAACTTGACATGCTGCTGACACCAACCGATGAGATTATCATCTCTGCCCAGCCTACAAACACACCGACAAGAGACATTTTATCTGTAAGTGCTTCCTAAATTAACTTTTCTATGCATTTAACACCTAGAGTTGGTACTTATATATTACCAAAAAAACAGGTCCAACCAAGGACAGCAAGTACGCTGGTTATGCAGCATGCCAAATCAACCGCAAATACTACTATCAATACCACAGAAGGAATGCTCACATCTACATCTCCTTTTTCTCATTTGTTTTAAAACTTATTCTGATCTGCTAAATTCCAATGAGATGTTCAACCCTAAATAGCATTTTATGCTTATGCTCTAGCACAAAATTTGAAAGTACTGTCTTTATCGTGGCTTGGCCAACGATTTTCCTTTTAAGAGACCTAGCCTATATCTGCCTAATATCCTTTATTGTGATGAGGGTTCTTCCATTTACAAAGTTGGCCTTATAAAAACGATAACCTAGGGCTCGTTTATTTCGGCGTTCTCCAGCGTCGCGTCACGTTTTCGGCCGACGGCGCGTACGCGTTTTGAACCAGCGGCTGGGCAGACGTGACGCAACGCGACGCGACGCCGAAACAAACGAGGCCCTAATTCCTCATGAATATGCCTCGAGTTCAATTTATAGAAGCGATGTTCAGATCTAAGCTGGATTTTTTAGTTCTCAGACTACTACTTTTGTTAGCTTAGTGCAAATGGAGCTACTAATGCATGCTTTCATTTTCATGTTAAGTATGTATGAATGGCTTTACTATGTCTTCATTTACATTTCCAAGGGAGAGAGGAAATAGTGGTGATTTGCTAAAATTAAATGGATTGTAACACTACTGCGGATCGGGGCTTCCAAAGCAGCCCATCACCAGCGGTTCGCTTTAAGCCGCTCGCGACCCGATCGCCACAAGCGGTTCGTGGCTAACGGATGGGAGGTTGGCGGAAAAGGGCATATGCAAGCGGTTCATTGTAAGAACTGCTTGCAGAGATTGCCCATTGTAAGCGGTTCGTATCACGAACCGTTTGTAGGACTCTCTAAGCAGTTCGTGATACGAACCGCTTCCAGAGGAAATCTCTGCAAGCGGTTCGTACTTTGAACCGCTTGAATATGCCTTTCCCGCCCAGGGCATTTAAGCCCTTCTTCCTCCCTGAGCAGCTCACACAGTAGCACTGACGGGCCGAGCTGTTCATGCAGTTGAGGTGCTGTCAAAATTTTTAATTGAGACTAATAATTCCAAATTAAGATTTTCAAGGTAAGTAAACATGGTCCCAACATCATTTTCATGTAGATGTTACTTATCTTTTTGCATTGGATGTGGAGAAATATTGAATTTATCTTGTTTGAATTGAAGGGTGTTTGTTTTGCTAGTTCCCTCTCTCTCTTGATAATTTGAGGCAAGATGTTGATCTATTGGAGGGTTTAAGTCCTATTTTAGTTTTGTATCCTTCTTTTGATGATGTATAAGATGTTGAAATTAGTTGGTAGGGGTGATTATTTGTTTTAGAGAGCTAGATCTACCTTGGTGCCTTAGTTTTTGTCAAAAAAGGAGGTGGTCGAGTTCTGTGTGGACTACATTGATGATCTAGACCCCATCGGTGTCCCTATATCACGCCATGAGGGCAGGCTACGGGGTAAAGGGACACTTGGAAGAAAAGTAGTTGCATGCAACGATCTTCAGACAATTAAGCAAGCACATTTCATTGTGTTGAAGCAATCGGCAGTGGCCGCCCCGTATGTCCTCCAACACAATAATGCTCTACGTCGCCAGTTCCTAGAGAAGACTGATACGTGGATAACACTGAGGCACATGGATTCTTTCGGCGCATGGTTACAAAACCATATCCTCAAGAGCAAGTCCAACAATGAACAGTTGCAACGCCTGGCTCGGGGACCATCCGCTGAAATTGTGAGATGGCAGGGGTACGAGATAAATGGTTACACATTCTATATGAGATCACAAGATAACAATAGCACAAACCAGAACAGTGGTGTCCGTATAGAAGCTGCCGACAACAGAGGCAGGGTGGACACATATTATGGATTCATATAAGAGATATGGGAGCTCGATTATGGGCCTTTGAAGGTCCCATTGTTTAAGTGCCAATGGGTAAAACTAAATGCAGACGGTGTGAATGTCGGCAAATACGGCATGACTACTGTTGAACTCCAAGAAGTCGGCTACTTGAGAGAACCATTTGTTCTCGCGAACGAGGTGAGACAGGTGTTCTACGTATTGGACATGTCAAGCAGACCAAAGAAGAATCAAAATAAAGACAAGCAGAAGGAACCGCCAAAGCGACACGTGGTTCTCTAAGGCAAACGAAGGATTGTCGGAGTAGAGAACGTTACTGACGAGGAAGAGTACGATCAGTTCGATGAGATCCCTCCATTTGCAGTAGATGTTGACATAAGCATCCTGGATGACACAGGCATGGATGCTCCGCACATACGCCACGATTACGATGAACGAAGAATTGTAAAGACAAAAAATGTAAATGATTAGGATGACCTTTATTATGTGGTCGTATTAACTATATTATGTGGTTGTATGAACTATGTTATCATGTAATAGCATTTTTAAAAATTTATAAGATGGAAGCAATATTTGGAGTAATGCCAAAAAAATGTGCTAAGTAATACTCCCTCCGGTCACAAAAAGAAGTCGCTGTTGACTTTTGGACACGCCTTTGACCATTCGTCTTATTCAAAAATTTAGTTCAAATATGTAAAAATATAAGTCATACTTAAAATACATTTAATAATAAACCAAATCGTAGCAAAATAATAATATTTATATAACTTTTTTGAATAAGACGAATGGTCAAAGGCGAGTCCAAAAGTCAACGGCGACTTCTTTTTGTGACCGGAGGGAGTAGCATTTTTTAGAATTTATAAGATGGAAGCAATATTTAGAAATGAAAGTAGTGCCAAAAAAGATTTTTTAGTATTTTTGAAAAAAATAATGGGCTAAGTACATATTTAGAAATGAAAGTAATGCCAAAAAAGATTTTTTCGGTATTTTTGAAAAGAATAATGGGCTAAGTAAATATTTAGAAATGAAAGTAATGCCGAAAAATATTTTTTAGTATTTTTGGAAAAAAAAAATGGGCTAAGTACATATTTAGAAATGAAAGTAATGCCAAAAAAGAATTTTTTAGTATTTTTGAAACGAATAATGGGTTAAGTACATATTTAGAAATGAAAGTAATGTAAAAAAAGGTTGTTTTAGTATTTTTGGAACAAAATAATGGGAGAGGTACGTGTCCCAAGCCCCGCTGTGGACTATATGGGCCCCGGGTATCCTCTAGAAGGCCCATAAGCGAGCAGATGGGGGGCGATCCAAGTTGGCCGATCAGGGATAGAGACCACTCGAGTTACACGCGTCTTGAGCTCCAAGGAAGTTTGCGAAGATATAATCTATGTCCATGTAATTAGGAGATCAACGCATGCATGACATGTAACGGCATAACAGAATTAGCTATCATGTACCATGTGCTATCCTGTAACTCTATCTCCCCCTACACTATATAAAGGGAGGGGGTGGAGGCCATACGACAGATAGTATCATCTCATAGAGCATACGCTGTAATCACCTTGGTCATCTTGCATCTTGCACCTTGATCAACCATAATCCCAGAGCACAGGAAGTAGGGTATTACCTCCTCCGTTGAGGGCCTGAACCTGTATAACCCTGTCTTGTGTTACCATCTAGCTTAGTTCTTGATAAGCGTCCCCTCGTACAAATTCATTGCCAACGGTAACCCCCAATTAACCATCAGTCGACAGTTGGCGCGCCAGGTAGGGGGCAGCGTCAAGATCATCTTCCAAGATAGATGGCTTCTTGGAGATCGCCGCTCGTCGCCATGGTGCCAGGGTAGTCCATTTCGGCACCCTAGACTTCATCGCCGACGGCGTCGGCAATCTCCACCTCTCTCCCCCAGGAGAGATCTCTTCACAAGAAGGTGCACGCAATCAATGTGACCCATTGCCCTTTGGCTTGGAGAATTTAGCAAGCGCTTTCAGCGGATTGACCCCTGCGCTGTTCGCCTTCGCACCTCTTCCCGAGGAAGACAAAAAGGACTCGGCGGGCTCAGCCGCATAAGCATGGATTGTATTCCGCCCAGCAACAATTCAGTGCCTTTGGCTGGATTTCCCTCCGGACTCGAGAGCTTCACTGCGGCCTCCGCACGGATCTCATCTGAGATTTGGATAGGAGATAACCAGTCGGCGCGCGCGCCAGATCCACTCGGATCAGATTCATCCATGTTCGTGGGTGTCATTAATGCTGGCCAACCCATTGGACAGAGCGAACAGGTCGACCTCTGTGTTTCTGACTCTGAATCTGATGAGAGCGCTGAGATCCGCAATTACTGGGAGATTTTTGTCCTTGGCGTGGGGGATTGTCACTCTTCCTCTCCGATTGTCGCGTACGAGGAGACCGCCACTGACACAGCGAACCCGGATCCACGTCGAGTGGAGGACAAAGATCGCATACGTCAACTACGCGCCCGCGGCTGCGACGTCCAGAACGAGCTTCGCGCGGTGAATCTAAGGGACCAGGAGGTCTACACGACTCCCCAGGAGAACGCCATCGCTTCGAAGACTCTTCTCGAGACCATCACACCGCAACTTCTTGAAGGCAACCCGTTCGCCTAGACCCTCGCCCGAGCAACGGCTATGGTCGAGATGGCTGCCATTCAGCAAAATGAGGCAATTCCCACTCCGATTGCTCCGACCACTTCGACTCGTAGTCATTCTACGCGCCATTGGAACCGGGCTCGTGCCTCCGCAGCTGGTGATTCCTACCAATCGCCAGCCCACGATCTTCGCCAAGACATTGAAGCTAAGCGGCGGGAGCGCAGTAATGGCAAGCGGAACTCTCGTAGCCGATCTTATGCTTCGTTTTTCACGCGGGTCCAGGGCGCGGCGCTCGCGAAAAGGAGGCGGAGGTATCGGCCCGCTCAGGACAGCGACGGCGATGATGTTGCAATCGCGATGGGCCCGACGCCGGTGATGACGTCGCGGCGGGGCGGGGCTCCGCAAAGAAGGTCAGCGTAGCCTGGCCTGGGAAGAAGACAGCCACACCGACTACGAGCCGCGTCGGTGGGCTAGAGACGGGGCTTTTCTTGCGCCCTACCCCGTGGGTGTACGCGGGCACAGAGCTTGAACCAGCGCGTAAGTTCCTCGTGCTACCCGTTGTCGTCTCGCTTTTGTGTTTGATTGCTCCAGGTGTTTTTGATTGCAGTGCGCGGCACCGAGGTGGCAGTTGACGTGCGGCCTCCCTCCGCCGAAGCCAGGCGACTGAGGGCGAAGTAGTCGAGCCCGTGGTGGCATTGATGCTGGCTGCGCGAGAGGGGGAGAAGCGCTTCCGCCAGGGAAAAAGGAGAGGCACTCCTGTCGCGACTGCTGGGGGCCGGCGAGAGGTTGTCGACGCAGCCTGGAGCGTGGGGGCAAGGAGGTACAGTTGATCCACGGGACGTCATCGACCTACTTGCCGATGGCGGTGATGGACGCGGCCGTCGAGTTGCGAAGACAGTGAGGGTGGATGCTGCTACCGAGGATTCGCTGTTGGTCACGCCCCTGCGTGTCAAAGGGCGCACGGTGCATGGGTGAAGGCCAGTCGATCGCCGGGGGATCGCCGACCTTTTCAAGACCCCGATCGGGAACGCGCCTCCGTCACCCGACGGGCGCATGCTGCTAGCCGGTTGGGACTGGCCGATGTGCGTGCTCATGCCGGCGGGTTGGCTGCACGTCTCCAGGCCCAGCATGGGCCCGCGGCGTCCACGGGCTGGATCTCTTCCACCTCGGAGTGGGTGGAGCAGCAGGTGAATGACCAGGCGCGGCGCTCCGTCGACGGAGATGTGCCGGACATGCAGATCCGCCCGGTCCCTGGCCTAAAAGGAGGGATTTGCCGGCACGTTTGGGCGCCGTCTCCAAGGGCAAGCTGAACCTTGCTCGCCAGCGCGCCGAGGCAGCGGAGGCTGAAGCGGCACGGTTACTGCTATCTCTGGCGGAGGCCAGGCAAGCTGCGGTGGAAAACGAGGCGATGCACCCTCACCCAAGCGGGCTCATGGTGGTTGGCGCAGCCCCCATGTTCTTGGCTCCCGCGGAGGGCGAAAGCGCGGAGGAGGCGAAGCTTCGGTCGGTGAAGGCCGGCCAAGCCTTGGCAGAGGACGCGCTAGTCAAACTTAAGGCCCGACTCGAGGAGGTGCAGACCGCTGCTCGGAGGGCCGCGCAGCGGGCCGAACCCTCAGTGGAGATGCGAGAGCTCGCACAAGAAGGCGCCAGGCTTCATCATCACGAGCTTCGGCGATCGCGGGCTGCCGCAGAACAAGCTGTCAGAGCCAAGACCGGACTCGAGAAGTCCCTGGCCGCCGCGGAGGTGAAGCTCAAGGCTCGGGCAGGGGAAGATGAAGTCCGGGCTCTCCCAGAAGAGGCGGACCAAACCAGGGCCGAGCTCGCAGCCGCCAAGCGGGAGGCGGACAAGCTGAAGGCAGCGCTGGCGAAGGCTCGGGCTGCCTTCTCTTTCACTGCTGGAGAATGGGACAGGGCCCGCGAGGCAGTAGCCTCCGTGGGCGCCGAGCTCCGTGAGGCCAAGTTGGCGGTGGAGCAGGCGATAGCGGCGAAGGCCGAGCTCGCCACCAAGAATGAGGAAGCGGAGAGACGAGCAGCCATGGTCGTGGCAACCGTTCCTTTTTTCGGGGCTTTACCAGGGCTGTCAACGGCGGTGGCGGCTCGCACTGTGTCGTCGGAGGAGAGCGACTCGGAGTCCTCGGACCGCTTGCCCTTGTCGTTCCACGAGGCGCACCCTCGCAGGCTTAACCAGTTCGCGCGCGACGCCCTCGAGGAGAAAATGAGGAACGGGCTTGCTCTGCACAGGAAGGTAAGCACCCGCGCCCGTGTGTTGTGTTTTTGCGTTGGCCATTCCACGACTTGATTTGGTGCTCTTGTCTTAGTCCTACGGCTTCTTTGCCGGCGCGGCCTCCTTGCTCGAAGCGGCGCGGGGGCAAGCCGGTAACAACAGGGTGGAGCTCAGCCACCTTTCGACGGAACTTGCAGAAGCCCAGATCCAAATAGAGCGTGCGAACGAGCTTTCTACCGAAATCAAGGTCCGCGGGACCACTCGCGTCGCCGAGCTGGAAATCGGGTTGCAGGCAGCGCAGGAGGGGGAGAAAGAGGCCGCGGCGAAGCTCGCCTAGGCCCGAGAAGCGGAGAAGGCCGCGGTGGGCCAGGCTCATCCGGTCAAGGAGGAGGTAGGCCAAGCCCGGGATACACTCGCCGAAGAGCGCAGGCGCGCGGAGGCGGCCACTAAGGAGCTGGAGACGGCCTTGTCTGAGCGCTGCTCAATCGTGCGCGGACTTAAGGAAGCCCGTGACAAGCTCGCGGAGGAGGTCGCCGTGCTTTGGGAGGCTGGAGCAAAGTCCAAAGCCGAGGCGGAAACTGTGAAGAAGCAGGCGCAAGACCTCGTTGCCGCCCGGGCTAGGCTGCGTCAGGAAAAGAACGAGTGGGACACGCAAGCAATATAGCTGCTCCAGGCGCGGACACAGATTCGCAACCTGGAAACCAAGCTTGAAGATCTTAAGCTGCAGCGCAGGATGTAGCTCACTCCGGGCTGTTCTCTTCCCGAACTCCGCGTTATTATTTTGTCGCTCGCTTAATTGATAAGCATTGTGTACTGTGGTCGGAGAACTTAGCCATTTTTTCTTTTCCTTACGGTGTCAAATCACAATCACTGTGAGTTCTGCTGCGCAGCACAGCGTTCCGCTGACAGCGGGGCCATGCTTGTCGTGCACGGAGGCGTAGGCGAAATGACGCCGTGACGGCTCACGTGCCTAGCCCACGCCACGCTCGGGCCGATTTGACGTTATGGGCCTCGTTGGTGTAGTTGGGCTGAATTTGCCATTGGGCTTTAGCAGGCTGCGACCTTTTGCCTTGCTGACAGCGGGGTCGGGACACGCGTCGCGTGGCGACTGGCGCGGTTGGCATTCCCTTGAGAACGCGTGCGCGCGCGTCTCTTCAGCTCGCGTCGTTTAATTACCTGTCCCTTCGCGCGCAGTGATGCTTAGGGTAGCCCGCGGCGTGATGGGACATCGCGCTGCCACGAACCTATAAAGTTAGGGGCTGCACACCGTGCAGCCCTCACTCTGTTCTCTTATGCCCGCGCTTATTTCCATCGCTCCTTAGACCGAAACGCAGAGAGGGGGAGTACACAAGACCGGGAGCTTAGAGAGAGAGAGAGAGACCAGAAACATGTCCTCTTTTTCCTTAGGCTTGGGAGTGGGACCGACATCGCCGCCAGCTTCGTCGTCGGACTGAGACGCATGGCTGGAGGCGGCGCTTGCAGAGGTGTCGTCGCTGGAGGAGATAGAGGCCTACGGGCAAGCCGCGGGCTTCGTCATCGCGGACCAAGAGGCCGCGTTGGCGGAGCACGCCCAAATCCGCGCCGACGGGGCAGCGGCCGAAGCACTGGCCGTCGCGTTCGCGGCAGAGGAGGAGGAGAACGCGAAGGTGGTACAGATTGCTGCCAACACGGAGTTCGCCGCCGCGCTAGCGGCGGAGGAGGAGGCGCCCCTGGCGGAGGCCGCGATTGAGAATGCCGCCATAGGGGAGGCCGCCACAGAGGCGGCAGTGGAAGCTGCCGTGGTGGTCCCGCCGCCGCTCATGGGCGCAAGTGTCCATAGGGGGAGGGCGCGGCACGCGCGCGCACCCGGGCCATCGGTGCCGGTGGCCATCTCGTTGTCATCATCGTCGTCGGCGGCGTCGTCGGTGACGTCATCGCCGGATCCCGTCGCGCCGCCGGTGCGTCGCCAACGCCGCACTTAGGCGCGGCGGGGTAGCGTAGGGGTAGGCTCTGGGCACCGCCGTAATCGTAGTGGCGCGGTTCCCCTTTTGCGCTAGCCCGGAACGCCGGGCTGTCTTTTGCTTGTACAATGCTTTATCATTGTAAGATCCTTTTAAGAAATGCAGTTTCTTCTTTAGTGAATCCTCTTTATTGAGCTTGCTCGTTTCCTTTTTTGCGCAGATCTGTCATGCAAAAGTAGGAAAACTAGATAAAAAGTAATGAAATTTTTAGGCGAACTTAGGAATTTTAAACAAAACGAGTTACATGAAATTTTTGTTTTCGTGCGCATAGTCATCCAGCCCCCAGGCCGCGGCCAAGTCCATGTGTGATCTTAGAGTTGGGTGCGGTCTAAAGACCAAAGTGATACGCACACACCTTGATTTAAGATGCGTACGCACGAGTTTGGTCCCGATCTTCCGTCGTAGGAGAATCCTTGGAGGACGAGTTGTGACTTTGACGAAAGGGCGGCTAACCACGATCCAAGAACGCGACTAGAAACCTCGCAATTTTGTTTCGACGATTCCAGTTGATCTGTAAGGAATTTGGGCCTCAAACAGGATCCATTAGAATGCTCTCGTCGTGGGATTATCCGTGCATACCAAGAATGTCCAAAACGGAGTCCGTATGCGCCCGAAGCATCCGTTTTATGTTGACTGCGCGGAGATGGCCGAACATGACTCTTGGACAAATTGGGCTCTCTCTTAGGCCGACCTTGCAACGACGTGGCTTGTGAGACAAGAGTGCGTCGAAGTGGTGAAGATGCGCCCGTCTTGAATACGTCTTGAGCTTGGCAAGGTGGCCACGGTGGAGGCCGAACTATCGACGGCGACAGTGCAGTATCAACATGATGAGCTTGCTGGCTGTGCACGCGACCTGGCCATGGTGCGGGTCGATGATGCTATATGGTTGATGATGCCACCATAGCTGATGTGGATGATGTAGAGGATGCCGTGAAGTGTCGCCAACTTGTCGTAGATGAAGAGGTTGAAGATGAAGTAGTCGATCAAAAGCTCATCGACGTCCATGCTGACGAACAATTGAATGAAACTCTTGATGACCACCATGTTGACGTAGTGTTGATCCTATCTATGATGTACATGGTCACAGCATTCTCTCTTTTTTGATTGTGAGTCGTCCTCGACTAATGCTCGTTCATCTGCAAAAGGTTAGCTCCAACGGAAGGCAAAGCAACAAGCATATCATTTGTAATCAACTTTTTAGAACCAAATTGATTTGGATCCACATCCTCCCCTTCTTGAAATTTTTCATGTATTTTTAAAACAAAGTTAGAGACACTTGATGTCTCCTGATTATTGATAATGTAGCTCTTTCGTTGATCACATAGTTATACATAATAAGAAAATTTCATATTTGAGTAAATGTACACTCGATTCACCATATAGTTTCCTTCATCATTATATTTGCCTATACCATAAAAAGTATTTCTCGATGACTGTGACAAATCAGTAAGTCTCACCTCTAAATTATTTAGATCACATAGAACATCAAGTTCAATGTAACCCAAAGTATTTACAGAAGACAATAAATTCAGCTCATCATTTTCACTCGCATTGTAAATAACATGTTTATTCTCAGCACAAGTGTTTAGTTTTGAAGCAAATGAAACATGTTTAATCACTAGTTGTGGCACAGATATAAGTGAAGCATTATCACACAACTCTTCTTTATCACAAGAAACATCGTGCAAATCAACTTATGACAAAGGTAAATCAGCAATGTGTTTCACAATTTGTTACTCTAACATATCATGAGTTGTGAAAAGTTTCAGCACATCAAAATCGTTCTTCTTTTGAGTGAGTGTTGTATATTTTTCATTACCTTTATTTTCCTTCTCAGCTGATGTAGGTACATCTTCAGTTGTAGGTGTTGAAAGCAGAGGTGCTGCAACAAGCATCTCTTCATTCTCTTCATTCACAATTTCATCATTTGCACTTGCCTGCAGAACGTTAGTCGTGCAAGGATACATACCATTCTTGTAAACATATGTGTTTATTTTTCGTACAACTTTCTTATGTTTTATTTTATTTTCAGCTGTACAAGCAAGAGTAAAGGTTTGCAATAGAGAAACATATTCTTTATCAACAACAATATTGTATATTTTCTCATTAAGTCCACATAAGAATCTATCCTCCTTTTCTTGATCCGTTTCCTCTAAACCACAACGTAACAATAAATTTTGCAATTCTTCATAGTAAACTACCACGAGTTTATCACCTTGTTGTAAACATTGTAGTTTGTTCAATAAATTTTCAAGACAATAGATAGGAAGAAACTTATCTCTTAAAAGTTGTTTCATATCTCTCCAAGTCGAAGGTACCCCAATAAAAAAACAACATGCCTTCCATCTAATTGATGCATTATTAATTAAAGCACTAGCAGCAGTCATAACTCTTTGTTTATCAGATATTCTACATCGAGCAAAAATTTTATCTACCGCTAATTCCTAATCAATATATGCATTAGGTCCAAATTTTATATCATATAAAGGAAGGTTCTAAATAGTGTTACCATGCTTGTTGGTAGAAGATGATATGTAACTCTTCTTCAATTTCTCCTTATGGTGGAACCGATCAAAATTTCCTCTAACCTCCTCACCAATGATGCTTGCATTTCAACTGGTGGCTGATGGCTGCAATCTCCTCATTCCATTGTATGCTTCTGCCATTATTAGTAAAAAATACAAGATAACGCAAAAGTATTATCCCTATCAACTACTAGGTTTTGAACGGTGGAGTCACACTCTCAAGCATCTTACCATGCTCTTACAAGTGTTCTTACCAATAATGCAGGAGGTACAACCGGTGGTTGGTTCGTGATACCGAACGATTGTGAGCGAAACGATTGCAAGTTCGAACCAGAACTAATTAGAAGTATGTGGAGCTTGGGTAGACAATATTTAATAGCAAGGAATATGCAATTATCGAAATCAGAATAGTAAAGTTAAATAAATATTCAAAGTACTTATCAATGTTGCTGGCCTAAACTCGTCCTCAGACCTAACTCAAGCAAGCAAAACGAATCACGTAACACCGTGGATACAGAGGATGCAAGCACTTCTGATTTCTTTCTTTCCTTCTTTTCCTTACTTTTTTTCTCTTTTTTTTTTCTTAGTACGGCTTCTTTTTATGCGCTTGCCTTTTTTTCACTATTTTTTTTCAAATATCAATAGTGCCGCACATGAGAAATTACAAGGTATATACACAAACACTTAATTTTCTCTTGTTGGAAAAACAGATCCAACACGAGTTCCTGATTTGCTCGGGTTCGACGAGATTTCTTCAACACAGCTGATGAACTTGACGCTAAGTTAAGAACTTAATCTAAACCAGCAACAAGACGATCACAATGGACACAAATTCAACAACGCGAAACTGAAAACGAAATCGCAAAGGGCACAAAGTGGCTTGGACGATGGATACGACGGTGAACTCAAATCTTTTTGTGGGGCAATTTTCTGGACTCTAGGTGGAAGATGAATAATGAATAAAGGAGATACAAGTATACCTGATGGGCAACCGAGACTCTGATACCACTTGATACGCACACGCCTTGATTTAAGATACGTACGCATGAGTTTGGTCCCGATCTTCCGTCGTAGGAGAATTCTTGGAGGGCCAGTTGTGACTTTGACGAAGGGCTAGCTAACCACGATCCAAGAACGCGACTAGAAACCTTATAATCTTATTTCGACGATTCCTGTTGATCTGTAAGGAATTTGGGCCTCAAACTGGATCCATTAGAATTCTCTCGTCGTGGGCTTATCCGTGCATACCAAGAATATCCAAAACGGAGTCCGTATGCGCCCGGGGCATCCTTTTAAAGTTGACTGCGCGGAGATAGCCGAACCTGACTCGTGGACAAATTGGGCTCTCTCTTGGGCCGACCTTGCAACGACGTGGCTTGTGAGACCAGAGGGCGTCGAAGTGGTGAAGATGCGCCCTTCTTGAATACGTCTTGAGATGGGGGAGATGGTCACAGTGGAGGCCGAGCTGCCGGCGGCGACAGTGCAATATCAACATGATCAGCTTGCTGGCTATGCACGCGACCTGGCCATGGTGCGGGTCGATGATGCCATGTGGTTGATGATGCCACCATAGCTGATGTAGATGATGTAGGGGTTGCCGTGAAGTGTCGCCAACTTGTCGTAGATGAAGAGGTTGAAGATGAAGTAGTCGATCGAAAGCTCATTGATGACCATGCTGGCGAAGAATTGAATGAAACTCTTGATGACCACCATGTTGACGTTGTATTGGTCCTATCTATGATGTGCATGGTCACATCACATAGTGACTTTGAAAAATTTCACACAAATTCCCAGCCCCCGAGCTTCAGTGAGGCGGCTCGAGCGATGTGGTCTTGGCAAAGTTAAGGACTTAAAAAAAATGCGAAAACAATCCCTAGCCCCCGAGCGTTAGGTAGGCCGCGTCACCGCACGGGCTATTCAAAGGCTCGGGTACGTAGAAAAAACCGTAAAAACCCCAGCCCCCGAGCTTCGGCCAGGCCGTGCGGCGATGCAGGCTGGGTGGAAGTGAGGGTCTAGTAGAGTTTGGCAGGTAAGTTTCCAATTCCCGGGCTTTAACTAGTCCGCGCGCTCGGCCCCTGCTCAGTTTGAGTTTTGGACTGCTTGGGCTATCTTAGGAGCTTTTGGCTGGGGCTCGAGTCCGGCTTCCCCAGCAATCCTGACGTGGGCTTATTGTAGCTTAGGCCACGGAGTTCCACACCACGCGAAGCCTTACTAGGGTGCGAGGAGGTGTCGGCGTATCCCGTCGTAGGAGCGCTCCGGAGTGCTTTATCCTTAGCCGTCGGATTTTAGCCACAGGCTTGTGTAAGGCGGCCGGGCTCGAGCCCGGCGTAGCTCGCGATTGGGGGGAAGATGCTCTCTCTCTCTCTCTCTCTCTCTCTTTTAAATTGAAATAAAGGAGAGTTACAGCCTGATGAGGCATAGAAACGACGTAGGAGGGAGATGTTCCATGAGTTAGGGAGCTCATTCCCGTGCTTGCCAGCTAGGCGTACCGAGCATGTGCGGGCTGTGAACACTACTTTGTACGGTCCCTCCCACTTGGGGCTGAGCTCGTTAGAGCCCGCGAGGTTCTGGATGCGACGTAGAACCAGGTCTCCTACTTGCAAGGTCCTTGTTTGTACGTTTCGTGCCGTGTAGCGACACAGGGTCTGCTGGTAGGCCGCAGCTCGAAGTAGGGAGTGCTCGCGGCGTGCCTCTAGGAGGTCAAGGTTGAGCTGCCGCTCCTCGTCGTTGGCCACGTAGTTGGCGAAGTCAACGCGATCGGACCTTAGTCTCAGTTCAGTTGGTAGGATGGCTTCCAAGCCATAGATGAACCGGAAGGGAGTTTCTCCCGTGGCCCGGCTGGACGTTGTCCGGACTGCACAAAGGACTGACGGCAGCTCATCGACCCAACCCTGTCGTTTTGCCTTGACGGCGTTGTAGACCCGGTTCTTGATGCCTTGTATTATCTGTCCATTAGCTCGCTCAGCCGTCCTGTTGCTCTGTGGATGGGCCACAGATGCCAGGGCGAGCTTCAAGCTGAGCTCTTCGCAGTAGTCGTTGAACTCCCGGCTCATGAACTGGGTGCCGTTGTCAGCGATGACCCTGCTGGGCACGCCAAATCTTGCAATGATGTCCCGAAAGAAACGTATTGCGGCAGCTGCAGTGATGTTGGAGACCTGCTCAGCCTCGATCCACTTGGTAAAGGTGTCAATGGCTACGAACAGGTACGTTTTGCCACCGAGCCCTTTGGGGAACGGCCCCAAGAGGTCCATGTCCCAGACCGCAAACGACCACGCTAGTGGGACTGTTTGCAGCTCATACACGGGCTTGTGTGTCATCCACGCATAGTATTGGCAAGCTTTGCAGCGCTTGACTAAGGCTTCTGCGTCGCTCATCGCAATGGGCCAGTAGTAACCCATGCGGAATGTTTTGCCTACAAGGGTTCTGTGTGAGGCATGGGTGCCGCAGATGCCCTCGTGTATGTTGGACAGAAGATACTTACCTATTTCTTGATAACGCACTTACAAAGTACGCCATTAACACCCCTTCGGTACAGCGAGCCCTCGTGCAGACGATAAGCTCGGGCTCGCCTTTTTAGCAGGGAACGCTCAGCTGCGTCCTCGGGCAATGTCCCGTGCTCCAAGAACTTGATGTTCTTGGATGAATGGCGTCATCCAGGTGGCGCTTTGCTCGAGGTATGAGATAGCACCGGATGTCTCGATGTGGGGGTACCAGACATCCCATGGCCTCCTTTCCGGAGGGAATGGAGGGCTTTAGAAGGTGCTTTACTAGCACCCACGGCGGGGCTGGTTCTTGTGAGGATCCGAGCTTGGTGAGCTTGTCAGCTTCGCCGTTCTCTTCCCTGGAAATGTAGCTAATTTCGAAGCTCGTGAAACGCTTCTCCAGTTTTATCACCTCCGCCAAGTACCGCGCCATCGAGTCATCAGATGTCTGAAACTCCTCCCTGACCTGGCGGACGACGAGCTGCGAATCCCCTTTCGCAACATGTTGTTTGATGTCGAGCGCAACGCTTGCTCTTAGGCCCGCTAGTAGGGCTTCATACTCCGCAGCGTTGTTTGTCGCCGCGAATTGTATTTGTACGACATGCTGGAGTCGCTCTCCGATGGGAGAGACGAGAACGAGACCGTATCCTGATCGCCCGGACTGGTGTGATCCGTCGAATAACAAAGTCCACCGACCCACTTCCCTCTCATGACCTGGTGAGCTCATCTCTTGCTCATCCGGCCTGGTCAAATCTGCCACGAAATCAGCCAGGGCCTAGGCCTTAATCACAGTACGGGATACGAACTAGATATCGAACTCACCAAGCTCGACTCCCCACTTCGCGACCTGGCCTGTGGCCTCCGAGTTTCGGAGAATGTCCTTGATCCAGTAAGTGGTCAGGACCATGATCTGGTGGGCTTGGAAATAGTGATGCAACTTGTGTGAGGCCATCAGCAAGGTATAGCATAGTTTCTGAATGTCGGGGTATCGCTCCTTAGTCCCGGTGAGCACCTCACTCACGTAGTAAATGGGCTGTTTCTTCCCTTCTCGTTCCACTGCCAGCACCGCACTTGCGGCGTTCGGTGTTACTGAGAGGTATAGCAGGATGACTTCCCCGAGCTTGGGAGTGGTGAGGACAGGCGGCGAGGCGAGGTACTGCTTCAGCTGTAGAAATGTAGCCTCGGCCTCCTCTGTCCACTCGAAACTATCGTGCTTGTGGAGGAGCTTGCAAAAAGGTGCGCTTCGCTCACCAAGGCGGGAGATGAATCGTCTCACGGCCACCATCCTGCCCGTGAGGGATTGGATGTCCTTCACGCAGGTCGGCAACCTCATCCTTTCAATGGCCTCGATCTTTTCGGGGTTCGCACCGATGCTTGCCCCGTCGATCACGTAGCCAAGAAGCATGCCGGACTTGCAACCGAAGATGCATTTCTCAGGGTTTAACTTGACTCGGTGTTGTCTTAGGTTGTCAAAGGTTTCCCGTAGGTCGGACACGTGGTCCAGGGCTTCTTGGCTCTTGACTACGATGTGGTCTACGTAAACTTCGATGTTGCGCCCTATTTGATCCGGGAGAGTTTTTTGCATGAGTTGCTGGAACGTGGCGCCGGTGTTTTTGAGACCGAAAGACATGGTCGTATAGCAAAACATGCCGAAAGACGTTAAAAAGCGGTTTTCTCCTCGTCCTCCTTGGACAACGTGATCTAATGGTAACCAGAGTAAGTGTCCAGGAAACTCATCAAGGCTGAGTCCGCCGTGGCGTTGACTAGCTGATCTATGCGCGGAAGGGGAAGTTATCCTTGAGGCAGGCGGAGTTCAGGTCGTAATGGTCGACACACATGCGCCACTTGCCACCCTTCTTCTCGACCACAACTGGGTTCGCAAGGCAATCGGAGTGCTGTACTTCATGAACGAAACCTGCTCGGAGCAGCTTACCGACCTGGTCATGGATGATCTTGGCCTTCCAGTCGGGAATACGCCTCTGGCACTACCTTACTGGTTTTTGTCAGGCCAGATACTTAGCCTGTTCTCAATCACCTCCCTTGGGACACACGGCATATCGGACGGTTCCCATGCGAACGCGCCCGTGTTAGTCCGGAGGAAGGTAACGAGCTCGAGTTCCTATTGGGCCTCGAGGTTTGTCCCCACGTGGACCACCTTGGAGGGGTCCGTCTCCGTGAGGACGATGTCTTTGGTAGGCTCATGCGGCAGCAGTGCCACCTTTGGGCGCGCTGTGGAGCGCTCCTTCTTGCTGGGACCACGGGTAGGGAGCTGGTCTATCATGGCCAGCGCAGTCTCGTCGCGGGTGGTTCCCCCTGACGGTGATGACTCCCCTCGGCGCTGGCATCTTCAAGCAGTGATAGCCGTGGTGGGAGACCGCCATGAACTTGGAGAGCGCGGGACGGCCTAAGATGGCGTTGTAGGGGAGGTCGGTCTCCACAACCTTGAAGGTGATGTACTCGGTCTTGAAGTTGGTGGAAGAACCGAACGTAACGAGCAGTACGACCTATTCGACAGGGCGGAGGGACGAACCTGGGACGATCCAATCGAATGGGATGGTGATGTCCTTAATCTTGGAGTGCGGGACCTGCATGAGTCCGAGAACGCGCAAGGTGATGACGTCAAGCGAGCTCCCGCTGTCCACGAGGACGCGGTCGACATAGGTGTTACCGATGGTCGGGTATAGCACCAGCGGGAGGCGCTGCGGCTTGGAGAGCCCCGCCGTGCAGTCTGTCACCGAGAAGGTGATCGCCTGGCTGGACCAAGGCAAGGACTCCGAGTCGGGCTCGCCGCGGGAGATGTGGAGGACCTCGCGAGACGCGGCCTTGAGCTCGCGGTGAGATCCGTAGGCCGAGGTACCGCCAAAGATGACAGCGACGTGGCCGTGGGCCTCGGGGAAGCCTTCGCCTTGGGCGCCCGACGGAAGGGGCGCCATGGTCGCGCCCTCAGGTAGCTCGGGCGTGGGGCCTTGGCCGGCATAGAAGTCCTCCAGTTGACGGGCCCACGTGCGGCAGTTGCGCACATCGTGGCCGTGGCGCTGGTGAAATCGACAGAAGAGGTTCGGGTTGTGGAGCGGGTCCTCACCTCTGCCTTGCTGCGGCGGACGCGGAGGCCATCCTTGAGGCGGCCCCTAGCCGCCGCGCGGCCTCCCTCCGGTTGGGGGAGGTCACGACTGGCGCTGCTGTGGCGGGCACTCGATCTGGTCGGGCTCCACAGCAGCGATGAATTTGGCGGGCTACTCCGACCCCTTCTTCTTGTCAGCCTCAGCCTTGCCTAGACCGTCACCGGCCTTGGCCTTCTTCTTGGCGTGGGCGCGGCCTCTCTTGCGCTCGACTGCCTAGGAGGCGTTGACGTAGGGGCCGCGGTGCGGAAGAGCTCGCTCACGGTGTGGACCGGATGGAGCTCGAGGTCCTCGGTGTAGCATCGGTCCCTCACGCCATCCTTGAAGGCTTCAATGATGGCCTCATCCGAGATGCAAGGGATAGTGTTGCGGGCTCTTACGAACCTGCACACAAAATCCTGGAGACTCTCGTCGTATCACTGCACCACGAGCTTCAGATCCCGAGGGCGTCCGGAGCGGACGTAACACCCTTGAAAACTCGTGCGTAGGGCTTCCTGGAGTTGAGCCCAGCTGCGGATGGAACTAGGCCGCTGACTAAACAGCCAGGTCTGGGCCATGCCCTCGAGCACGGTAGGGAAGTAGTTGACCAAGACGGCCTTGTTTCCTCCCCATGGCTTGGATGGCAGTGGTGTAGATGGATAAGAACTCCTCAGAGTTCTTGCTCCCGTCGAACTTCTCAATTAGCCCGGGCTTGAACCTCGGTGACCACGGCGCTTCACGGAGAGCGCGGGAGAAGGCGGGGCACCCTGGCACGGCCATCAGGGGAGAGCCATCCCGAAGCGGGCCCAAGCGGGAGAACACTCCGCCCAGGGAGCACGGCGAACCGCTGGTGGAGACGGTGCGAGTCCGGCGTTAGCGGCTACGGTTGCGACGGGAGCGGCTATGAAAGCCGCTGTGGCCAGATCTGTCTGTGCGCCCGTCACCCGAGGTGCGTGCTAGTCGAGGCTGGCGGTGATGTCACCGAGGCCCTCAGCGATGGCCGGACCCAGGTCAGCCATGGAGAATCCACGGGGATCCCTCTCTAGGTCGCGGAAAACCTGGACAATTGCGCGTGCCTTCTGGTGGCTGCGCCGGATCGGGTTGGTCACGGCATCCATGAGGGAGTCGATCGGCCGGACGTGAATCGGGGTGCGCGGGTTGTCCTAGCGGCAAACCTCAGCCATGGCTCGGCGGACGGAGTCACGGAAGAAGTCCCGAGAGGCAGCGCGGCAACGCTGCTACTCCTGGTCCTCCATGTTCCCGACGTCGACGTTGGCTGAGGCCGCGAAGACGTAGCGAGACATGTGAGAGCCGGGGGAACGTCCCGGTGTCACCCGCAGAGGCAGAGTCGTCGAGCGGCTCGAACTCCATGGAAGTCTCGCTGACGTGGGTCAGCGACGGGTCCATCTCGGGGAGCGACTCCTTGGGGCGGAGCTCTGCCCCTGAGGAGAGAGAGGCGTCGACCTCCATCTCGTCGGCTCCGGCTTCGGCGAGGTAGTCTCACGCATCCCTCGTACGATGGACCCAGGTCATCCAGATCATTGCACTCATCGAACTCGAGGTCCAGGACCTCATCGTTGCTCGGAACCTCTGGCATGTCCGAGGAAGTGGACTGCTGAGAGTTGCTCATGGCCCCACGGTGGACGCCAGCTGTCGGTGTCTGGGAAACGCGCCTACTGCGGGCAGCGAGTCCACGGACCGGCAGACGAATTTGTAGTTGGAGTGAGGCCCAACGACAGCCCTTCCCAGCAGCCCGGGGTGGCGACCGAGCTCTCGGGGGCTTTGGCTGTGCGGTCTTCCTGGACTATGCCTGATGCGACCTGGGATCCGGGTACAGATCCATCGTAGGGTGAGATTAAGAGGGGGTGAGAGGTGAGGCGAAGGAAATACAAACCGTGCAAGACAAGTGTTTTTACTCTGGTTTGAGCCCCCACTGCTGGGTAACAGCTCTACTCCAGCCTCCGTTGATAATCTAGTGGAAACAGTACAGGGGCGCCGGGGCCGGGCTAGGAGGTGCCGGCCCCGAGCTTACAGGGGAGCTTGGGACACTGAGGTGGCTAGAATCTACTCTGGTAGACTACTGCTGCTGCTAAGGAAGCTTTGGATGCTCGTGTTGCTTGCCTTCCTAGACTTGGTCGTTATGCTGGGCAGGCTTATCCTTTTATAGGCGCGGTGGGCTGCTTGGAGCTGATACCGTGGGCCTCGTGCCTATCCATGCTTTGTCCATATTTAGTGGCGGCGCCCTTGTCTCGTTCCCAGCCTCCGTCCTATTTGTTGCTTGCAAATAGAAGCTTGTCTGGTCAGTACTGGACACGTGTTCGTCTCAGTGTGCCGATACGGGGAAGCAGCCTGCACAGGGAGAAAGCACCTTTCCTTTATCTCCTATATGGCATTGACTGATCGGAGTCAGCCTTGCGCCACCCGTTAGGATCGTCACGGAGCACGGCAGCTGTTGCCATCTGCCAAAGGGACAAACGGCATGGCGATCTGCCCGCGCGGCTCTCCCCCGGGCTACCGATACCACGGGGAGTTACAGTCCACCCGGTCAAGGCCGAGGAAAGCGTGGTGGGGCATGACAGCTATCGCCGCCTGTCCAGAGGACTAGCGAACTGTCCGCAGGGTCTTCTCACGGGCTAAGGATAGCCCGGAAGGTGCGCGACACTCCTGGTTATGAACGAGGGAGGCGTGGTTGTCTTAGTCAAGCCCGGGGATGGCCCTAGCGGGCTAGACGTCTCGCTTGGTACGGTCAGGGATGGCCTTTTGGACTCTTTCTACGCGCGGCAGGCCAGTATGGATCCGGTCCAAGGCCCATCTCGAGGTGGGCCGATTATGAATCACCAACAAGGGTCGACCCGCACTGTTCACCGAACTGGGCAGACATGGTTCGGTGAACCGAACCACACTTGGGTAGACGCGGTTTGATTTTGGCACGTTTCGGTTTGTCACTGTAACATATATTTATTAAATTAAATATGTTCATTTGTATATATTTCTCTAATGATATATAATGTATTTACACAATTTATAGTGTATACTAGCAAATATGTCCATGCGTTGCAACGAAAGAAATAAAAATCCTCACACGTCCCTAGCGCCATAAGTTCATCACTTTGGGTATGCACCAGATAAATTCAACTCTGTAAACATCCAACATTATTCTTGTCGACAGCTTTTGAGTCAAAAGATAAGGATGTAAAGCAATAATAGAAGGAACCAATCAGAATCTGGGAGCTCTATAAACCTATGACTAAAACATATATAACCGAAGAATTGGAATTGCTCTTCTCTAATTTCAGGTCTTTGGATGCTTCAGAAAAAAGGAATTTTATGCAACTCCAGTGAAATTTGCGGGTAGCTAAAATAGCTTACATAGAATATAGAGATGATTCAAAAATTGAACACGCACAACCTCTCCACACTACTAGAGAATGAGGTTTTCCAAGAGGTTGGTAAAGGCTCTACAAACGGTTATATAACCGCTTGTAAGCAACCGTGACCAATGCCTCACGGAGCATCACAAGCAGTTCTATGAACCGCTTCTAGTGAAGTCTAAAAAGGCAAATAAATATTGGGGGAGGTGGGATTTGAACCTAGGATCTCATGACTCACACCTCACTCAGCTAGCCAACCCATCCACGCATGATCTCTAATGAGATAGGGGGAGCTTTCCTTTTATCTATTTGAAAAATAGGCCTCTAGAAGCGGTTGAGGCTATTAAACCGCTTATAAAGACCAAGCATCCTAAACGCTTCGTGTTCCTAACCGCTTATAGAGCTCTAGCAGCAGTTGGGGACACGAATCGCTTAGGATTCTTGGTCTTTAGAAGGGGTTCATGTCCCAACCGCTTCTAGAGGTTCTCTCCTGCCTTGGGACAGGTTTTGTGCTATTAAACCGCTTATAAAGGTTCGCTCCTTGTTTTTGCAACCGCTTAGGAAAGTCAATTCTGTAGTAGTGCCATCTATTAGGCAGAACATCATCATGGCCAGCTAAAAATGCTTGACTCAATGTATTTATATATCTAAAATGCAGCAAAAGAGGATTTGATATTGGCTTGAAAATTACGGGTATGGAAAATCATGAGTATGACCTGAAGTGCTGAACAATGTCAGGTCATAAAATAAGCAAGATTTGACTTTATGGAAGTCGTAGCAATGTTTAACCCATAGAAGTTTTGTTTTGCTCTAACAATTCATCCTGCCGTGTTTAAGACAATGAACTCAGAGATGTTTGGCACAGTGGTGAAAATTTCCCAAACTCAATTTTATTACATAACAATGTGCAGACCTGCATGAAGAACTCAGACTGTCAGACACGTGGTGGGCAGAACTACACAATAGTATGCAGGTCTAATTACATGATGAAACTCTTTCACTCTCCTTTTTTGATTGAACACAAAAGAAACAAAATCCACGAAAGAATGGCATTAAATTAGTTATAGCCGAGAGATGCACCGTAGCAAGAAACGGGAACAAATCAAGCCCAAATCAAGATGTTCATCCGCCATCCAAATCTATGAGGATACCTTACCAAGAGATGGGAAGCTGGGTTAGGGCAGGGGATGTCGGAGCAGAGAATACCTGACCTGTCCAGTGATGAGGAGGAAGGAGATCTTGTTGGTGGTGGACGGAGTCAGAAGCCGACGAACAGACCGAACGCCGGACGGACCAGGAATAGACGAGTTGGGGAAGGCCGGTGACGACAGCGCCGACGAGGGCGGCTCGGAACAGAAGGGTGGAGGCACCGGCGCTGAGAGGTAGTTGGGGCAAGCCGCCGGCACACGAGAGGAGGGGGCGGCGGCGGAGACCTGCGACGACGACAACACAAGCGCGATGTCAGTGCTAGGCTGGCGATAACGCGGAGGAGCCAAGGGGAGGCACTGAGTAGTCGGCGTTGCGGAGAAGGTGAGAGGAGGTGTACTAGGGCTACGGTGCACAGGCGGCGTAGCCCGCGGAAAGAGGAGCAACGGCGGAAGGAGCAGAGGAGAGGCCGGTGGCAGAACGGATTGGGGAAGGAGGCGGTAGGGTTAGGCGCGGAGTGAACACCCAAGGATTTCGATGTAAAATAACAAAGCTCAGGGATTTTTGTGCAAACACGTATGAACCTGATGGAAGGGCGACAGGTATAAACACGTCATGACCGAGACCCAGTCCCATTGGCCCGGTTCATACAGTAACTGAACCAAACGGGTCCGAGTCGGGCCGACACGGTTCAGCCCGTCGGTCACCTCTAGTTAGCAACAGCTCGCCCGGTGGAATGGGCCAGGGTGAAACTCCTCATGGATGAAACAGAAAAAAGGAAAACGGAAAACCCTTCTCCACTGTCTTCTCCAATCTCCTCCTCCGTCTCGGTCCAGTCTTTCTCGCAATGATGCCCTACTCGTAGTAGGGTTTTGGTTCCACGGTTCCCAGTATCCTCCGCCCCCGCCGCGCCAGGTATTTCCCCACCGGATCCCACGTCGACGCCTTTCCTCTTCCTCGCCGCCACTCCTCACTCCGCCCTCGCCGTTGCAGGAATATCTCTACCGGCTCCCGCCTCGACGCCAGACGTCGGTGCCCCTCCTCACCGCCGCCAACTGGAGCTCAAAGGTAGTTCTCTGCGCCAAATGTGATGACCTGGGGTTTCAGGGAAACGGTTCTAGAGATGTGTCGGTACAATAAATACCGGGGTACGAAGAGGCCGAAAGAAGGCGAGGGCTCCACACGTTAGGCGGGCGATCAGGCCCTAGCGTGTGGGCGAGCCCCTCAGCGCGCCAGGCGAGGGCCCCACACGTCAGGCGAGCGATCAGGCCCTAGCGTGTGAGCGAGCACTGTAGGGCCCCTCACTGTCAGGTGGGGCCCATGTGGCAGGAAGCGTCCCGAAGGGAGCCTTCTAGGCGAAGGCTCCCCCCTGCTACGAAGGACAGATGCATTCAATGCGACATTACGTGCGGATGGACCGATGAAGAGATGATTACCGCCACAGTGACCTCTGCAGGACTGATCAACTGTCACTGTGGCGCTGTGGAATTGATCGACAAAGAGAGAGTTTGCCGTCATCAGGTTGGTCGCCCGCGTCAGGAGGAGCAAGCTGGGTCCCGCTCGTTCTCTCAACGGCGTTTCCGCACGAGTCAGAGGCCACTTGCGGAGCTCGCGTGGGCGGCGCCTCTCGGCACAGTAGCAGCACGTTTTCGTCTCTCCTGTCCCGTCCCTCACGTCTTATCAGTGTACTAAGTGTACTGTACTGCCTACCCCCTCGGTTCTCTCCGCTAGTTCGAGGCTTGTATAAAAGGGGAGGAGAGAGAAGAGAGGGAAAAGGAGAGCATTCTGTAATCATTCCCACACAACCACAACACGAAAAGAGTTAAGGCTCGGCAGGAGTAGAACTATTACCCGCAGGGGGGTTCGAACCTGGGTAATCGCTGCGCGTCGCTCCTCGCCGTGCTCGACGCTTGAATCGAACTGAAATCGGGCTGATCGGCTAGCAAGATAGAAATCTGATAGGGGTGTGATTCACCATGGTTAAGTGAAGAACACGCCGTCAGTGGCGCGCCAGGTAGGGGGCGCTAGCATCAGTTCAAGTTCTTCGACCTCTCCGCAGGCGGCAATGGCGGATCAGCAGTCTGCGATGGACCAGAAAGCCGCCGCCAGAGCTGCGGCCGCGGCGTCGGCCGCGGCAATGGTGGTAGATCAGCCGGGCGGTAGCCGCCCGCCAAGGGTTGGCGCCCTGGCGGAGAGCAACCGTCCAAGTCTGGGTAGGCGGCGCCTGGCCTTGGAGGAGTGCACTCCGGCGCAAAACGTCCATGCGGCCAGGGCCCTACTGGACAACCCGCCGGTTCCGGTAACTCCGGACTCTCCGGCGGCGCCGTGGCTGGCTAGTTTGGCCCGCTACGTCGACGCCGCCGCGGCGGTAGTACAAGCTCCGGGGGCGCGGGAACCGGCGTTTCCGGTTCCTCCCGATCTTTTGTTTCTCTGCACCCCTCCCGCGGATCTCCCGGCGGGAGGGAGCGGGGTCTAGACGACAGAAGCCAGGCAACTCCTACTGGGGTTCGACCGGGCAGGCGCGCAGGTAGGCCGGACCTCCGGAACCACTTGGAGGACCGCCATCTACGACATGGAGAAGACCTGTGCGACAAGCTCCGCCGGCGGCACGATCGACAGCGCTACCGCGCTATCGCTGCCGCTCGTGGGGGCCAGGAGGAGGACTCCCGCGGTGCCGCCTCTGCCGGAGAAGGCGGCACCTCCTCGGCGCCGCCCGGGCGGTGAGACGAAGGGCGCATGCAGGAGTCAGTGGGGTCGTGGAAGGAGCTCTCTGAGTTCTTCATCACCAACTTCCAGGGCACTTTCGAGCAGCCCGGAGTCGAAGACGACCTCCACAATGTGGAGTAGAAGAAGGGAGAGTCGCTGCGCGACTACATCCGATGCTTCAGTCAGGTTCGCAATACCATTCCTGACATCTCCATCGATGCCGTTGTTACGGCCTTCAGGAGGGACGCCCGAGACCCCAAGATCAAGACGACGGAGGAGCTCTTCACTTTGGCCCACAAGTGCGCCCTACAGGCGGAGGCCCGCTTTTGGCTGGCCGGAAGGGCGGGGGATGCTGGGGGTGGCGAAGCCGGGACCTCCAAGAATCCCGGTGGGAAGGACAAGAAGAAGCGCAAGGCGGCTGAGGCCGGGAAGGTCCTGGCCGCCGAGCGCGACGACGACGACAACGAGGACGGTGGCCACACGCGCGATGGGCGCGGCGGGCGGAAGAAAGGAGGGGGTCGCGGCAGCGGCAGGAACGGTCCCCGTAGGCGCGGCCGTGACGACCGCCGCGGACAAAAGGCGAGGAGATCGCCCCGGCGAGTGGGATGGAAGGACTTACTGTCCCATTCACCGCTGCAACTCCTACGACTTGGCGGATTGCCAGGTCGTCAGCAAGATAGTGGACAAACGAGTCCACAAGCAGCAGCAAGTATCCGGTAGCGGCAAGGGCAAGGAGCCGGCTTCGCTTGGCTTTCATCAGGTGGAGGGCGAAGTCGCCTTCATCCACGGCGGATCGGCCACCTATCCGTCTCACGCCAGTTTCAAGCACGTGATGAGGGAGGTGTGCGCCGTCGTGCCTAGTGTGGGGTCTGCTAGGCAGCTAGTGTGGTCGGAGCAGTCGATCACATTCAGTCAGGCCGATCACTCCGCCAGCACCGCCAGCCCGGGACATCTCCCGATCGTGGTTGTGCCCACGGTCCGGAATGTCAAGCTGGGGCGGGTGCTGGTAGACAGAGGAAGTTCCATCAACCTCCTATCCGCCCGAGTCGCCAAAGCACGTCAGATTCAGGAGCAGGAGCTCCGGCCGGCGCTTCCCTTCTTCGGCGTCACGCCGAGGGCTGAGTCCGTCCCTCTCGGACGCGTCAGTCTCCCGGTGACTTTTGGAGGCGCCGACAACTTTCGTACGGAGATGCTCGAGTTCGAGGTGGCTGACTTCGACCTCCCGTACAACGCCATCCTAGGTCGACCGGCGCTGACCAGGTTCATGGCGGCCTGCCACTATGCGT